>CM023458.1:67999127-68071853 GCA_013339765.2 Haemaphysalis longicornis | reverse complement strand
TTACATGGACCTCACGGCAGTATCCAGGGGCAGAGTGACGTTGTAACAAGTCTGGTCGCGCCTCCCCCCAACCCCCGACCATAATCTTCATTAGCCGCTGGGGCTTGGTGGCACGCTATGCTCGGAGGGCAACATTGTAATCGCACTCAAATAAACATCGACGAGCATAGCTGCGCGAGGTCACCCATGGTCACCACTAGCAGGCGGCGCGTCGTCTGTGGGCTCGAGGGTGTTCTCCACCTGCAACGCCACGAATGCGGAGCAATAGTGACCCTGGCGACGGCGAAGGAAACCCACGCAATCGACCCCAAGCCACCCAGATCGGCGACACCAACAGCCGACTGTTTTTCCACCACCATGCCCCTGTCTGGAAGCCCTCGATCCGCTTCTAGGGAGAAGGGTCCATGAGAAAAAGTGATCGTGTTTTGTCCCTGGCAAAACGACGCAAGCCGAGGCCAAACAGTGGTGGCATCTTCCTATCCAACCACCTGACCAGCGTCTTCGGTCTCCTGGTCGACCTTCTCAAGCCGGCCACACCACTCGACATGATGGTCAGTGATCAGCTAATCGCACTGTACGCTCACATCATCCGGCATCGTCCACATTAATGTACAGCTTCCCCTTCAACAATTCGAGCCGCCGTGAAGGAAATACGCTCGGGCAATTCGTCGCTGTGCTACGAGTGTTACTGAGGACCTGAGCCTTCAGAGAGCCGCTCGATTCCCTGCTGATTGATTGATTGTGGGGTTTAACGCGCCCGACGCCCAACGCATCTTGAGGCAACGCCGACCAGCGGAGGGCTCCGGATTAATTTTGACCACCTGGGGACTTTATGCGTGCGCCGAAATCTCGCTCACACACGGGCGTTTTGTACTTTTCCCCTCAATCAGAAAAGCGGCCGCCGCGGCCGGGAATCGCTCGGGCAATTCGTGCTCAGCAGCGCAACGTTATAGGACCTGAGCCACCGAGCGGGTGACTCCCTGCTCCAGAACCGTTTTGTCTGCCGAAAAAACCACCTCTCCATGCAGAAACGACTCGTGGAGCATCCAAACCCCTCAATTGAATACGCCGTGAAGATGCTGGCCAGATTACACGTGCGGCGGTCTCAGAGTCGACGGAAGTAGCAGCCAACGGGTGGCGACAAAGGGAGGCAAGTGCAGTCACTGCGGATGTGACCACTCCTCCTTACAGCCCCACATCTCCCATGCAGAATGCTCACATGTAGGAAAACTAAGCTGATATTGACATTCCTGTGCAGGCATCACTCGAGTGGCATGCTAGCCCGCGATTATTGTGGCACTTAAGTACCAGCTTTTCTAGCATCCCGGAAAGGACCTGGCACCTGCTGATGCCCTGATCCGCCTACCACCGCCGGAGGTGTCAGCTACTGTACCGGAGCAATCTGAATTGTTCTTGCTGAAGCATGCATACCCGCAGTTACTCTCCTGGTCTGTGGGGGCGCAGGTTACCAGCCGGGACCCAGTCCTGTCATAATTGGTCAACGCACTGTCCCTAGGTGAGGATTTGGTGCAGTTGACATTCAGCCGGAAGGCCGCTGAGCTCAGCCAGCAGCAGAGCTTCCTGCTGTGGGGCTGCATGCTGCTGAGTCCACAAAGTTTCTGGCCAAGGATCTCTTGCAGTTGCAGCACGCGGGCCATTCATGCGTACCAAAGGCAAAGTCGCGCCCTGTTCCAACGTTTGGTCGCTCGGCCTCGACCACGACATCGCTCACACGGTACAGAGCTGCCAACTCCCCTGTTAAATCAGTGGGCCTTACGCTATGCGGAGACTACCGTTTAACCTTTCTCACAAAGACCGTGTTTCCTGCTGCATGTTAGTTTTCAGGGCCAATTCAAGAGCCACTACGTTCTAGGTGTGGACTACTTTCGAAGTGTGTGGAGATCCTACCAATCCCCAGTTCAAAAGAAGGCGCGACCTTTCCGGCACTGTCACAGGTCTTGGCAACCTTTGAGTGGCCGGACGACATCGTGTCCGACCAACGTCCTAAAAAACGCAATCCACCGAACGATGATTCGGGGAATACCACCCTGCGTCAAACGGTGCCGCTGAGCGGGCTGTGCAGACCACCAACACAGCTCTAGAAGAGTAAGGATGAGGCTGGGGGATTAATGGAACCAGGTGTCCCGAATACTGTTTCAGTACAAGACCACGTCCAACAATATCACTTGCCGAGCCCTCTGCAAGATCCTGTTGGAGCAGGTGGTCAAGACACCGTTGTACACCTTCCATCCTGACCTGTCCGCAGAACTCCTGCAGGAGCTGAAACCAGAAGGCTGGCAGCTGACAACGGGTGGTTCTCCAGGGCCTTGTCCAGAGTTTGAAACTGGTCGTTGCCAGGGACTGCCGCCCGGGTTCCACACTGCTCTGCTATCAAATCATATCTCGGGCTAGTGCGTCATTTCTCCTCATCCGCATGTCGGTGAGCGAAGACGTGCCACTGGCAGAGCCGACCATATGAGCCCATCGCTTCGCAACCCATGCTTGTAACCCCAGCCGCCACTTAAGGAATCTAACCCGCAGTGGTACCGAGAGTTGCACTGGTCTGCTAGGCTTGGTAGCGACGGTTGGCTTCTAGGGTTGGGGGCCCGGCAGGCTCGGTGGGCAACGTTAAAATCGCCCCAAAATAAACACCCACGACCACCGCAGCTCAAGGTCACTCAGCATCACCACTAGCATGGTGCGGGTCACCTCTTGGCTGAAGGGTGCCTCGGCCCTCCCACTTTCACGAATGCGCTGGGCATCGTGACAAAGATGAATTGTTTTACTTTGAGATAGCCCAAGGAAGACTGCCGCCTTTAAAAAGGTAAGAGGGTCAAATGGTGATTAGAAAGTTGACCTCCAATGTGTGTGAGAGAGAGAGAGAAACAGCTTTTATTGAACCGAGCTGCTACGACGTCTTCTTAGACGCCGTCGATGGAAGTTGTTCCCCCTTCACGGGGACCCTGACGTCGACAACATTGATGCGAAAACACGATTGAGCCAGGAAACGCCAAACCATAATAGTAGCCTCAAAGGTATGTGTAGGAGAAAAGAAATGATGCCACAAATAAATTATTCATTAGTGATTTAGAGTAAAAATAAATTTTCTGGGACAATCTGCGCGAGATATTAGTTAGGGTAAATAAGAACGAACAAAGAAGGTATTTAGATATTTGTGATTGATAGTAAATGTATTGACCTTAGGTATAAGTTCTCAGTTAGGGTTGTTTAGAATAACTTCGTATAAATCAGCCTATAATTGGGTACTTTCAGGTACAACTAGGGTGCATTACGTTGGAGCTAAGTTCGATAAATATCGTCAATGGCTTCGCTTGTAATAATATGCAATGAAATAAAGTGGATTATGACGCATTCAAATCAATTATCTTGGATTATGTTGGGTTAAGGCGTGCTCGTCTCGATTAGGGTCTGTAAAATAGCATTTCTTGCAGTATCGACCTGTTGACATGTAACATAAACCCGTTATAATCACAGGTTGTGTAACGGCCTTCAAGGCACGCAAGAAAAGCGAAATACCCCGAAAATGTTTTGTGCCACTGAGGAATGCTTCACTAGCAGCAGCGTAAACATTACGTTTTATTTCGTGAGACAAAATTTACATGATAATTCAACACGCGAACCGCATATAGTAAAGAACAGCTTAACCAAACATGCCTAGACTGCTATTGAGAAACAAAAAGGGAGCAAAAAAGGCAACAAAGATAAATTGTGGTAGCCGTAGGTTCGCGGCTCTTCCTTTCAATCTTATCCGCGTTCCCTGCGCCTAAGAGGGATTAGTGTAACCCCAACGTGCGCGCGCGCCAGTCAATAACTAGCACAAGCTTGTTTTGTGATGCATCGAAAGCATTGTGCGAGGGCCCGGTTTCTTTTTTCCGCAAAGCTTAGAAGTAAATATGTTGTTTCGGAGACCAAGGAAACGCCTGAAAAAATGTTCGATTGCAACACACTTTTTCAGGCACACTATTGGACGATGCATCTCTCCGCGTCTCTCCGACGCGTTAAAAACGCGTCTCTCCGGATAGGCGCAAACAAAAGGACGCATTCGGAACATCCGTATCTGAAATTGTATACGACATTTTATGTAATAAAGCGAGGAATACAGGCTAGTGATTATCGTTCATATGCTCTTTAACACGCGTACCTTCCAAGTGGCTAAGGTGGTCCTGCCGGGTAGAACTTCCCCGTTCAGTTTTAAGAAGGCGTGTATCTACTCAAGGCAATCTGCAGCATTGGTCTCCTGTCCGGGCTTTACAGCAGAGGCTTTCATCTCTTTCTCCAGTCGAGCGGCAACCACCGGGGAACAGTTTACCAATTCAACGGGGGTACCACTGGATTCAACCTATTATGACCCAACCGTTTCTTTAAATATGTTTAAATAGTGGCACTGTTTCGCATATCGTAGTGTGAAAAGCCACAAAACAAACTGCATAAACCTGTATGATTCCTTGATTTGTGGTGAACACAAACAAATACTCACTGCTAATGCCCAATGGTGTGGCACGATGAATACGTTAGTTTCTCCAAATATAACCTGAAAAAATTATTCATGTATGAAATTGTGAATAATTTAACTAATCTTTCAGAGCGAAGCCGTATGAACGCGTAAGTTTTCACATGAGAGAAGATGTTCATGCACGAAATAGGAGAATAGTGAATTCAAAAAATGTTCCTTCGCTCTTGATGTGCAGTGTGTGAGATCAGTGGAAACAACTTTATATAAATACAAACCCAAGCAGAGTGTTTTAGAATTCCTGATTTAACAATTTTTGAGGCTCCACGAAACAGGAAACTATTTTTCACATTTTTTTGCACAAACGTGACCTACAGTCCTAAAACATTGGGTAGCTTCGCTCTAAACAAGCGGCACTATGCTATTTCATATGCTAGTCCAAGAAAGGAGCATTGTTACTCTGCTAGTCCAGGCAGCAACGTTCGCCTCAATAAACTATCCACCAGTACACAGGCCCGCTTGAGGAAGGGTTTGTTTTGTTGCTTAACACTCTTTTCCGAGTACCGCCCCAGCGGGGACATCGTAACGCCCTACATTTCAACAAAAATTCAGCAATCAACTAAAGCGAGAAAAAAGTGAGGAAGTAAAAATTTCACAAGTATAAACAGCAGAAAAGTATTTTTTCGTGTGATCTACGTACTAGAAAAAACCATCAGTTAGTTAAAAAATCTTAAAAGAACACCGGTATTGGGAAGAACGAAAAAAGTGCAGAAATTCAGATAATGATCTAATAATTCGTAGCCTTGTTATGCCGCCTGTCTTGAGTGTGAGTTTCTTCCGGCCAAATGTTTTGTTTTTTAAATACTGTCCCACAAATTATCTCCAATTACGCTAATATTAAAATTACTAGAGAAACTTTTATGAAATCTGCCTTATTGGTCAAATGCCATGACGTATAAATTTTGATATTTTCCGTAATTTTTAATATTGTAACTTTTTTTAGGTTTTTCAAAATTTCGTCCGACCAATTATCTTGTAAAAAAAAAGAAAACGTGGCGCAAACTAGGCGTGACAAAGAAGACAAGGCAAGACGGATTTGGCCCCTGTATCTGCCTTACATTGTCTTCTTCATTCACGTCTAGTTTGTGGCTTGTTTTTTTTCTTTCTTTAAGTATGTACCGACAACCTCAGCAAAACGTTTTGTCAATTATCCTCGTTTGCGTTATTACAACGATTACATATTTACCTTTTCCGAATTCCGCATTATTATAAAAATGCAGGTCTTTGGACAGTTCGCCATTTTCTGTAATATTTTCCAGTTTCCTTTTTTCAAATTTTCAAAGTTTTTTTCTGGCACATTATCTCCATTTACGTTATTACAGAGGTTACATTTGGAACTTCCGCGAAATTTGCATTACCGTGGAAGTGCAGGGCGTGACACGGTACGCCATTCTCTGTACGTATTTAGTTTGTCTTATTTTCTTTTTCCAAATTTTTATTCGAGCAAATATCTCCATTTTTGCTGTTTTTGATGTATACAAGTGGAGCTTTCTGGAAATCTTCATTATTGCGTCAATGCCATTTGGTATACAGTTTGAAATTTTTCGTTATTTTTTTAATATCTTTGTTATTTCTCAGTTTTTAAAAAAATGTCCCAGCAATATTCTCCGTTTACGTTACTGTAGGTATTACATTTCGCACTTTCCCGAAATATCCACTATTGTTGAGACGAAGGTTTTCACAAGGTTTACCACGTTCCGTAATTATTTTATATATTTCTTATTTTTTTAACTCTTCAACATTTCGGTCGTCCACTCACCTACGTTTACGCTATTATAAAAATTAGAGATGGAACTCCCACAAAATCTCCACTATTTTGGAAATGGCAGGTTTTAACGTTTTGCCGTTTTCTGTAATTGTTAATATTTTTCTTGTTTTTTATATTTTAAATATCTCGTAAGACCCATTATACCCATTTAGGTTTTTAAAACAGGTATATTTGAAACTTTCGCGAAATCTGCATTGTTGTGGAAATGCAGGGCGTTAGGCGGTGGGCTACTTTCCGTAAGTATTTTATATTTTTTTAAATTTTCATAATTGAAGATGTCGTTCGACCAATTATATTAAATCGCGCTATTACAGCGATTACAGGTGTAGCTTTCGCTAATCTTCAGTATTGTGACAATACAAGGCATTACACGGTTCGCCATTTTCTGTAATTATTTCATATTTCTCCTATGTTTTTTTTTATATTTTTCAAAAAAAATGTGCGACCACCTATCTCCATTTACATCATTAAAGTGATTACACGTGGAACTTTCGCAAGGTCTGTATTTTTGCGCAAATGCAGGGCGTTACACAATTGTGGATTTTGAGGTACTCAGCATAGAACATTATGCATTAATATCGAAAATAAGCAAACCTTTAATGCTCGCTATTTTCAAAAGGAACGCGTCAATGACAGAATGACCATATTTATTTGTACAATACTGTAATAGGAGATAACTGGTCGAGCCAGTATTAAAATTAATAACACACAAATATAAACATCCCCAAAAATGGGGGAACAAAAAATGTCTATTTCATACACCTCCCACCGAAAACATCGGAGAATAGTTACAAGCTAGTGAGAGAACTTCTAAATATAAAAAAATATAAACCCGGTGACACCCACTATATCCACAAAACACATAAAGGACCAAAGTAACTGTTTAATTGGTATAAACAATGTCAAAAGAAGTGGTAGGTTGAACAAAATTTTCAAAAAAGCATAGAGTCAAAACCCCATATAACGAAGCGACCAGGAACGGCAAATCAGTTCTTTAAATAGAGAACTTCATAAAAACGGGAATGTCATTTTGCAAGCAGTTCATTAAAAATTCGATGTCAAAAGGGAGAAACTCCTAGCAGCTACCATGACATCGTATTGCGGTTGCCGCTGCGCTCGCTTCCCGAAATTTAGCAGTTAACATAGCTGCGGTTCCCGCAGTGGACACAATAACAGTAAAACGCTTGGGACTTTGGGGAAATGAATTTATTCCCTGGCTAAAAAGCCTGTGATTTCGCCTAAACATTGGGCAGATCTACTTGGGCAGATCGCTGATATTGTGCAGATCTATTTTTCGCAGCACGCAAGCGTGTGCAGCCCACAACCCGTGAGCCCCGGCAAAGCGTCTGACCAAGTCAATAGCGCACATCATTTGGCCTGAAGAGGGTGAAGGAGCTGCCAGAATTTATGCGCCATCAGTATCCTCTGACAGATCTTGTACTCCGGAGACGAAGTATGATTTCTGGGGCGGCTCGTCGGCCTCACGAAACTATATGCCTCATTTCGTTTTCTGATGCCTCGTTCTTTCTTTTCATAAAAAACATTCAGTCGTATAGGCGCCTTTCGTGGAGTCCGAATTCGTTCATTAGATCCATGAATTTGTTAGATCGGGGTTCGTTAGATCGAGCTTTGACTGTAATTCACGGAAGAACTAAAAAAAGATATTATAATTTTGTTAAACTCAGTGCCACGTACTTCAATTCTTCGCTTATGAAATCGACATATGATGAGGGGCCGTCTGCAGGCGCTTCCATGTAAATCCCCATATTTTTTGCTCACGTCTCAAGCTCATCCCCCCAGTTTTGATAATTCCCCCAATTAACGCGTTGGAGCTTTGCCAACTAAATTTATTTCTACTGCGTCCCACTGCTTTCGCGCAGTCTGCAAAAATATTTCCCTGCTGTTGGAGTTTTTGGAATGCGCCTCTAGCAGTACTGTCGTGTGTGAGGGCTGCTTGTAGTTTTAATCAAAATATATTTTAAGTGCGAATGCACTTTATAAGCGACCCCAAACCATCCACCGCCGCCGGCGGCGGCGGCGTCCGCAGTGCTCCTCTATATTTAAAAAATTCCCCCGCATTTCCCCGAGGGGGAGAATGTGAAAGTGCGAATGCACGGTTGTCGGCCCGCTTGCGGCGCTTGCGCTCGGCCCCCTCGGCCCCCGCACCCCCGCCTCGCCGCCTTCTCTTCCATCTCTTCAATCGGGTTCGTAGTATCACGTGTACACCACGCAGTTATCCAGCCGCTATAACGCCGCTGAGTCGCCAACGCAGGCCGCTGACGACGTAGTTTGAATGCGTTAAAGATATAAGGCGCGTCACTAACACTGATATCCGCGTCGCGTCCGTGGCTTGGTCGGTAGAGCGTCGCGCTGCGGCCGCGAAGTCCTCGGATCGAAACCTGGCGCCGGATGCTGTTTTTTTATAAAGTTTCGCACTTATAAAAAAGTTTTTTTATAATGTTCCGCACTTTTGCGAAAAAACAGCATCCGGCGCCAGTTTTCGATCACAAAAGGACTTTGCGGCCGCAGCGCGGAACTTCTATTCGCACTTATAAAAAACAGGGGGGGACCAAGCCCTCCGGCGCCAGGTCGCGATCCGAGGACTTTTAGTGACCGCAGCGCGACGCTTATATCTTTAACGATTCAAACGGACCTACGTCGGTCAGCGGCGTGCGTTG
This sequence comes from Haemaphysalis longicornis, assembly GCA_013339765.2. NCBI lineage: Eukaryota > Metazoa > Arthropoda > Arachnida > Ixodida > Ixodidae > Haemaphysalis > Haemaphysalis longicornis. Next base: position 68,062,876 of record CM023458.1, on the reverse strand, counting down.
GCGACTCAGCGGCGTTATAGCGGCTGATAACTGCGTGGTGTACACGTGATACTACAAACCCGATGGAAGAGATGGAAGAGAAGGCGGCGAGGCGGTGGGCTGCGGGGGCCGAGCGCAAGCGCCGCAAGCGGCCGACAAAACGTGCATTCGCCTTTCACATTCTCCCCTCGGGGAAATGTGGGGGAATTTTTTTAAAGCAGGTGTTATTATTTACTACTAACGCGGAGACCAAGCCAGTTTTGCTCTAATTAAAGAAACACTGTAATTCAATCTGTGTATTTATTTTTTGCCTAAATAAACCAAAGGTTTCTTTTCTGACAACGTTGAAAAATCTGGGCATTTCCACCACATTTATTAGTTGGGCGTGCATTTATGTCTATTCCAAAATTTACTCTAACTTGGGCCGGGCGAATCATTCAAGGGACGCACTGTTTCGCATTTAGGTAGCGTAAGAAACACTTGCGGCCTTACATGTTTTTGGCAAAATGCGAAATTGTGCTCCGTATATATTTACTCCAATAAGAGAAAGGCACAACAAGAAAAGACCAGAATGAAACGTTGGAAATAGTCATATACACATAAACAATAAAAAACGGCGTAGCGCAAGGCATTTATCACGTTTATATACGCCGGAAGTAATATTATTATTCCATAATACCATAACTGGAGAGTCCATAACCCGGGGTATTTAAAAATAAAATAGAAAAATAAGAATATACGTACCGACCCTACGAAATTAAAAATATGAGAATGCATAAATTTGGGCTAGTTGGTTCGAAGTGTGAAGCATGACTAAGTATCATGGTAAAGAAGGGACAACGAGGAAACCACACAAGTCTAGCGCTGGAAAACTGGGGGAAGAACAGAGCCCGATCTCCTAGAAAGAATAATTGTCAATATATAAATTTATTTACTTGGTTCGAACTGTAAAACATGGTCAAGTAGCGGGGTAAGGACAGGACAGCAAGGAAGACCACATAGGACTAGCGGTGGAAAACAGGGGGTAGAACCAAGCCCAATGTACCAGATAAAATACTCGTATTGCATAACTTCGGGCTGGTTGCTTCGAACTGTGAAACATGGTCAAGTAGCGCAGTTTATTTTTAAAATTGGTTTAATATCAAGAAGTACATACAGGGGTGAAATGAGCCCGCCAAAGCCAACGGGTGGGCTTGAGCGGCCTCGTCTGGTACCAGTTGCCAGCATATGGGTCCAAAATACTCATTGATAGCAATAAGTGAATTCAGAGAAGGAAGAAAAAAATAGACGAGAAATATGTTTAGCCTGGGAAAAAAGGGCTCCTGCCTCGTAATGCTGCAAGGACCTCCTACACCCCCCGCCTGCTTGTACTACTACGGGTGCATTTTGCGACCGCAACCCTGCAAGCCTAGTGTTGAGTACTGCTACAAATGCTTTCGACCTGGCCACATGCACAAGTCTTGCCCTTCCTCAAGTCAGAGATGAGGAAATGGCTGAGAGCAAGGTGTCCTACGACTGTGGCCTTTGCAAAAGTAACGATCACCACATCACATTGCCTACGTGCCAAACCAAGCGGAAGGCTACCGAAACATTACGCCGCCGTCAAAACCACAGGATCCAAGCAGTCAAAATGAACACATTCGCCGTACCGAGTGAGTGAAAAACTTTATTAAACGAGAGGCCATTGGACCCTGGGAGAGCAAGGATGAGGGAAAAAGGGGAAGGGCACAACTCGCAGAATGAACACAGTTGCAGTCTTGGGGTCCTAATCACAAAATGAACACATTGAAGTCAGTCCAAAATGCACAGCTCACACTTAAATGTACAGTTCACACACTAGACAATGCGGTTCAAACTGAAAACAGTGCACGCTGCAGTCAGTTCACATTGTAGGTAGAACGAGGAAGTCTACCAGGCCTGTTACACTAATTTGTAGAGTCCGTTTTCAAGGGCGTACTCGGTTATTGCTTCTAATGTGGTGGGATTGCCACGAACCCGACTAACATGTTCCTGTTCAGTCACAGGGGCGACAGACAACCATTTTTCGGCTCTCCAGCGGAATGAAGAAGACTGGCCAGACCTCCCTAATTTGTGTTCTGCACCTGAACAACCAGTATTGTACAGTGATGCTGCGCGCCGAGGGGGTCGTCACCGCCAAAAGAATTCCGTGCAGCATACACATATATGCCAGAACACGATGATGTCGACACGGCAGCTGTTGATGAGCAAATTGCTCAACCCTTAGCAGAAGTCTCTAAACTCCGGCGGCACCGAGAGTTACTTTTACGCAGGAAGCGACCTGACCAACGCGCAGACCTGTCCTCAACACCCGCACCAACGATGCGCCAGCCGCCGCCCTTTTTCGGATCGCAAAACTCGTCCGCGATTCCCGACAACTCGACTTCGTCGCTCTTGCGTTTTATGGTCAACCAGTTATCGCACCTGACATCAGTAATCAGTACTCCTACAGCGCTTAGACTCTTAATCAACCTGGCGACTCCACCTATGTCCGGCGTCTTACAGTGGAACTGCAGGGGCCTGTCATCGAAGATTGGTGAGCTAAAGGCTCGTATACTCAACAACAAGCTGCACGTCTGGGCTCTGCTTCTTCAGGAAACAAACGCTCTGCCTGCTATTTCGGGTTTCAGTGGTCATGTGTCCCCATCTATGGTCGATCGTCGTGTGCACGCTGTGGCGCCCCCTGTAAAGGCGGCCGTGTATGTGGCGGCGTGTTACCCGCAAATTCAGCTCTCCCTTGAACGGTGGTGCAACTCGTATCAGGAGGTAGTGGCAGTTGCAGTTCAATTTACAAGGGCAACAGTGGTTGTCGGTTTCTTGCTACGTGAGGTGGCTCACCCCGCAGGTGGCTCACCCTCACGCATTAATTTGGGCTGGCTATTGGCTATTCGTCAGCAATACCCAGGGTGCCCAATTTTGGTGGGTGGGAACTTTAATGCACCCCATTTAGAGTGGGGTTACCCCGTATCAAGTCCCCATGGCAGGCGTGTGCGGGATGCGTTTGCGGATGCGTCCTTTGTGCTGCTCAACCAGCCCGGCGCAGCGACACGAGCGGTGCAGTATTCCAGCGGGGCGTCTTAATCACCGGACCTCACTTGGTGGTTGGGGCAAGGCACTCCTCTATGGCACCTGGAGCCCGATTGCTGGGGGAGTGATCACCACCCAATCATCATAAGACTACACCGTCGCGGGCCCGCCGGCTGCGTCGCAACTGCTGCGTCGTGAGTTGGGACAGTTTCCGATCTAGGCTGGCTGCCCCGTCTGTGGAGGCGGCAACAGACCTTGTCGACAGGATACGAAGTGCGCTCGCTGGTGCCACCACTACCACGTGGGTGGACGTGAATCGGCCTGCGCCAGACATCGGCCTCCTTAATCTGTGGGCTGCTCGCAGGCAAGCAGATCTTGCAGCATCTCGTGACCCTGCTTCTCCAAACGCCCGTGTGCGCTTGCAGTTCCTTACAGCGAAGGCACTCCGATACGAAAAAGACCTATCGCGTCGCCAATGGTATACTTGGTGTGAAGGGTTTTCCTCGAAGACCTCGAATGCCTCTCTATGGCGAACATTCCGGGTGATGGAACGTGGACGGCGCCCTCCGGATCCGGCTGCCCATGCTTGCTTTGCGGCTAAGCTAGGTCCCGAAGATTTTGCTAAGGAAGCGGCCAGAGCGTTTTTTCTGTTCTATGATGCGACACCTGTCCGAAATCTATTGCCTTCCCCTCGATTCCTCCCTGCACATGTGGACAAGCCTCCATTGTCTTCTGACATCGAAGGTATTGCTACGGCTTTTACGATTGAAGAATTGCTTGCGGCAATAGACTGTTCTAAGCGGAAAACTGCGCCTGGTCCGGACTCTATTCCTTACGATGCCCTCAAGAATTTGAACAATGATGTGCTCGCTCAGCTCCTCGACTTCATCAACGAGGTATGGCTTAGTGGAGTCGTCCCTGGCAGCTGGAAAGCAGCGCACGTCGTTCCCATACCAAAAGCTGGCAAGCCAGCGATGGTGCTAGAAAACCTGCGGCCGATATCACTTACGGCGACGGTTTGCAAGCTTGCAGAGAAAATACTAGCCACTCGCTTGTCGTGGTGGCTTGAACAGCATGGGTATTACCACCCCGCGCAAATCGGCTTTCGCCCATTACTTGGCACGAAAAACGGGCTTAGCGTTCTGGCAACATCAACACTGTGGTCAACCCGCAGTCATGCTGTTCGGACCATCCTAGCAATGGACATCTATAAAGCGTATGACAACATCAGTCACGCTGCTATCTTGGACTCAATTGATATGCTCCACCTTCCCATGCGGGTACGGCAGTTCGTCCAGTCATTCCTTCAACACAGGACATTTGCCATACGCCTTCACGGACAAGCTGTTGGGTCCTTCGTTCCTGTACGTGGTGTGCCCCAAGGATCGGTATTTGCTCCGACATTGTTTAATATGGCCTTGATACCCTCTGGCATGGCGCCTTCATGATGTACCCGCTGTAAATTTCTCATTTACTGACATTCACCGTGTGGAGGCACTCACCATGATGACATCTGTGAGCGCTCACCATGACCTGGAAACTCAAGCGAGTTCGTTGCACTCAGCCCTGGATGTCACCGCAGCCTTTGCCTCTTCGGTGGGCCTTCAGCTATAAACGAGTAAAACAACATACACATCCGTTGCCAACCGCTGGGGCCGCCGAAAGCTTGCTGCTTGTCCCATCCGCCTTCATCTGTCTGGGCAACAACTGCAGGAGAGCCCAGCAATCAAAGTCCTGGGATTGCTGATACACCAGTCAGGAACGGCGACAGCTTGCTTGCTCAGGCTAAACACCAAGCTGCTGAAACGCTGTCACTAGTACGCCGTATTGCTCCCAAAGCTGGTGGAGCCAGCTCACACGTGGCGCGACAAATAGTGAGAGCAGTTTTACAACCGCGCTTGGTGTACTCTGCTCAGTTCCAGCATTTGACGGCAGCACAGTGGGATCGACTGGAAGCGATTAACAGAGAGGCTATGAGAGCAATTAGTGCGCTTCCACGCATCACCCCTATAGTTGCTCTCCAGGAACAAGCCCAACTGAACACGTTGGATGAACTTGTTCATCAACGTCGCGAAGCTCGGTAATTGAAGAATGCACTGTGTGATTCGGCGCGAGCATTGAAGCTTACGCAGTCTCTCACACGCTTCCAGCCCTACCGCAGCGAGTACTCCCTCCGTGGCAGTTCGTGCAATTGAGTGGCGACAAACCAACTGACCCTCGTCGTCCAGATTCCATCATTTCGGCGTCTGCCCTCAAACAACGCATCCACGACACGGATAGCCTCCTCCCACCCGGCTCTATCATATTATATACTGGCGCCAGTACACAAGAGACTGTGATTGCCACTGCCATTCATTGCACTAGCCATCCAACCCTCAGCAAGACGTCCAGATTTAAGGTCCCGGAACCTCCATCATCGTTCTGTGCAGAACTTGTAGTCATTGCAGAGGCTCTGATTGCTGTAACCGGGATCACTTTGCAGCCCGGGGCGCGCATCGTAGTTCGTACCGATGCTCTACAAAGCAGTCCGCCTACTACGGTTTGTTAGTCGTAGCCCTGTGCTGGCTCAGAGTATTCATCAACTTGCGGCAAGAATCGCTCACAAGATCCTGATTGAATGGGTTCCACGTGACCTACTCACAGAACACTGCAAGGCAGACGTAGCAGCCCGACAGGCCGCATCCGTTCTATCTCCGACTTCCACGTTAGAGCTGGATGATGCCACTCTCCTGGTGACGAGAAAAGAACACCTCCGGCGCCGCACACGTGCTGTCATTCCACCGTGTGCTGCCACCCTCCCCCCGGGTCTTACCCGTGCAGAGGATGTTGCGCTCAGGAGGATTCGGGTGGGGGTGGCCTTAACTCCCGCCGTGACCTGCCACTGGCCTCCATGCCGAGGTTCCTTTACAAACCCTGGTTGCCCAGTGTGCCACCGCAGCGACGCGATTGCCGACCTTCACCACTTGCTGTGGTCCTGCCTCGCCTTGAGGCCGACGAGACTGCGGCACCTTGCGGCGACGGGCCTCCGCGTAGATGACGCCTCCGCATACGCCGCATGGATACATGGGTGCCATCATCGTTCACTCCTTGACTTCATCCGCGAAGCGAACATTTTCATTTTCATCTAATCACCATCACCTTATAATCCCATATATATGCCCTGTGGCAAAATAAACGTTCATAAAAAAAAAGTTTAGCCGCTTTCAGTGCCTCGCACGTGCGTGAATGGCGCATGTAGCAGATTTATTGAATACAAAGCTAATCCCACAGCGTTTGCAGAAAAGAATGAAAAAACTAAATCTAGAAAATTACAACACTAACAATTTCTCAAAAGACAAAAGACGAACTCAAAGATATGCAATGTGTATGTACATCTTACAAAAACTAACAATAAACAAGAAAGCTCCCCAGAAAAGGCCGCTTCTAAGCAAAAGTATTGCGAAAATCGGAAACGCGTGTAACTCACTGTAATTCCACAAACATGCCTAAACAGTAAAAGTAAAAGGTTTAATGGCTCTATATCCTCAATTGAGAATATTACCAAACTAGCTTGAGGGAAGTTAGAAATAGCAGGCTGAAGTAAATGAAAATCTGCGAAACAGACCAACGATTTAGGAAAAAGTAAGTTTTGATGCAGACAGCGGAAGGACAGTCTACCAAATATTATGGACGAAAGAAGTCCACAGACGCAGCGCAGCCAAGAAGAAAAAAATTACACCATCTTCCCCTGGGGAACCCTGATGAGGATGCGAAGCATCGTGGCGGTTCCGTGTGGTCCCATTGTGTTGCCGTTATGTTGAGTGATCTGGTTTTTACTAGCGCCAGAGGGAATTCCGCGTCCCGCGTCCACACCGGTGGCAAAGGCACGCAAGTGCTGTTGTGTTACGGTGAGTAGGCGGTGGTTCTCGAGGCGCCGAAACTCGTCCATCATGTTCTTGTCGATGTTGTCTCTGTGGTAGAATCGGTAGTCTCCGTCAGCTTTGATGAGGTAAAGATTGTTGACATTGGTGCACCGGCTGAGAGCAATGTACCCGCCCTCCTCTTCGCAGCTTTGTCTTCTCGTTCTTCTTCTTCTTCGGCGGTTCCCCTACGGGAAGATGACGATGGTGGTTGAACGCGAACCTATCTCGTGATGGATTCTTTGGTTGGCCAATCCCTAGGGGCATCCTGTCACAATCAGCATCAGAGGCGCTGCGGACGGGGATGGTTGAGCTGCAAGGCGCGTGGCGCTTCCCGCCACAGCTTTCCAATGGGAAATTCAGCATCCCCCTCTAAAGTTTTCAGTTCGTCGTTTCCGTTGACGTTCAGCTTCGCGTGCTTTCGTTGTATCAGTAGCTTCTTGACGTAGTTTGAATTAGTTAAGGACATAAGGCGCGTTCGTGGCACTTGCTCCTGTCCCGGATTTGTAGCGTAGTGGGAAGAGCACGACGTACCTCCCGTTGCAGCCAGAGAGTCGTGGGATCGAAACGGGGCGCCGCTAACTATTTCTTTTTTTTATAGTGTAGTACCGCGGAGCTGTGGGTGTAAGGAGGAGAGTTGCGCATGCGCAGTGTGAGTGTGGACGGCGCTGCTATCAACGACGGAGGACCAGGCGAGCCTAAGAAATGCTCCGCATTTAAAAAGAAGAGGGAAAGTCCGCAACCACTGCAGGGATCAAGAGCATATCGAAAGTTGCCAGCACCCCAGTACGAGACTTGGGAAACCACCCAGGAGAACGGTGAAATCCAATGGCAAGAGGTCACCACCTTCGCCGGAGACCAACTACAAAATGGTTCGCCGGAGACCAACTACAAAATGGTCTTAAGACCAACGGCCGGGCTTCACCTCACTAAATAAATGGACTCCAACAATGCCCTTGCGATGGCAATAGCTGTAGACATGCCGCCTCGAGACTTCGTAAGTAAAGTGGCTACACAAATTCAGTTGGCCCAAAATCTGCTTAATAATATTAAGGGGCTTAATGATGATAAGGGGCTTAACTCCACAATGTGGCCCAACAATACCGCCTCACCCTGTGGAACGACACACAATAGCCCTCCAGGATTGGCAATAGCGTGTCCAAAGACACCAGCCCTGATCTCGCCTTCTCCAGGGGAAAGCGCATATGGAATGGGAGAAGCTAGAGTAAACCAACATCGGGCAATGACCACCACATAGTTCAATTGAGCCTCAACCATCACCAGAACCGAACACCCACCAGAGTGGGCAAAAGAAGAGTCACAGGTTGCAAGGCCCTCAGAGAGGAAGAAGATGACCAGGAAAATTATTTGGATGACGCAGAAAAGTGGACAAAAAGCCTAGTGGAAAGGGCCAACAAATAAACAAAAGAAATTCAGCTGACAAATAAATATTCCGGCAGTGGACCATCACCTTCTGCACATCTGGGAGGCCCGCTGCAGCCTCAGCCGGGGAGAGGAAGAAGCAAAAGTGCAATAGGAAGCTAATAGTCCGTATTTCAAATCGAACAAAGCAAGCGGTAGAATACGCGAATTAATTGGCTCGACAGAACTGGATTACGTATCATGAATTACGAGACTACTTATCACGTTGGGGATCTCGTCCGCAGTGGTCTTCAGCTTTTTCGCCATTTGCGACGCCTTGCCTTCTGCTTGTATTATCAGGCCAAGTATTTTGCTATGCGTGATAGGGGTAATCCTTGTCCCGTCTATTTTTATTTCGACTTTGCATGCTCTCTCGGGGTTTCTCAGTCCTATGATGACTCGCTCAATCTTTTCCGAGGCGCAGATACGTCCGCATTTCTGCACGTATTCGTTGACTGTGTCGGCCGCCCTTTGGAGCGTCGCATACATTTACCCTTGGGATCCTGCTCTTTTGAGCTATATTGTTATATCTTCTGCGTACAACGCATGTACCAGGTGTTTTATTTTGCCTAGTAGTTTTGACAGTGGGAGTAGTGCCGTGTTGAAAAGCAGGGGGAGGGGACCGATCCTTGCGGGGTTCCTCTGTCCCCCAGGGGGATAGGTTCGCACATCTTCTCTCCTATCTTGATTTTGGCTGTTCTGTGGCTGAGGAAGTCTTTTACATAGTTGTACGTGCGCCCTCCCCATCCTGTTCTTTTTAGGTTGTTGAGGATGCTATTGTGGGTGAGGTTATCGAATGCTACCTTTAGATCTCCAGATGTCTTCGGAGATATCTCCAGATGTTCAGCCAGATGTCTTTGGTGCCATTTGGTGCCCCTTGTCGAGCCGGGACAGCGCCACTTCAACAAAGATGCAAGTACAATGGGTCTGGTCTGTACTAGTTGGTACATCTTAGGAGGGAATCAGCTGATTCACACCTAAGATGTACCAACTAGCACAGACCAGAGCTATTCTGCAATATTTTTTTTTAGTTCCGTGTGCCCGTCAACGTCCTTTCTGTTTTTGTGTGACCCTTCAGCAGCAGTGTGTCGTGTATCCCCCTTTTCCTTTTTGTGTTCGTTTTATTCCACCTGATTCCCACCTAAGATGCAAGTACAAGTTGAGGGGAAGATATCGACCCCGACCAGGCCACCAAGTCACTCGAACGGTGCATCGCGGGCTAGCACAAGGCCCAGCCAAGTAAGCAAGGCACAAGCAACCCCACCCAACAACCGAAGTCGAACGTAGCCACCCGACCAGGGCGAGCTAAAGAAAAAGTAATTAAGAACACCCGTATGTTAGCGCTGCCGTGCGAAGACCCCAAGATCGTCCGGAGGCCCCGCGGGAGCCTTGATATCTCAAATACAGGCCATATCCAGGTCGGCCGCGTCGTGTATAAGGCAGCAGAGATCACGAAATGAGCACGGGGTGTCATTTGGCCGAACTTCCAGCTAAATATTTTCGTCGTCAGCACACGAAGAAAGAAAACGCCGATAATTATGTAAGATCGTAATCAGCGAAGAGGCCTACAAGCTCAGTGCATTCGAGTCGGCCCCCCATGAAATGGTGAAAGGGGTAATACGTGGCATACCGCTCGAAGACAATATCCGTGCCCTAAACGCAAATGTGGTCAATATATTCAACACCATCGCAGTGGAAGCAAACCGCATAAGCAACATGAAGACGGTGGGGATCGCGCCCACCGCTAAGAAGACCCCAACTTCGTGAGATACGGAGGACTTCTAACCAAATGCTCGCTCTACAGAAAGCAAGTCGACGTGTGCTATCAGTATGTAAGGCTGGGACACCGGAGGGACGTGTGCCCAAATCCAGCGGACCGCAATTGTAGAGAATGCGGAACAGCCAACCCACCCGAAAGACACGGGAACGAGTGTAACCCCAAATGCAACCTGTCAGGAGCTGAACATCCAACAGGTGAGAACTAGTGCTGCACTCGCTTCAAAACGCCGAATATGGTGCGAAAATGACAGTGGGAGCGCCAACGAGCTGATGACGCCCAAACGGAAAGTTTGGAAAGACCGCTGAGCCGCTAGAGCACACCGAAATCGCGACGCCGCTATCCATCCCAACAGGGTAGGAGGGAGCGCAGCTGCTCATCGCTATGTGCGAGCTCGAGAGCGATGACACCGGAGGGAACACCCGGAGCGCGCAGATGCCCACAGTACAAGTCGAGAAGACCCAGGTCCGCAACGAGAAAGCCAGCAAGAAACAGTGCCGCTAAACGGGTAGGCTGGGCAGCGGGGTCTCCCATCGCTCTCGGTACAAAAAAAGGTGCTTCTCGCCCCTCCCACCCCCACGACCATAAAGGTCGCATGTACAGACTGAATAGTGTAATAGCACGAATGAAATAAATTTGGGGAAAAATATATTTTACAAAACAAAAATTCAAGACGTTGCAAAATCATGCTCAAGAACTGAATAGCGAATGCGGCAGGAATTGAATGCCCATACAGTTGTTTTTACGAATTAGGACACTTTCCTATGATCACTAAAAAGCAATAGCAAACGTTGCACAAGGACGTCCAGCTCGCCTTCTCGGCCTACAGCCCTAGTGACGTGGTGCACGGCTTATAATTACATATCGTCTACTACAATACAGTACTCTACATCGTGAAGGCTAATTTAGTACCGCTCTACTGCGCGCTTGTCACGGGATCTTTCACATCACCTACACAGCTGCCTTTCTGCATCACATTTGACCACTGCCTTTCGTAGCGGATATCATCGCGGCATCCAAGCCACATCGTTTCACGCGTATCAGAACGTGTGTGAGAGCCGAAGGACGTCACCTGGTGGGGTGAGCTGTGCCAGCTCCTGTGAGTAGACGTTCTATAACAGCATCCATTTAAAATTAAACACAACTCACGCCTGACCTTACTTGGCCGCCGGGTGCACCAGCAACTCTGCTAGTAATTTTCATGGCCCATAAGAAAAGTTTTGTTACACAACGAGTGTTTCAGTGCTCTACAATATTTTGCTTCACGCCACTGCCAAGTGGATGGTATAGGTGTCTTTCGCCATGCAGCACCAGGTTACTGTTCTGAGACACAAAATGCGTCACATGGTCGCAACGATGGAGGTAGGTCTTCGCAAAGATTGCAAGGACCTAGAACAGTTCATTGCCTTCTTATGTGACCAATTTGAACCGATGTGTTCCCAGTGCGAAAACATTGAAAAAATAAAGTGATGTACTCATTAAAGAATAGGCTGCCCTTGGGACCGAATACAAACATCTGAAAAAGGCTTTTGCCACTTCCGAACAAACCATGGTGAGCCTAGAGCGACATTCTAGGAACAAAATATTGCTACCAAAGGCACTCCGTGTTTTGAAGATGGTTGGGGAGTGTCCTAAGCGAAAAAAGAAGCGTCTCAGGGGGGCGTACCCCAGGGTAGTCTTTTGAATTCTATTCCTATTAATGTGCAATGCTGGGGTACCTCCACCATAAAAGAGGCTAGACAACCAGTTCACGTATGAGGGTACGCAATCTGTACATCTGGTCCTGCGGATATCAACATAAGCGACTGGCAGTAATAGCTCAATGGGGTCTTCACACCATGCAGAAATACCTGTGTTGCGTCGGACTGACGCTCTCGGCCGAGAAGTACCTCTTTTATTTTTTAGATGCAACACATCTCTTTAACTCGCCTTGTCCCGCGTCGTTGTCGCGGCGTAGTCCGCATTCCTCCCCCATTCTCCTCGCCGCGGCAGCTGCGCGCTCCGCCGCTCTCACCGCAGCGCCAACTGTGCGTCAGCGCGGTCAGCGCGCAGCTTGCGCTCGGCTTCGCTCGCTCCCGTCGCCGTGCCAGCTGTTCGTTAGCGTGCAGCTTGCACTCGGTTAAAAATTTACACCATCTTCCCGCGAGGGGGATCATGGGGTAGATGCGACGCATGGGGGGTGAACATGCTGCGTAAATAGGATGTACAACAACAGCAATCCACACGCTGGCTCGCTAACATAACGGAAACGCAACGGCAACCCCCGATGCGTTGCATCTACCCCATGGTTATCCTAGCGGGAACATGGTGTAAATTTTTCCCCCGGAAACTAGCGAAGGTCCACCCGTGCTAAGTTAACATTGGGCAGCCTTTCTATATGTCAAGCCACTCACTTGCGGTTCCTTCATGTCCCCCTGAACCGCAGACTGTTTTGGCGACACGCAGTGGAAATGACCAGTTCGGCTCTGCTTTCCCTTGTGGACATTTTGAGAAGGATTTCTTGAGCTATGTGGGCGAATCACCCGGCATTCATGATTAGGCTGCATTTAACACTGTTTTTGAGTCGTATTCTTTACCATTTGGCTGTGATCTCGCCTTCAGAATCCTAGAATGAGCGTCTCGACGCGTTGCACAGGGGAGGGCTGAGGACAGCAATTGGAGTTCCCGAGGCAGTGGTGAACGACAGGGTCGTACTGGCGAGCCAGTCTGCTACACTCCGCTTTATGGTGTCACAGCGGTTACTGACACAGGTAATGTGTCTAGGGAAACCAGTGCTGGAAGCGCAATAATAAGGCGGCTTCGAACAATTGCGGCTCCTCACCCGCACACTGCCCTTAACACTGCCGGAATATTGTGCCATCAGTGGCCGTGGAAACTTCCAATCTCAATGCCGCCATGGTTTTACGAGAAGTTCCAGTGTCAGTTACATGTTCCTCACATAAGATTCAAGCGAAATACGACATTGAAAGGAGCCAAAATTTTGTTCCTTGAACACGTGGAGAACTCTTACCACAATCACCTTAAACTTTTTACAGATGGCTCAGTCAATGCGCACAGAAGGGTTTGTGAAGCAGCGCATGTCATTCCTGACGCCCATTCGTCCTGGGCAGCACACCTGGTTCTAGTGGTGTCCTCCACATAATCTCGATGCATTGTCATCGCGACTGCTTTGACGAAACTTAAGTCATGTAAGCCACAGCAAGTTGTAATTCTGATGATTCGAAAGCAGCACTGAAACTTTTGCAGCACAGGATCCCCAAGAAAAGGGTCTTTCAGTGTGGCTTACGCTTTGTGCAAGAATTCAGGAGCAAGGTTTTAATGTGCAGTTTCTATGGAGTCAATCCTCTGTTTGTGTCAAGTGCAATGAGACCGCTGATCAGATGGCATGGAATGCGTTGTCATCTTCACCACCTGTTTAAGTTTCCGCCGATCACTGGAAAGACTTCATCAGAACAGTGGTTGAAAATTTCAAGTCTTTGGGAGATATCTATGATCAGCTTTGCATCATACAAGGACTTACGAGATCGGAGTCATCTTTTTGTGCCGCGTCCGAACCGGCTCACCGAAGACCGCGGCATGGCTATTGAAGGTGGGCCTCGTGCTATCGCCTCTGTGTTCATCATGTACAGTAATAGGGTATGACACTACAATGTAATTCGGGGCCAAGAGCATGATATCGAACGGACTGCAATGCTCTCGGCGAATGCGAAATATGGCAGCCCCACACAACACTCTGTGCCACATCATCTTCCCAAGGCGACTATTGGAAGCTGCGCAGGGGCGTTTCACGCCTTCAACTAAGTTTCCTTCATGAGGTGGAAATGGCAAACTCGTCGTGAAAGGATTCTAACTTTAACTAATTAGGATGAGTCTTGGTGGAGCCATTCCTGAAATATCCAGCCAGGCTTACGCCACCTTATCCCACACAACCACCACCACCAGCACCATCCCGGATTGAGTTCTCGTTGGAGTAGTAGCTGCGAGTAATCAGAATATAGCCCCGAGAATTTTCGTCGCCTTCCCATCAGTTCGATTGTGCTCCATGCTTCTGTGACGCGTATGGCGATACCCCACTGGTCGCCGCCACAATCGACCTGTTTGCTACTGATGCGGCTTTACAGGTGGCATCTTACACTACTGTCGTCACTGATGACAGGCAACAAGTTACGTGCCACCTAGCCCATTGTTCCGGTGTGAGGCTTGCTATCTGCGCTACAATGGCCAGTGGCCCGGAAGCTCTTTTGCCGGAGGAGAGAAGTCGGTGCGCCATAATTCACCAGCTTCAGACAGCAGTGTTACACGTCCCCGCTTTCGCCAGTTACTTTCCAAATCGCCGAGGAGTAGGTTGCTGCCAACGCAAAATATAGAGAGCGCGAACAAGACAGGTGAGGGCACTCAGGATAACACGTCAGATATGCCTCCCACTAGACGGTGCTCATCGGATTTACCTTCGCCCGCACTCACACGGAAAAACCATCTTCAAACTGTGTGCCATGGAGTTGGAAAATTGATTTTCCAAATACGAGTCCATCAGTGTCTGTTTTAGCATAAATTTTAAAAACAGTCACTAACAACGGTTATGTTTGCCAGAAACAAGATGGTTACGTTATGTGGTTTTCGTGGTGACTCCTACTATGCTCGGTAAATCTTTCCTTCGGCTGTCATTTATGGACTCCAAAGTTACACTGTGCTACAGCGTTCTTACTCATGACGTCTTATTAGGCATTGATATTTAAAGAGAAATTTATATAAATGGCACTGCATATTCTTCAATTGCTGATGACTCTCCTGGCCACCCGGACTCATTGGTCCCAATTCGCGTGTTGAATAAGATCATCCACGCCACAGGGTGTGCCCTATCGGTTTCATTCGTGTACTCTGGAGCCCTTCCTCAAAATGTGACCCTTTGGTGGAGCCCATTTTCCAGAATTGTGCCAAGAAAAACGTCCTCGGTATAAGCACCGCCATTTACGTGGTCTATGGAAGATCTACATTGCGGAATATAATCTACTTTAGTGATCGCTTACGGGAGGTCTAACTTAAGTGTTGCCCCATTCTTTAATATTGCATGACTTAATAACAAATCTCTCGCTGGTATTTAGGCATTGCGAGCCGTCTCATAGAACGCGAGAAAGCATCTGCGAGCCACCACCGATTCCTCCGCTGCGACATCCCCTGTGAAGTGTATTGACCCAAGAGTGCTGTTGATGGAAGCCATAGTAATTGCCTTGAACGGGCAGCTAGTCTGTATAGAGGGCAAACATCTGTAGACGTAGCATCACCGTGCCGCACTTGCAGACATTGCTTCGGTCTTCTAAACCCACTTTTCACCACAGCGCTGACGTTATCCTGCTCCCTTGCGGTGCTTCCAAGTGAACAAAGCCTTGCGGTGGAGCCCTATGTCAGTGTGTACGTGCAACGCCTCACGAATTTATTGATGTAAAGCAGCATAAGTGTAACCCCCCACCCCCACACAAGCTTTCATTCCGGTGAGGCAGATTTACTTGGCGCCGCTACGGGAGTCCTCCGCGCCGCCGCCGACCCCTCTTACAATTGCTATCACAACGATTATTCCCTTCACCACCCCTGATGCCTCTTTCACTACTCGTGCAGTGGGCTGATAGCGGCAGTGGCGCCGTTATCAGATAATTGCGCAGAATCAACACCAGCGCGAATGGGTGTAAACGCCCGAAAGCCACTGCTAACCCCGCCGCCGAGAATGCAGCCACATCCGTTGCTGCTTCAAATTCAACCTTGCCCACCACTTGCGCGGCCTGCGCCGGTTGAACGCAACTTGACCCGTTAGAAGGCCGGCTTGAGCACATTATACTTCTTTAGCTTGAAAGCCATTCCCAGCAACATTGTAGCGTTAGCGGCGCTCGTTGACCATCTTTTCATACTTGTTCTTTGCGAAAGAGTAATACTAGATCTTATTCTCGTCACATAAAAAGTCTTTCTCCCTCCATCACTAGAGTATTTCACGCTTAATAACGCGCCTACCCCCTTGCCGGTTTTGCCGAGCACGGGTTGGGGGTGAAAGTAAGGAGCATGCACACAACGCGTAGCTAATTCCGCTACTGATGACATAACCGCTTGGGTGGCGGGAGATTTAAACGTGGCTGTATCATGGCTCAATGCGCCCAGTCAGCTGTCCTCCGCAATCGAGCAGTTTGGGCCTGCGTTCGGTGGGTTGCAGGCAATGACATGCCTAAGACTGGGCAGCGCAAGGGACACCAACGTGTGTGTCAACAAGTATAGAGGTCGAAGCCTTAGAGGTGTTAACTCGCTATTGGGAAGGACGCACGTCGCTCGCTTGGAGAAAGAAGGGCGTTAACTTAGGAAGCGCCAGACCGAATCAAAGTGCGAATGGCGCGAAAACCACGGAAAGCAACTGCCGACGCCATAGCCACCTGAAGTTCCTGCTGGTCGTGTAGCTGCGACTCTCTCCCGGATGAACAGGAACTGACCCGCTTGGTGCGCCGAAGTGGGCAAATAAGACTCGTTTAGCTTGGACGGCTTGCAAAGCGACATGTTCTACAGTGTCTTCTACTTCTATTCACCCGCTCATGACCGGTTGCCGGATTATGCGTGCAGGGTTTGGGAGAGGAGGGTGGTAGGGTAGAAGAGGACGGGCGCGCGCCAATATAGGTCTGACATCCTTACTAAAGACATGTGCGTTGTGTTGGTGGGAGGTTGTAGTGGGCGTTAAACAGGCCAATGCGACCAGTCGGGTGTCTTCCGAGGTAGAGTGTACGGGGTTTGCTTGTTGCACAACCGGTAAGATGCTTACAACGCGGGAGTGAAAGAGACTGCTCTACGTTTGTCCGCTAGGATAGAGCTCTTGTCTATTTTAAATTTCATTCAGGCAACGGGCTGGGAAGTATGCTCAGTCTATAATTACAAACAAACGGGTCTTGTTTTGTGCACTTCGAGGAGGGCGTGTGGCTTTGCAGGTCATTCTTTTTCACAGAGCGGAAGGGCACTGAATTTTTATTTTTTTTGTGAATGCCGGAAATTGTGGCTGGGGATAATAAATAAAAACAGAGAAAAAAACCTTATTTGTTCACTGGCTGTTACTGCTCAGCGACGATGGTCGGAGCCTTCCTTCCGGGGCAATCATTGTCCGACATATTGCTCTTGCTACCCGGTCTACGACCACATTCTGGCAAGTTTCATACGCAATTCTGCTTCTTCAGCAAGAGAAGTGCGAAAAAATTGACCTGCTTGCCTTCTACCCCTTGATTCAGATGCTCGGACAGAAGAATGACGAAGGCTTAAACGATGTGTTTCCAAGAAAACAATTATAAACTTTCCACAAAAAACTTTTTGAGTACAACATTTCAAGTCCATAATAAAAAAGGGCTCGCTGTCAGTTCTGGACCTCTTGTGTCGAGCGTCAAGTCTATCTAGTAACAAAAGATCCCAAAGAATGGAGAACAAGCAGTGCGAGTGTGGGAAAATTTGACTGGAGTCGGCAAGCTCTCATCGCGTTCATTTCGGGACGATCTAAACAGGAGGAGAACAGCATGCCAGGTGGGTGGAGAAAAGTGAAGGGGCGCTTACGTGTCTGCGGCAGGTTGAGGCTGTCAACTTTCTATGACTTTTTCAGCGAGATGTGCAGAGACCTCACTGATTTATTTCCTTCATCGTCAACATCTCAACAACGCCGCCTATGCGTCACACATGGTTGCTTAAGCTTTGCGTTTGTACGGGGAATTACAGCTATTAGACGGCGATTTATTAGAGTAAGAAGCCTGAACCCCATGAAACTAGTTAGCTGGGTCCTGGTTAAGCTGGCCCCAAAACGTTTTTGCGGGCAACCAGTCAGTACTGTCTGGAGAATCGAATTGAGATCTATTCAATTATTGCACAGCTTATACAGCATTTCTCTTATTCTGAACAGCTTGATACTCATGTAGGCCCAATTACAAATCTCCTCTTTTCGAGGTTTAAGGACAACTGTTCAAAACTATTAAATAGGTACAATGACCGAAAACTATACTTACTAGTATTTCTGAAGGAAATTCAAAGCGTAATGCTACTGTGAAATATCCTGGCACGTCAGTAGTCAACGTAGAAGCCCCTCCTTTGATTTGTTGTCCGGAGACACTCACTTTCGTTCCTTTGACCACAATGCCAGTTGAGAAATAATCCGCCTTTGTGCTACCAGAATGTAAATGCAAGCGAAAGTATCCACTGCAACAAAAAAGAGAGGTGTCGCGCATTTTATTACCACAATATACACAATCCATAACAGTGTTAATGAAAGAGAAGTGCCACCAAAATTAATGTATGCAGAGGTTACACGTTGTGCATGAATTGGAAAAGTACTCACTTCTTTTGTACAGGTGTCAGTTGAGTTCAATCGGGGGAGGGCGTAATTCTCCCTTTCTAGCGATTCGTTTAAAGGACGCTTTTGCCATATTTTGCTTTTTTCTTTTTAGCAATTGTTCTTTTTGCCAAGAAAAATAACTATTTTTTATACTGAATAAGCTTCAGATTGAACGCATTTCTGTCTTTTCACTCAGGGGGAATAAGAATATTTCGGTTTCGGGCATTGAATCGGCTTAATACTCGAACTGTGAGGCCACAACAACCTTTTGTAATGCGGTTGTCTGTATGGTGAGAAGGATAGGCGATCCCACGGAGAATAACAAGGCGTCTTTGCTTTAGGATGAAAAAAGTATGACATACATCTAATGGGACAGAAACTAATAAATTACATGAACGAAACAACAGTGTATTCTAGACAGCAGAGATCCCTAAGGAGGGTTTCCCTACAAATGATTGCTCTCTAAACCCGGAGAGGGGGAGGTTGATAGCTTTGGCACAACAGATGCAGATGCAGTGCAGCAGATGTACTCGTGCGGCGCCCTCGCCGTGGGCGCTGTCATTGCCCAGAAGTTAAGTGTTGCTTTGGCCTCTGCTCTAGCCTGTTTCAGAAGAAGGCTGCGGTACAGGCGCATCCTCATCGCCTAGCAGCCTGGCAGTCTTCGAGCAAGATGTGGATTGAAGTGGAGGTTTCCTAATTATTAGTGTCGAGCCGAGACCTAACCGATCACTCTTGTTCATTCGGCCTTTTTATCGTATCGTGAGCTACACTGGCCGAGGTTGAGCAGTTTCGCGTGGCTCCTAGAGAGCCGTGCTGGGCACGCGCGAAGAGCAGTGATGTCACACGGCGCACAAAACGTTGCTCGCGGCCTGGCGTCTCTCACACACCTAACGCGCCAACCGTCTCCGCCGACCCCCTTTCCGCACGTGTTGGCCCGGTCCACTTGATCATGCGAGGGGGTGGCCGGGTGTGGAACTGATAGCTCGTGCATCGCAGCGAAAACGGGTGTGCACCTGTGGAACCAGCTCAGCTCTGGGGAGATTGCTGACGCTGCGCCGGAGTCGCATGATAAATATACATGCCACATAATGCGTATACTGTGTATTTATCATTGAAGCAGCAGTAAGCATGATAATCAAACTCATCCTAGGCAACCAGGAAAGCTAAGATAACCAGCTTAACCTAACCTCACCCTACGAATATCCTTGCATAGCCGAGCTAAGCCACTGCTAATATTTTGTTCCACATGTGTTTCCGCTTCTGCCTGTCTTCGTCTTCCGTTCCCTTTTCCAGGCGTTTCGTTTTCACTTCTCAAGCGCAAACACCTTTTCGTTATCAGTTTTCTTTTATGCGCCAGGAACCATAGCTATTTTGTAATCCTACTGAACGCTTTGCCCTCCCCTCACGGGTTAGTAGCCTTTGAGTAGTAAATACCCCTGTTCAATATATGTCGAGTGACGCCTAAACAACGGTACGCTAACCATTCACTTCTACAAAAAGATTTGCAAAACTTTTTTGGTCTCGCATCACACTTCCAGCCATTCAACCCCAAATATTTAATACTCATTTTTTTTCTGCACCACCTTTTGTGCGCCAACCTGCCTTTCCTCTGAACGCAAGACTGCCAAAGAAGTTTACTAGCACTCAAAGACGCCCTTACATCCGATCCGGTCCTGCAACATTTGTATCAGACATGAGCGAGTATACTGCACACTGACGATAGCGGCTGTGGCATGGATTCTCTTCTTCTGCAACAATATACGGAACAAAGTGGAGGTGTGGTCGCGTACTCTTGTCATCGCCTGACCCCAACTCAGCAGGACTACAGTACCACTAAGCAAGAGTGCCTCGCCGTTGTGTGTTCAATTCAGATATTTTGGTCCTACTTTCACGACCGTCATTCGTACTATCCGTCACGGCCCACCATGGGCTTTGTTGACTGTCAACAATGAGAAAATTGAGTGGGCAGCTTGGCTTGTGGTCGTTGCGTCTTCTACACTTACAACTTTACCATTACGTAGAGGTCCACTTAAAAGCATCTGAATCCAAGACACTCTCTCCCGGTGCCACATATCATCCGAGTTGCCATCGGTCATGTCGCATGCCTCATAGGAACCAAATGAGCCATGCTTAATCAAGGCGCCTCTAAACCATGCTTTTATAGCCGACTATATCGACGTGCAAACGCTACGATTCACAGAATATTACTGCCGTGTTTTAATCGACCGCCTCAATGGATACGTCCAGCCTCCCAACAGGCGCTTCCAACGCCAACTTCATCTCTTTAGGCTCATGGATGGAGTTCCATTAGGGGAAATCCACCACCTTAGAGGCTACGAATAGCTTCTGGTAGTTCACCGTCAACTTCGCTGTCAAACCTCGATGTGCTTCACGGTGATTTCACTTTGCGACATCTAGTGTTTAGGAAGAACTACGAACGTGTTCGCTGTCAGTTTTTCTGGCTCGGCCTCTATACCCCTGTCACACACTACGTGGCCTCATCGGCTTTGTGCCACCACCACAAGCGATCGACTTCGCGCTCTGCACGTTTGCTTCAACCATTTACGTGCCCATACGCCCCATTTGTAGCTGTAGGCACACACTTGTACAAGCCCTTACCTCGAACAAATGATGGTTTTATTGCACTGTGATGTCTGTGGATCATTCGGATCGATACGCTGGCACCTCTACCCTACAATGCAGTACTGCTCAAGAAGTCGCTGACTGTGCAATCTGCAATATCATCTTGCGGCATGGAGAATCTTGGGTTCTGTTGAGTGACCGTGGCAAAACGTTTCTTTCCCACATCCTTGACGAAGTGCTTCGAGCTCCCGAGACAATCCACAAAACCCTTATATTTAAAATGGGCTCACCGAACATTTCCACCGCACTATGTCTGATATGAACTCGATGTACATAAACTGGGACTACAGAAACTAGGATATCATCCTACCCTTTGTGACATTCGTGTATACTTCAGCTGTCCAGCGCACTGCCGGTTACTCGCCCTTCGTTTTGTTTACGGCTGCCCACCCTATTTTGCTCCAGACACAGTCTTCTCAACATCTCCGGTCCCTGCACTGAACCCTTTGACGAACAGTTCGACCAAAGGACCGCTCACTGTAAACGTGCGGAAAGAGACCACACCTAGTCCTGCCAGTAAGAACAGCCGCCCGGTACGTCTTAACCCACTGATCCACTGATCAGTTCTATTTTACAAAGGGGAAGAGGTCCTTTTTGGAGTCCCTCTCTTCAATTAATGACTTTGTCAAAAATTTGTTCACCGCTACCTCGGCCCATACGGTATCATCGAACAGACATCATTGCTTAACGCGTGGTTCCAGTAGATATTTCAGTGGACCGTAGACGCACAGGAACCGAAATAGTGTTCGTCTCACGATTGAAACGCTGCACCCATGGCGAGCTGTAACATTCTACGTCCGGATGGCTGCTTTCAGCTGTGGTGAAAAATGTGTGGAATTTCGGGCATTGGGCTCTGATATTCATGCGTGGGAAACGACATCATCATGGCCACATGCAGTTTGTAAGACAGTGCAACCTCCTTTTTACGTCTACCCATATAAACTCATTGCGACTATCATCTGTGAATAATCATCCTCATCCCCGGGGGTTCCTTCCTTCAGTAGCCTGGGCTCAGCAGCCCAATGAAAGTGTTCCTTTTGCACGTCAATATTTTATGGGATAATTTCAAATAAGACCAAACGATGTCTGGCTTTTCGGCCCCTTCGATTTGCTTGAAAATTTTTTATATCATTCCCTGATTATTCCGATGTGGAAATTCTGCGCTATTTTTTCGCGAAAAATAATATTTTTTGAAGGCGACAAGGTGAACCATCACCGCTAATTGCCCATGCGCGTAGGCCAAGCGTAACGACATCTTGCTACAAAAATGTTTATAAAGGGAATTCGCAAATTTTATACACAATTTACCTCGATGGTATGTTCATCTAAAAAAGATTTGCTTTTGTCAAGAACACACCCTGCACCATAAAATGTCAAACTCGGCTCAGAGCGTAATTTCGTTCCACATTTGAGCCTAGATATTACATAAGTAAAAGAGATACAACACTCAAATTTTAGTGACGTGTGCTCCTTGGGGGTTTTAACAAACATACAAAACAATATTATTTTATAGTGTACTGTTATGATGGAACGAGTACCGAAGATAGAAGGATAAACAGAAACCCCTTCAAGGGCAATTATGAAACAAATACATGTTCGAGGTTTCTCTAATTTTCCAAAAAGTAGGCTTCTATATGTAGTTTCTTTTTTTACAAAAACATGTTGCATATTTTGGGTTCCTGGAGTGGGAGAGCACGAGCGAGGGGAACCTACCCGCCTGGCTCTCCACAACATACTTTAGTGATAGTAACTGCCCTAAGATTTATGTAGGATATATTCTTTGTATAAAATGTAAATTACCCCTTCACAAGTACAATAAGAGAAAATGTAACAAAAAAAAACCTTTTTAATGTCCCCGCTGCCACAAATAACCACCAATCTGCGTGCAATGTAAATTCTCTAGATTGGGGAAAACGACAGATTTTCTAGGTTGAGCCCCATATTTGAAAAAGCAGTCATTCAGTTGTTGTTAAACTTTCTCCACGTATTGATCGCTAAGCCTACTTTGGTAATTAGGAGAAACACCTGCAAAATATCGGCAATGGCGAGTGCTTAGTGCCTATTCCATAAAAACAGTAGCACTTGAACGAACCCTGCAAATGCACGCAGATGTCAACTAAAAGGGAACGTTGTTCTATTTTCTGAGTCATTGGTTAGCTCTTCCTCTGGTTTGCTTAATGCGCAGATACTCTTCCTTTTAATAGGTTATTTTGCCTACCGAACAAAACTATATCGCTGAACACGGGATCTGTGCACGCCGCAATTGCAAACATGCTGAATGTCCATACAAAATAAATTATTTCACGATAAGGGAAGTTGCACGCATGTTTGCTTTATATTTAACTTTGTTTATACCTGCTTATTTGCACGTACACACACTCTCGGGGCGCTCAGATTGAATGCGGACTGCAAATCGGGTGGCGCGGGAAGACTTCACCAATGATAAGCTGGTCTACTCAACGCAGTCGGGCAAAACACAATGTCGGTTGTACGTGATGCGAGGAAACACGTGAGGGAATGCTTCAAGACACAGTAAATGCCTCTGCATGTACAAGCATAGGAATCTTTACTACAGGACTGGACTGTGCAAGTTTAATGTCATACGCCCGGCAATTCGGAATAGGTAACTGCAATAGACAGCAAGAACCTGCGTGTACTCCGCCAACTACCACGTCTATGATACATGCACAAAAATTACCACGAACCCAATTTCACATGCAGTGAATTGAATTCAGCATTCATTTTCAGTGCGCCATCAAATAAATGCTGTTGGGGGAACTGAGAATTACACAAAAGGCAAGCCTCTCATGCTCAGAAGGCTGAATAATCGTGTTGCAGTAAGGGGGATAGAGGGGGTTTCTTTGCCTTCACGTGGAAGCCAAGCGACTTTGTATTGACGGCCCTTCACCCTAAGATGTGTCGGGATTGCATTTGCAAATAATTCATGCGTCATATTTGTAGGAATCTTTAAACAGCACGCTATAATTAACTGCTCACATAAATCTAAAAACACTATTCCGTACCTAGAGAATTGCAGTAACTCTTGTCTGAGAAAGTCACGTGCGCACACTTCGCATGCGTGAAGCAAAAGGAAGTTTTCAGCTAGCTTGGCTGGAAAAAAAAGAATAATTATGACCAGTGCAAGCATTCCCCACAGTAATGATTGATGATGTTCGTTTCCCCGAAATCCGATGCAGATTAAGGACCCAATCGCCTCGCTGCCGTTGATTTAGCAGGAGGCTCGCAGGGCGAATATGTTGAAGATCTCGGAGACGATGGTCAAAATGGTGAACTCGACACGTTTGTATTTGATGAACAAAAATAAGGGGTTAATTTACAACTATTTATATTAGAGTTGCTGAATACATGAGAAACACAAAGAAAAAAGCTGCAGTAGACGTAATAGTTCCAAGAGCGCCCAAGTCACTCGAGAGCCTCAAATCCGTCGAAAGATTATATGCTCGGAGCATACACAAACCGCTCGAGGAACGACGGCCGGGTCTCTGTTCCCGCTGCAGGACCCGTCTAGTTGCCTGAACGGAGCTGTTCCCTAAACTTCTGACGCGATCCTCAAGTCTACCTTTTGCCTAAAGGGCTCACAAATCCAAACCTAGCTTCAGCGTTCGAGACTACCTGACTTGCCGGGAACTGCCTAGCTGAGAGCTCAGACAAGAATGCTGTTTTGTAGCATAGCTCGGCCTTATAACACTTCGGTGTTACTATCTCAAGGGCACGCCCCTCTAGCTTTCGTACACACGGAAGGAATGGCCCAAATTCACGTAGTTAGCGGTCACTCAGCCATTTGCTTAATATTCAATAGGCCGCAACTACCTTCGTGTCACGAACCTACGCGCGGGTGAGCAAGTACGTGGCGGTGACTACACGTTCCTCCGAAGGGTGGGGGTGAAAAGTGGCGGCTACCGAAAAGCAGCCGTTCCTAATTTGGCGCGCAACAAAGGGACCTCGTGGAAAGGCCGCCGCCTCCGTGCGGTCGCACGACGGTAATTTCCCCTTCGTTGTCCACTACGCCAACAATCCTCGGAACTTGGTGATGCCGTCTGCAATTTTAAAGGGGATTATTCCCTCGGTGTTCATCCATCCAGAGAAGCCATTTCCCGAACGCGATGTAGCGCACTGACGACGGCCACAGCACAGTGTCGGAAGTACTGTGTGCCTAGGCCGAACGGCAGCGATCTACCCGTCCCACGCGAGGCCGGAGTGCCTGGCCACTGACCTCATGAGTGGACCTTACACGCGGCGTTTAGTAAAATTTAAGATATCAGCAGTGGTAATACAAGAAACACTGCCGGTGTGTGGCCTTTATGAAAATTTTAAATACCTATGTGGCTAGGGCCTTTAGCTAGACAGGCTCTACACAGCAGTATACAAATTTGACAGGCTGAAGATGGCTTATGGAGAGGAGCGTTAACTTTGAAACTGGCATTTTTCTAGCGTATTTTGTTTAAGTTTATGTCAGCTGTGACATTTTGCCTTTCCTACGAAAGAACCATATACATAAATAAAGATGTAGTAGCACTATTTTCTGTCTAAACCCTTCACGAGTGGCATGGCGGCAGGCCTTTGTTCTCGTGCTGCATACACTACAAGACCAGTATGATGCAAGATATTTTTCCTCTAACCAAAGAAAATGGAGCAGTCAACATGTTTGGATAGTGGCACAAAAATTGATAACGCACTTTTTTGAACGTGGGGTTGAACCTGAGCGTTTTTTTGTTTCCTCGCAATCTGAGGACTTAAAACTGGACACACGTTTGTTGTTATGGTGCGAGCTGGACCATAAAAATGCAATGTCTTACTTATTGTATCTGTAGAGGGGTCATTGGACATGTAGACAAAACTATGCCGTAGAAACCTAGGGGGAAGTCGCTATCTCTGTAGTACGTCGTCGAGAGCCGGGCGTATAGGGCACAGTATGCACTCCAGGAAGAAGATGATGCAACATGTTTTTGATCATAATGAAAGTGCACAGGAAGCCCTAAACTTGAGGAGAATTTGAGAAATGGAGAAGTGTTTTTTTTTGTATTAGCTCGCGACATAGGTTTTTCAGATTTTTCTTCAAACTTGCGTGCCTGTCGCATCCTAATTGTGCAGTATACTATTTTAATATTTGGTGTGTATATCAAGACCTGTAAGAACCTTACTGAAGATGACACGTGAGCAAAATCTGAAGCGGCTAACATTTCGACTTTTTGTAATAATTAAGCTCAAATTTGTCGCAAAATCACGCGCTTAGCCGAATTTGACATTCTATGCCGAAGTGTGTGTATCCTTGACAGCAACAAAGCTTTTTTAGATAGATATACACGAGACACAAATTGTACATAACATCTGCGGTTAGCTTCTCATAAATATTTTCGTAGCTAGATGTCGCAAAGTTGGCCAATGCGTACGGGCAAGTAGCAACGGTGATCCACCTTGTTGCCTTCAAAACGTTTTTACACTTTCGGCAAACTGTTTCTCAAAAAAATGTAGCTGAATCTCCCCATTCAATGAATAAGGAAAAGGTATATAAACATTTTAAGTAAGTTCAAGAAGTCGACCAGTGAGGCTTCGTTTGATGTTATCAAAAATCACCCTATACATACCTCGAAGATGCGGTCCTCATTGCCAGTGCTATTCGGCTACTTGAAGGTGCTTTGCAGCGCCCAATGAGGTAATTGTCGTTTTTTGTAACACATAAATAACGAAGTCAAAGTTGAGAAAACATCCACTGTAATCGGAAGCGCTAATCGAATCCCCGACCTCTTAATAAGGTTACGCGAATGTCCTGGATTGGTATGCGGCTTGGTAACCTCTTCAGTAAGTTAAATGACAGCGCACGTTAAGCTTGTATTCTTAGTAGTTTCTCCTATTGTAATGTCGCAGGCATAAATCTGGCATAGGATAGTTCTGCTATCGGTATTATCTCGTCTGTGCTATGCGTAATGTTACCCTGCTCGCCTATGAGTGCGTACATTCTGTCTGCCAAAGGCGAGCCGCCCGCTAGGTGCTTCCGAAATTCCTTTTATTTGCAGCGCTTCCTCCATCACTGCCGTGATTTTGGTACGAATTTCGTTTGTTTTACTTCTGTTAATAAAGTAAAATAGCTCTATTTTATGGTTTAACAAAACTTTTTGCTGAGCTCGTTGGTACATATTTAGTGAAAGAAGAAAACGTGGCGCAAACTAGCCGTGGACGAAGAAAACAAGAATGTCCTTCGGCCAATCCTCTCCTTATTCATTTGTGCTGATTTTGTAGTTGGTGAGCTCTATCTGCTACCGCACCTTATTTTCTGGCAGTTTACTTATTATCTTTTTTCTCCCGCTCATACTCACCTTTTTCTGTAATTATTCACTTTTCTTCTTTTAATCCAAATTAGTTTTTTCTCTTCTCCCAGTTAGCGCCCACTTCCTGGCCAATCCCCCTGAGTGGGTACGAGCCATTTTTTTTGGACCAACAAAAACAACAACAACAACAAGGTAAGATAGATACAGGTGACAGATACAGATACAGAAAACAGGTGAGACAGATACAGATACATGCGAACTCGACCTGATCCACAGTACTTGACGCTTTCTTGTTCTTACGTTTCCAATTGGTTCTTTAGGTTTCTTACTTTGTTTTTCTGTATTTTTCCTACATGCTGCTTCACCCACAGCTGCTACAATTTTTTTATTGCCGTTGTTACGTTGTTATTTACAATGTCTACACTATCTCCGTTGTGCTAATATAGAAATGCAAATTTGTTTTGAAGCATTACGTTAAAGCCCTCTGTCCTGGCTCTTACTGATTTTGTGATGGGTTTATTACTTTTCGCGTGTTTCTTTGTTCTCGTTTGGGATTAAGCCTTACCTTGCCTTTAACTGTCCTAAGACCACTGCTTGAACTCTTAGCAGATCTACGCCCTGCATATTAGTTGGTTGTACCATCTGAACTTTTCGGTGTATATTCTGTATTCTTTCCTTTTTCGAATATTCTGTTAATCAATACTGGGGTATTTATTTTCGCAAACCCGCCTGCGCGGCCTAAAAATTTATTAATACTAAAATATTCGACAACAACGTTTAGCCGTTTGATTTGTTTAACAAAAAACACCAGGCAAACCACTATTACGGCGGGGCTCAAACGAGATTACTTCTAACTCCCTCCTCAAGGAAAGCTATTTATTCACGTAAATTTTCTTATTTATTCCACTTTAATTATCAGCTATCAAGGACATCATATCTTTTCAGATTTTCACCACGTTTCACAAGACCTAACCTCATGGAAAGACAATACAAACACCAAAGCCAAAAACGTTCGGAAAAACTGCTTTTTGTCGTGCATCGCACTAGGGAACAAATTGCCATCAATCATACTGATCCGATTATCAAGAGAGCATTTTGCTAATGCTAATGAATAACTTGATTTTCTTAGTATTCTAGCTATGATGCCGAAAAATGTAAGCAGTGCCTACCGATTTCATTGAAAATTTTTCATAACAGATATTTCGGCATAAAAAGAATCTGTGGGTTTTGAAGTGCACCTGTTTTAATGATAGTTTTGCACTTCCCTTCGATATGAATATTTCGTTATTCATTCTTAACTTCTTATATTTGTACGGGGAACGTGGATAAATTTAAATTCATTGTAAATGGTATGCACCGCTCCTACTTAGAATTCGGAAGACCTGCAGTATGTGACAAACACAATAAACAAAATATGAGGGAGAAACTCTGTTTTTAGTACTCACGTGTTATCTTCAATCCAAACAAATGTTCGTACAGTCAGGCCTGTATAGTGTGGTTTGTTAATGAACCCTGAAAAAATGCCTCGAAACAAATAGGTTGGTGCAACCTGAAAAACGTTTTGTTTGTAAGAAAGAAGACGCTGTGTTTACTATTTAAAACGTTAGGCAACGAACAACAAAAATAAAATGGAGTAGCGGGATTCTTTTACTTCTAGAGAATGGTCCGACCAATTGACGCACTTACTCACACAGTGACTCGTTGAGTCATGCACCCCCATCTAAAACTGCTAGTTCTAGAGACTTGAAATTTCGGGAGTACATTTGTATTATGGCATGGGCCTCGCTAAGGCCGTATTTTTGGAAACCCATTGAAAGAGGCAAATTGTGTTTTAATAAATTAGCGATTATTCTTCTCACCCACTCACGTATCAATGCGCTTTTTTGGTGATATATTTAGCCCTTAGGAAAACCTAAAAAGGGATTTTAGGTTTTTACCCTAAGCAACCGTGTTTAGGCGAATCTACATTTTCGAAAAAATGGGTCTTCTTAAACATCCCCCAATAGATGCTTCACTTATTCATTTCTCGAACGGGTTCGTGCTAATAAATGTTACGTATAATGTGCAAAACCGACCTTAAAAACTTTGCCCTGCGATGCCGGCAAAAGGGCGAAAACCTTTTTAAATGACACGCCTGATGAGCCAAAAAAACCTACCCGGTGATAAAAATGCGTTGCCAAACTGGTGGTTCAAACGGTCTCAAAATTTATATGTACATTGAGATTATGCCGTAGTATTTCAATTTTACCCTACAATTTCGCAATTTTACCCTACAGCATGGACAGAGCGAAAAGCGGTGATTTTGTTTCCTGTATTAATTTTTTCCTCAATTCAATTCAGATATTGAACTGTGTTTTGTTGATATCACTTACTCACGTATTTAAAGAGTGTGCAACAACATTCTTCAATATCAACCACCTAAAAGAAACTATCAGGTATTTGGCGAAACTGCTTGTTTTTACGTAGTCCTCAATAGCTATACAGCCCGGTGATATATCCAATTCGTTGTTGCTTGCTAATTCTGCCCATTCACTGGTCCAAAAACCTGTTTGAAGATTTTGTCTTAACGCCTGTGTAAAAAGGCGAGCGGGAAAATTTGATTTTCGTTTTTCTGAACATGGAATTGCGTACAAATTTTAAGGGTTCGCATGGCTCTCGCCCTCTTTTGGGAGTTTCTGCAACGGCGTGCCTTCCCGTACTATCCCATGTTATCTATTCCTGTCAAGAGAAGTCCCCGACTGACTCGCTGACTGACAGACTGACTGACTGACTGACTGACTGACTGACTGACTGACTGACTGACTGACTGACTGACTGACTGACTGACTGACTGACTGACTGACTGACTGACTGACTGACTCAATGACTTGCTGAGTCACTGAATCACTGACTCACCAATGCGAAGTCCGAACAGCTGGACCTAGAGACATTAAATCTTGGGACAGCATTTGTGTCATGGCGTACGGGCTCCCTAAGGCACGATTTTTCAATATTGTGCTGCTAACCGAGAGAAAGAGGGAAGTTGTGTTTTCATAAAGTTGTGATTATCTTGCTATCCCATTGACGCTTTGAAAACCTTTTGGCTGATATTTATAGCCGTTACAAATATCTCAAAATCCTTTTGTGCTTTAGCTCTTAGCAACGCTATTCTGGGGATCCTTCATTTTGAAACAAAATGGGTGTTCTTGAAGGTTCTCCAGTAAATGCCTCACTGCGTCCTTTAAAAAATCGCATTTTGGTAATAAATGTTACTGATACAAATGCACAAAACCAATTTTGAGGATTTCGCACTGCGAAGCCGGCCAATGGGCGAAAAACGATTTCTGAAATAACATGCCTAACTGGCCCAAGAGACCCAAAAGGTGAGGTCAACACGTAGCCAAACTGCTGATTCAAACGGTTTCAAAGTTGATGAGCATACCTAGACTATCGTGGAGGAGCTCAATATTGCTGAAATTTTAAAACATACAGCACGGACAAACCAAAAAGGGGTCAAATAATTTTTCAGACATTTGTCTTTTTATCGCTGGCCACTCGAGATATTGAGCGGTATTTTGTATATATGGTTAATTTACTCTGGTGTCTAAACACTGGTTTAAATATTTTTCATATCCCTCAGCTAATAGGAACAATCGAGATCTCAGAAAAGCTGCATGTTTTGCACATGCCACAAAACTTATACTGCTCGTTTATATATTCAACTCGCTATAGCTTGCAAAGCCTGCCAATGCACTTTTGAAAAAAACATATTTGAGCATTTTGCCGGACTGGTGTGTAATAAGGACAGAGATACTTTGATAATTTACTCCCCTCTGGATGCGGAAATCACTTCAATTTCTCCACTTTCGCATAGAGCTGCCACATGTTGTGACTTCTGCAATCACGCGTCCCCCGCAAGACCTCATATTATTGGTGATAAAACAATTTTTAATGAGTATCTTTTATACGTAATGAGGTAACCCTTCCTATGGGTAAGTAACTGTTTCTGTGCACCAGTTTGGAACAATTTGTTTCTGCATGGTTGCAATTAATTACAGGTCTCTTTCGTGCAGGTAAAGCTGCACGGAGCCGGTAGAGTCCTGGTCATACGAAACGATGTCGCACATGGTCGTAAGTGCGGGTTCCTTCGAGGTGGACGTTCATGGGTGCATCGATGGAGCTGATGGAGCACAGTCGTACGCAAACGTTCTGAAACGACGAGCAGATTGTAATGACTATGTGGATGAACGTTTTGGCGATCCTATTGTATTACCAAGAAGGCTTCATATTGTAGTACGAAGAAGACCAGGGAAGGGTCGGCGGAACCCAGGTTATTGCCGTCAACGATGTATCGCAGCAAAGGGTCTCGCCTCTGTTTTTAGCCGAAGTTTAGGAAGTCAGAGACCACTAGAACACAAGCATCCGTGTCATCCCCTGGTATTCATGGTGGTTTACCGGGTTGCGAGACAGGCAGTCAGGATCTGTATGGAGGCGTCCGGACTTGCGAATAACAGAAAAGCAGTATTCCTGTAGGCGGAGAGCCCACTGACCAAGCGGACCTGTAGGGTCCTTCGAGGAGAGCAGCCAGAAAAGGGGTGATGATCAGTCACGACGGAGAAATGCGTACGGTATATGTTGGGCAGGAGTTCGCCGACGGCCATAATTAGTGCGTAGGGGCTGAACCACCATCTGCATTTGTTGCCACTATCATCACCATGAACATTTTTCCCCAATCTTCATCCTTGGTGCCACGCCAGGGTCACCAGTTCCACGCAACAAGAGTTCGAATACAATTGCGCAGCTGCGCGGTAGTTCTTCTTTGCCGCTCTCCAGTTCCGGCCGGGCTTACGCACACAATAAATCTAGGAATCCACCACTCAAAGAGTGTGGGGCCCTTTTCCTACAAGGAATGACCCGGGAGTTCCGCGCGTGTCACCCTGATCGGCATACATACGTGGCGACACGGAAGAACCCGCCATTGCCGGCGTTCG
This sequence comes from Haemaphysalis longicornis, assembly GCA_013339765.2. Classification (NCBI taxonomy): domain Eukaryota; kingdom Metazoa; phylum Arthropoda; class Arachnida; order Ixodida; family Ixodidae; genus Haemaphysalis; species Haemaphysalis longicornis. The sequence continues at coordinate 68,030,522 of CM023458.1, read as the reverse complement.
AGCTACGCAAGCTCATAAGTTGGTTCTTCAATTTCGAGGGTAACTTCTAGCTCAACCACGCCAGCATACAGCCTGTGAAGCCCTTCATCCTCTGGGAGACTCTTCCGCTGGAGCTTCGCTGTGTAGACTACGTATAGCACCTAGACGAACTCAAGTCCGCCCTTATGAACAGGAATCATCCCAAAACCTCGCTCGATCAGGCGTACCAACGTGCGTCTAATCTCAAAAGGGATGACGTGCTCAATAAATAGCGACAAAATGAAATCGCCAGGCTGCCTTCCCTAATAACTAAATTTCCAAATGCCCTCCCCAACGTAAACAATATACCGTAGAATCTCGGTAAACGGAAATCGCTTAAACGGAATTGCCGCCTAAACGGAACAGTTGCCTGGAATTTGGTTGGTTCTGTATTCAGATAACGTAAAAAAACTCTCAGTAATCGGAACTAAAATTTCCGCATCACCGTGTAAACGGAACCAGAAATGGAACTTCTTGTGAAATCCACTGGCATGAGAATCAGCTTTATACGGTTCCTGCTGTTTCGTTCTTATGTTTTTTTCTTCCTCCGTGTTTTTGTAGCCTTGTTGGCCTCGTAAGCCTCGTCTCGTAAGCGGTTAGTCGTGTTAGCGCAAAGAATGCTACATCGCAGTTCTTGTTCCAGTCGTTCGGTCTCGATTCTAGACGCCGAGGCTATAGGGCTCACCTTCTGCCACCTCGTTCGTGCCATCGTTGTTCTATTCGTCCTTCATTACCACGTTGCCGACTTATAAATTCGGTGGCTCGTAAGCACTCGCGAAGTTGAGGCCTCTAGGTTCCATGAAGATGCAGTTGCAAGGACTCAAACAAAAATAATTGAATCATTTTGTAGTGCACAGCGACTCATTGTTGCCAAACCAACTTTGTGAATGCTGTGCCTCCGCTTCTTGTAGTTTTCTTGCTTTCTGAAAACTATCAGCTACAGTAACTTCCTAGTGGTTAGAGTTCTATGAAATGCCCTTAGAAATGTTTACGCACATAAATTTGCATCTTACAACATCTTTCTCAGTAAACAGAACTCCTGTTAAACGGAACTAATTTTGACGGTCCCTTGAAGTTCCGTTTATCGAGAGTGTACTGTACTGGGGAAGTACCACCCAAGTTAGCCAGTAACAACCGACTTAAAAAGACTTTCCCGGAAGCACCAATGGTTACCTACCGGAGAAACGGGAATTTAATATAAAAGATATTTTAGTGCATGCTAAAACAGGACCTTCAAAGCAAACAGTCATAGACAGCTGCTCCCCTCCCAGCTGCAAGACTTGCAGCCACCTGCAGACAGACTGCAACAGCCAGTAATTTTGTAAACAAGAATCATTCAAGATTTACGTGCACTTCATCCAACAATGTGTATATGTTGGAATGCTCAATGTGCCACAAATAGTATACAGGTGAAACGAGTCAACCTATGAGCCGACGTCTTAATGGTCACCGGGCAGATACTCTTATAAAATCCTCCATAGCTGTAGCGCAGCATTTCAACCAACCAGGTCACAATTTTGATGACCTTAAGTTGTATATACTTAAGTCAAATTTTAAGTCTCCTAGGGACAGGAAATACCGAGAACACTATTTATTCACAAATTCAACTCCATGGAACCTGCTGGAATTAATGCGTTTAGGGACAACGTGGAATCCTTGCAATATTCACCGGGAATACAGCATTAGGCATTGTCTTGCATATACCTTATCCAAAGACCATGACCCCTTCCTCTGCTCTTTACCTGGTCACCTAATTCCTTTTGTTTTCATTCCTTAGATTTCAACTTAGTACGCGCCCGCATCCCTCCAACCTTTGCTTTTGGAATTCCATTGTATTTCTTTTAATTCTCTCTTTTTTTTTGCTCCGCTTCGTCTTGTGCCCCGTACGTCACTCTACCTTAATCTTTTTGTTTTTGAGTTTCAGATTAGGCCTGTTCCAGGAATGTTGCCGTGGGCGACACGTGCCATTTCAGTTGTCGGGTTGTTGCTTTGTCTTTTGTGTGTGCGCTTGTGGTGTTTTCCTCCCTGTTTTTTTTTTCTTTTTTTTCCTTGACTGAGTTATTCTCCTTATTATCTACCTTCTCTTTTGACCTAAGACTTGCCGATAGTTTCTGATAAGGACCCCACACTCACCGCCTGTTTGGCTTCGAGCGGTTCTGAGAACCTTTCGGTATGCCGAACGGTTGGTCGACAAACACCCCCTCATCCTTTCCCTCCAGAAATTCCCGGAATATCAACCCCCAGCTAACTTCCCTGTGACCAACTTCGCGGCTCAAATTATACAACCTTCTTACCCCCTCAATATATTCCCCGACATACTCCCAAACTAATCCGCTTTCTCAATTTCACTTCTTTCTTTCCTTCTCTCCTCTCACCTGGGACCTACCCCTATATAAAGCGTGCCAGCTAGCCGAGATGTTGCCCTGACGGAAGCAGGTCTCTTTGCTGAAACGTTGCCAACAATTGTGCGTTTACCTGGTTCAGTTTTTCTTTTATATATATATATATATATATATATATATATATATATATATATATATATATATTTTTTTTTTTTTTTTTTTTTGAGGTTGTCTTGACTGCCAACCCTTATTTCTGCCTTATTTCACGGAGCCCCTCATTTCCCATTTTCTGTTTCGCTACATGCTTAGCGAGGGCCTCTGTTCTGGCAGTCTTGGTGCCAAAGGGAGCTTAAGAGGGTTCAACGGTGGCTGACCCAACGTTTATAGAACCAAGGTCAGTTTTAAAACTCTCCGCCTCCGCCTGACCAGCAATACGGCCCCCAAGCGACCCACAGCGCCAGGTGGCGCCGCCGTCGCAACCGGCTCTCTGCAGCTGCCGGGAAAACACGAGCGATAGCAGCGCGGGCTGCAGCTATACTGCTGTAGCAAGCGTAATCGCGAAATATGCCGATCACCGTGTTTATAAACATCTATTTACGTTTGTAAGCGATAAGTCTAGCCACACGTCACCGGAGCTACGGTGCTCAATCGGCGACAACCATTGCGAAGTGGCCGCTTGCATTTGCAAGGCCACGGATTTGTGGCTGCACTTCCGCATTTGTTTGGAGCATTATCTGCCGTTTCACATTAGATAATTTATCGTTCCTTGCTGAGGCGGCTGCATATTCTAAGCGCCTAGGCAGGAAATGTGGCTGGTGCATTACGCACAGGAATAAATGGAGGCTGGCAAACATTGTCATCATTTTGTTAAAAAAGCTTTATCGGTTGAATGAAAGAACCAAAATCTGAATTTATTTATTTACAAGGTAAAGAGATATTGGCACGGGATATGCCTCTTGGCGAAGAATAGGCTGTCGAGTATCAGCTTCGCGTGGTGATTGGGAAGAGAAGAGAATAAAGACGAAGACGACGATCGCAGTGCGCCCGGCACAAACAGCATCTTTGTGTATCCACTGCAGTGCCTAGTAGCTCTGTAAATAGTGCAAATACCGCTATTATAATCTCGTCTACTTCATGTCATTCCCTCGTTTGGGTAAACGAACTGACTTACGCTATTGACAGAGCTTCTAGGCACTGCATCGGAGACAGCCGCTGACCGTTACTTTTACCTCTATTCACACACTTTTAAACGAAAAGAAGCTATCCCTCTATTTTCTGAACAACAAGAACAAAAAAAATCCAACATAACTTCTATTGTAATCTCTGCCAAAAATCTTTCGCCAGCTCGCCAATGGAAAACGAACTCCTTCCATGTCTCTCAACGAAGCTTTACTGCTCGATGCCAGCGCGTCTAAATTTGCAGCACTTTCTTCGGCTGCACCGTTAGCGCTTGTTTTGGTTTTCTGTGCACACGAGGACTGTGCAACAACCTGCATGTCTCGGCGTCGCAATTTCTGTTTTTGCCGGTGGTATGGATAGGTGAGAAGCAGGCTTTGAAATATTTTCGCGACGGCTCCCTCGTGGAGGCTACAATTTCCTTAATCAGTTTCTGCTTTTACACCGTTAATGAAGTGCGCGTAGCTTTTTGCTATATCCCAAGGGTAAAAATGCACATCCCACATGCGCGATTTGGCCGAGAGGTATTGGTCGAGACACGCATTGGCACGGTACCATGCTAGACGAAGGCCGGGATAACTTGGAGCGTGAGAAAAGCGCCTTTGGATCTCGTTTCCCCTGTAACCGCCCGTGCAACGTGGGGACACAACACGCCGGCATGGTGCTTGCCGAACCGTCTACAGCTGGAGCGCATACGCATACGCACGCATGCGCGCGCGCACACACACACACACCACACGCACGCACACACACACACACACACGTTCACGCACACACACACACACACACACACACACACACAAACCCACACACACACACACACGCACACACACACACACACAAGCACACGCGCACGCACGCACGCACAGAGACGCTGGCCGCACAACCGCAGGTGTATCCCTCAGAACGTACTTATCTCAGCCACCCGATGCCCAGCGCGGGAGCCGGGTGCGACTGCCGCGCCATCAAAGCAGCTTGGTGCGGCGGCGCCAGGAAACACTTCGAAGATTTACAACTGACCTTGGTTCTATAAACGTTGGGCTGACCACTCTCGACATGTCGTAGACACTCGAGTCACGGCCCGGGGATGAAAAAGAAGGCCCCCTTCACCCCAAGTAGTCCGAGTAGCGCTGGCTACCACCCCCAAGTGCAGGAAACAAAAATACCTTAACATAAATACCCGAGAAAGTGCTGGGGAAACAGCCCCGCCGGTAGCGTAGTGGTTATCGCACCAGACCGGTATTCTGGAGGTCGTGGGTTCCGATCCCACCCGGCGGGCATTTTTTCCACCACTTTCTTTTCGACTCAAAAAATTCTTCATCTCTTTTCTTTGACCCACCACAACCTCCCCTTTGCTTTCCGAGGTTTTCTTGACTGCCAACCCTTATTTTCTGTCTTATTTCACGGAGCCCCTCATTTCCAATTTTAATATATATATATATATATATATATATATATATATATATTTATAACCAGCCAATATACGCCCACTGCAAGGGAAAGGCCTCTCCCATTATTCTCCAACTCTCCCGGTCCTGCTCTAATTGCGACCAATTTATCACCGCAAACTTCTTGATCTCAACTGCCCATCTAACTTTCTGCCACCCCTGCAACGCTTGCCTTTTCTAGGGATCCACTCTGTAACCCTTACTGACCAGCGGTTATCTTGCCTTCGCATTACATGCCCTGCCCACGTCCATTTCTTCTTAATTTCTTCTAATATGTCCTTAACCCGCGTTTGTTTCCTTACCCACTCGGCTCTATTCTTGTCTAATAATGTTACACGTATCATCTTTTGTTCCATTTCTCGCTGATCGTCCTCAATTCAAGTTGAACCGTCTTAGTGAGCCTCCAAATTTCTGCCCCGTAGGTGAGTACAGTTAAGATGCAGCTGTCGTGCACTTTCTTTGGAGACAATGATAGGCTGTCATTTATTACCTGGGAATGCCTGCCGTATGCACTCCTTCCCATTCTTATCCTTCTAATTATCTCTGCCTCATGTTTGGAATGGGGGGTCACAACTTGGCCTAAGTAGATATATTCGCTTATAACTTTCATTGCCTCACCACCTAACTCAAACCGCTGTGCTGTCCCGAGGTTATTGAGCATTACTTTAGTTTTCTGCATATTAATTCCTAGGCCCAGCGGCTCTACTCTGTTTGTCCAGTGCTGAAAGCATGCTTTGCAATTCGTCCCGTGAGGTACTTAGCAAGGCAACGTCGTCAGCAAATCTGAGGTTACTGAAGTATTCTCCTTTAACCTTTACTCCCTCCTGTTCTCAGTCTAATGTTCTGAATACTTCGTGTAACCATGCTGTCAATAACATTGGAGAGATTGTGTCTCCTCGTCGACGCCCTTTCTTATAGGTATTTTTCTGCTCTCCTTATAAAGGATTATGGTAGCTATGGACGCATTGTAGATATTCTCTAGTATTTTTACATATTGCTTATCTACACCATGGTTTCGTAGTGCCTGAATGACTGCTGAGGTATCGACAGAGTCAAATGCTTTCTCCTAATCTATGAAGGCTATATATAGGGGTTGAGTATACTCAGCGAACTCCTCTATCACCTCATTGATCTTGTGAATATGGACCATTGTTGAATATTCTTTACGGAACCCTGGTGGTTCTTCAGGTCGACCGAAATCTAAGGATGCAGAAATTCTGTTAGCGATTACCCTGGCAAATACTTTGTAGATGACTGACAGTACGATGATCGGCTTGTAATTTTTGAAGTGTTTCATGTCACCTTTCTTATGAATTTGGATGATGTTCGCGTTCTGCCAAGATTCTGGTATGCTCGCGGTCACCAGGCATTGCGTATGCAGGTTTGCCAGTTTTTCAAGTACAATTTCACCACCAGCTTTCAAGAGGTCTGTTGTTAACTGATCCTCATCAGGTGCTTTGCCTCTTTTATTTCTTTCAAAGGCTTCCTTAATTTCTCTGTCGTGACTCGGTAAATGTAAATGTCTATCTCCCCTAAACTCCTCTGAACTATTTCCTCGTTCAGAGTATAATATATATATATATATATATATATATATATATATATATATATATATATATATATATATATATATATATATATATATATATATAGATAGATAGATATATAGATACGGGACGAGGGACTCAGTAAGGACCAGGGTGTCGAACCGGAATATTTTCGGGTTCGGTTCGGGTTCGGTTCCGGAGCACCATTCCGTTCCGGTTCGAACCGGTTCGAACCGGTTCAAATGGGTTCGAACGGGTTCGGAGAAAAAAAAAAGCAGGAGTGTTTTTTTTTCTGTTAATTTTTTTTTGTGTTTGGTTTTCGTTTCTTTGTCAGGTTTCCTTGTCAAAAGCGATGCCATAATGTAGTTTTCTTTATGCAAACGTTTTGTTTTGGCCAAATTAAAGCAAGCCTGCAACACTTTTTTCAACTTTTTTCGAAATCTTGAATGCTTGCAGACCAACACGTCCAGTACTTAGATCAGGAAGTCGGAAAGTCCCTCGGACAAAAAGTACTGCTCTGTCCCTATCAGATAACTTACAAACTTGCTTGAAATATTTCTCTTTTCCCCAGTCTTGGCGTTCTTCTACCGCTAGAATGACGTCATTACAGCGATTTAGCGGCTATTTTCCAGCTTTCCTTAAGTTGCGACATTAAAATGAAATCCACAAAAGCGAAGCAGAAAAGGAAGGCGTATCTGCTGGGACGAGCAAATGACGCACTGCTGCTCTGTGCTGGCAATAGCTATAACTTTCGCAATGCTTCCAGATGCGAAGATAAGAGTGAAAGCGTTGATCTAAAATGTCAAAGAGTTCCTTTAACTTTAAAATGTACTACAAAATATTTTCTATAGTAGGTCCACGATTACAACATTAACTGAAGCGAAATGAAAAATTCGCTCGGACACATAAGACTGCGTATTTGTATGAATTTGAAAGCCCTGCTCTAATGGCCGCAAGTTTATTTTTATTGATTTAGTTTCTTTCAATTTTATAATTCAATTTAATTTATTCTTGAATCATAACACTGCAGTTTTATACCCCGCAGTTGTTTTATTGAGGAAGAAAATGGCGGACGATTACGACACTCACTAATGCGAAATTTGAGTGCAGCGCGAACTGTAGTCCTCTCGGCGACGGCGCATAGATGCTGTGTCTCAGGAAGTGATTGCGTCATCAGCTAATGCATGACGGCGCGCGGTATAGGGACCGGGCAGCTGGACGGGTGGCGCCACCACTCGGCGCTCCCCTCGTCAGTGGAATGAGCCGGTGCATTGGACTACACAGCCTCCCGTTGTTTTTGTCGTGTTTGCTTCGGTGCTTTGAATGTTTTGGTGGTGCTGAGAGCGTATATGTGCGGTGAAACAAAGTCTAGACAGATCTGTTGGGTTCTTAGATGCAGTAATGACTACGTAAACTTGTCCAACGCTTTTAAAGTTGGGTATCGGCTGCAATGGCATGAGCGCATTTTGCAGCGATCTGCGCTTGGCTACACCCGTTCTGAGTACGAATAAAACTACTATTAGTATGTATTATTTTCTTCTTAAATGCACTAACGGCTACTGCAAACTTATTGGATGCTTGTAAGGTTGGGATGGGCTACATTGACACGAGCGCATTTTGCAGCGCTCTGCGCCTGGCTCCGCGCGATCTGAGTAGGTATAAAACTATTAGCAATATTATTATTCATATCTACCACTTTAAATTATCTTCACTGGTTTCAATGACTACGGTTTCCACGCCAGCTATAGCGCTGGGATACCTCGATATGTGTGCTTTAAATTGAAAGGCACCTGCATAACGAGATGGATTACCGTGTAGCCGTAGCAAATGTTGCGGTAGTTTACACTTTCTGTAACCGTGAGCTTTGTGCTCTTCGGTTTTGGTGAGCGACACTGTGACAGCATGGGAGCCTGAAAGCCGAAGTGTAAATCTCACATTTGTGGTGGTCATTTTATCAGGAGCCAAAGTTATTCACCAACTCAAGAGCCCAAGCTGCAAACCATCCACCATCCCTTCTCCCCTTCCCGTTTTACCACCTGCGTAGAATAAAGGCTGGCACCGACAGTTAAAAAAGGTGGCAGCGTTAACGTCAGCCGGTGTTTTTTTATGCTTAAGTATTATTTACAGAGTACCTAAAAAAATCGTGTAATGCCTGATGAAGACACAAAAAACGCGCGATTAGTTGCCTCAAATATGGGTGCATCAGCCCGAGTCCTCCAGCACAGACACACTTCTGACACGCTGGACAAAGTTTAGATTTGGAGAGGGGGGCATGGAAGTTCAAAATTAAACAGCAATATCATCTAGCCCTCCGTCTAATGATTATGATGGTTGAACGCAAAGCTTTCTTCCTGCGAAATCGTATTGGAAATGGTCAAGGTCAAAGACGCTGCGATCAAAAGACCAAACTGCGTGCTGGTCCAATTCGACACTCAACTAGTCAAAGTTTAAATCCAGAAGGCAACCGAGGAAACCCATACGATAGAGCTTTGCGATAAACCCTCATCGTCGTTACACGAAGGTGCGCATGATTTTTCAAGCGTATACGTGGCAGCTTATAAACCGACCGCAGCATTCAGTTGTGAAGCTGAGTACAAGTTTCGGGCACCCTCCTGTCTTGCGTCCTTCAGCCACGCAGGAGTTGGTTTTTGAAAAACCATTTACCAACTAGCCAGCAAGCCAGTTGCAATTCTGTAAAGCAATGCTTCACCACGACAAGCAATAGCGTTTCACTATCATACGGTATTTATTCTATCAACGATTCCCGATGACTGTAGTAAGAGCATTTCTGTGAAATTAAACACGTTTCAGCCGTAGGTAATGAAGTTACGGAAGCGTCGTCCATCACAATTTCTGTTTTGAGGTAAATCTTAGAAGACACCCCCAACTTTGCCTTTCGCTTGTGCACGACATCGACGCCGTTTCGTCATCAACTGCCCAAGGCCAGCGCCGCAGCATTCTTAGATCGGTTGCACACACCGGCTTTGTGGGAGCATTTAGCTGCAGTATACTCCTCGATACGCGAAACTGCATTCAGGCATCAAAAAATTGCATGAAGCAACGAACTTTCACTTCCAGCTTGACTTCCAGCTTGGCGCATTGAGCGTCGTCTGCTATTTGTGAATACTGAGTATGGGCGTAAATCACACACATACCATGCCTCGTAAAGGTCACATCCACGCTCAAGATTTACCGATCTGAAGAATGCACGTGGGGTTACGTACGCTTTGCAAGCCGCACCGCAGAAAACGACAGAAAGCCATGCACAGTTACGCTGCGCTGACCGCCACCGGCATTCCACTGACGAGCGGTTCGCCACTGGCGGCGCTGTTCGCTGAAGCGACAATGGTGCCATACAACGGCCGCCCGGTCCCTATACTCTGTCGTTATCTCGTTAGGCGTCACCACTGTGAAGCACGTTTAGCGCGGTCACGGAATTACGCCCTCCCCCTTACACTTTCGTCATACCTTCAACCTCCGTTTTCCTGCTAGCTCTATCTTCCGTCGCGTCTTCGTTCTCTCGGTTACAACGAGTCCGATGCTGATGGACTACGCGAAAGCACAGGAGCGGGTGCTTAAGGGCTGCGCTCTAACGCATGGCTCTACGTAGCCGCTGTGCAGCCATGTGATCGACTCCCTTCGCCGACAGGTGACGGGCCGCACATCGTCTCCAAATAATGCGTTCTCACCACAGTCTTCTGGAAGACAAACAGGTATCCTCCTGACCCGTGGGCAGCACACGGGTGCCTCCGACGCCTCCCCCTCGGTGCATCTTTGCCAGAATCTTCTGGTAATGGGCAGCCTCCCTGCAGACTGCCTATTGCCCCGTCCTATTGCCCCGCAGACGACCCGTGCGTCCATAATTGTTTTAATGCGTACCATTCTTTGCCCAATGCAAGGACCGTGTAACACCCTTCATTTCCACAAAAATGCAGATTTCGTGGAAGTTCCATCTCTGATCGCTATAATAGCGTACATGGAGATAACTGGTCGCACGAAATTTCTAAAAAACTAAAAAATAAAAAAAGTAATTACCGAAACAGGCAACCCGTGTGACACCCTGAATTTCCACAATAATGAGGATTTCGGGAAATTTCCACCTGTAATCGTTATAATAGTGTAAATGGAGATATTTAGACGAACAAAATTTATAAATGTCAAAAATAAGAAAAATGTAAAATAATTGCGGAAACTGGTGAAACTGCAAACACCCTGCATTTTCGCAATACGGCAGATTTCGCGAGTTACGAATGTACTCATTATAATAGCGCAAATGGAAATAATTGGTGGAACGAAATTTTGAAAAAACTATAAAATAAGTAAAATATTAGGCAAATAAGGAAAATGGCAAATCGTATAACTGCCTGCATTTCCACAATAATGGAGATTTTGCGAATATTCCATTTGTAATTATAGCAGCGTCAATTGAGATAATTGGTCGGACAGGATTTATAAAAACCAAAAAAATTCGCTGTAGAAACTCACACTGAGGACAAGCGGCATATGAATGATACGCATTGGTCGATAACTCTTTGAATTTCTGCAGAAATTTTTCAGTACCCTGGAGTGTTGGCATGGTACAGTATTTTGAGTCTCCGCCCCCAACGCCTGGGCGTCTCGTGGCGGGCCGCCCCTCGACCCCAAATCACGCATCCTCGCAGGAATCGTCTTCCTGGCAGGCAGCCAGGCAGGCAGGTAGTTTACTGGCGAGCTGGCAGTCTTTTTGGCGGGCAGGAGAGCCTGAGTGCCCAACATCTTTTTTGATTCCACCAAATGTCTACGCACGCACGCGCGCATGCACCCCTGTTTTCGCACAATGGGGCAAAAATTTTGCATTGTAAATAAATTGGTTGGTCTGCTACGCATTTCATGTACCCCTTGTTTCAAGGGCGCTTTAGCTTTAACACGAAATCATTAGCACTGCTAGAAGTCGAAAACAGTCCGGCGTCGGCGTCAACCTCCGACTGTCAAGCGTGGCTGGTGGCGTTTAAAGCGATTTCCTTCTGCTCATCTTTCATACGCTAACCTACCAGTTAGAAAGAAAGAACGGCTTTAATGACTCAGTGGACGTCGTGTACAGGACGGCATTGGATACGGAACCACCGGAGATAGGAACTTGCTCAATGGCGCTTCAACGACGGGTGAGAGCGGTTGGGCTCTAGGAAAGATAATAGCTGAGTGAAGTCACAAGCAGCAGTAGAGAGAGGGAAAATGACCTTTAAATAAATCGAGGAAAAGTTTCAGAGAGGCGTCCTCATTCAAGGGGTCGAGTCGACAGTCCTTTCCATCAACAGAAACTGATCTTCCAGGCCGGAGCTGGCCAAGGCTCTCTCCCAAACCTCTATGGAAACGTGGAGGTTGGGTGGATCTAGGGTGGACTTGTCGCAGCCGCCTACTGTGTGTATGGGGTTCCCAGGCTCTTTACAGAAGCGACGAAATGGAGAGAATTGTGTCCGGTCAAAAAGGTGAAGACTGGTGATGTGTCGGAAGGTGTTAATCCGCAGGGCGCGGAATAATCTTTCCTGGTTATTCGGTAGCGATTTGTGCGGAAAGGAATACGTTCTACGGGAGAGCCTATAGTGCTAATTAATTTCCTGGTATGCATACAGGATGCATGCGCTTTGGCTCGGCTTCATCAGCGCTGGCTAAGCTGGTTAAATGTCGAGCCACGAGGTTGATGATCTTGTCTGCCGGCGATGCCAGTATGAGCTGGTGCCCATACAATCCTGGCTGGTCTCGTTGGTGGAAGTGTTGTAACATGCAATAGACCGTTGGCAAAGTTGCGCCACGCCTGATAAGAGCTCTGTTATGAGATGTTTGGCGCCACTTTGGCTAAGCGCACGTGATCGCCGCCTTTTCAGCTTGGAGGGGGCTGTGTTCGGGGGTTGAGATGCTACACCGGTGGAAGGCTGCAGAACGGTAGCACAAAGAAAGAGAAGGTATTGGCTATCAGGTGTCTTTCGCTTCAAAGCAGTTGATCGTTCCTCTTTCTTTTTTCTTTCAATTTAGCTGCTTCCTAGTCTAACCTCATATATATACACATTTTGAGAACCTTTTGATGAATATAAGATATGCATTAGACAGTTAGTTTTTAACTTCAGTGCGAGATGTAAATCTTACGCGAGAAACAACATAAGAGCGTAATACCTGCATAAAAAAGGCCTTTTATAGCATTCAGGTGGTCGACACATAACATTCCGGCTATTTTGTGCGTAACTACATTTCCTGATTGGTCGAGAAAGAGAACGCTGCGAAATTTACAAATGTCAAGGACCCCAATGCTATCATGTTTGGTCCAACGCTTTAATCCGCCTTAAGTGACCCTCTAATTACTCTAATCCATATTAATCAACACCGCAGTCCCACTAATTCACATTAGTTCATTCACTCATCTCCCGAAACCACCCCAGTCTACCCGCTAATCCGCGTTAATCGACTTAAATCCATGCATCAAAATGCTATCGTATCTACTTTAAAAGTGCAAATGAGAAGGCTCCAATTTTTTTTCAATTCTCATGTTCTCGTAGGGCAGTACCCAAAGGACACAACGGCACTGTACAAAAAAAAAGTGATGATGACGTAGAGAACTGTGAGTGTTTGTGTCTCAGTGCTGTTTTTATATAAGTGCCCACTCAACCTAAAATAAGTGGAAGATATGGATTTATTGTGGATTGTGTCCCTGAAGGCCTTCACAAGCGGACACGGATGCATTCGAATTAACATGAAAACTTCACACGATTTTAAACACACTGCAGATAGAAACCATAAAGAATACACCATGATATGTTGCCACGGAATATGCGTTTTAACTTATGTTATTCTAAATGTAAAAGATAATGGGAGGAGATGGGCAATACCTAAAGCAAACTAATAGTGTATACGGACTTTACATTAAATTTCGGTAATAATAAGATGAGAACCTTACTGGGCATTGGGAACTGCAAAATCGTTCCTGGTGCCGTCTGGCGAATGGTAAAAATATCCTCAGACGCAAGGTAGGGTACCGAAATGAAAACTAGAAATCACAGTTTTGAGGCCCCGGAACCGGTTCGGAACGGTTCCTTCGATTCGTTCCGGTTCGGGTTCAGTTCCAAAATGGCGGAAAAAATACGGTTCCGGTTCAGTTCCGGTTCCGGGCAAAAATTCGGGTTCGGTTCCGGTTTTCGGTTCGGTTCCGGTTCCGGTTCGACACCCTGGAAAACCAAAGGGGCTCGTTGAAAATAACACAGAAATAGGGTTGGCAGTCGAGAAAACCTCGGAAGCAAAGGGGAGGATGTTGTAGATCATTGAAACAGATTAAGATTTGGAAAGAAAGAAGAAAGTAAAGAAAAAAATGCCCGCCAGGTGGATCCGAACCCACGACCTCCAGAATACCGGTCTGGTGCGATAACCACTACGCGACCGGCGGGGTGATTTTCCCTTTCACTTTCTGGGCTATTTATGTTAGGTAGTTTGTTTCCTGTGCTTGGGGGTGGTAGCCAGCGCCATTCGGACACATCGGGGTGAAGGGGACCTTCTTTTTAACCCCCGGGTCGTGACTCCAGTGTCTACGACATGTCCAGAGTGGTCGACCAGCTTTGAACCCTCTTAAGCTCCCTATGGCACCAAGCTGCCATAACAGAGGCCCTCGCTATGCATATAGTTTCGAAATGAGGTCTCGTTAGGAAAGACAGAAAGAAATGCCCACGGTCTACAACACCAAAGAAGGCATAGGGGAATGGTTGGACTTTTTTTGTACCGCTACTGACCTTACATTATTTTTTTATTAATTTACGTGAGAAAGAAAGAAAGAACAACACGCGCCCAGAGTGGGGACCGAACCCACGCCTTAATAAAAAAATAATGTACATCATGAACGGTAAAAAAATAGTCCAACCATTCCCCTATGCCTTCTTTGGTGTATATTATATATATATATATATATATATATTTATATCTTTTTTTATATCTGCGTGCGTGGGAGGACTATATATGTCCAACAGCAACGTGCGTGTGTAAGATGGGAGAGTGGAACCAATCCGCTTCATGACTGCAGTGCGAGCGTTCTTCACCAGTTCATTGCAATTTCCCGCGGTTTTAGCTCCTTTTGCGAAATAACCAAAGTAGACACGCCCAAGCTCGCAATTTTACTTTCAAACCACGCAAGGCGGAAGATTGCAGAGGTATGGGGAGTGGGGTTAGTGTATGAAGCGAATTCAGTTCGTCTACGCAAGTCAACCACTCACGTCTCTCTTTTTAAGCATGACTCCTGCCAAGGTGCCCGCCCCCCTTACCGCTGCAAGAACCTGCTCATAAGGGGGGAGCAAAGGTCTGAGGAGCGCACAGGTAAGCCATGGACATCCGCGCTGTTGCGCTGCCAAGACACGTCATCCTCGTGCTGCAATGCAAGGACGAACCTGAACAACATACGGAAACGAAGAGCCACCCAAATGCGGCTAGCATGGGACTCCATTCTTAATTAAGCAGCGTCGAGGACTGGGCAAGCAGGAGAGGGCGGCCCGAGTTGCCTAGTACCCTATTCGACGGGGAGTGTCCGTTTCAAGACACACATCGCGCACGAACGACACATTCCGGACCCCGTGTAACGTCGGCGACAAGCTCTGGTCCACATTAGGCGGTCCATGATGCATGCTGTTCTTCAAGTACCAAAATAAGAAGGATACACATTACGTTGCGCTGACCTTTACATATGCGGCAGCCGAAGTTACGGATTCTGTTGGGGGACTTTACAGGAGTGCGATTTGTGGCCCTGACAAGAAGCTTGTAGATGGCACGTGGAGAATAACTGTTACAAAATGCGCACGCCTATATTAACCACAAACTGCATTAATAACTCTTATTCGGAACGCGGCATCACATTTCTTTTTGTACCATTAGAGGAACCTTACGCTGTGCAAACGCGCATGAACATCGCCAGTACAGCGATGTACATTCGTTGATGCGCGGCGCTTGCCATGGCCTACAGTCGGGCGAATTTGCGTCCCCGGCTGCTTTCACAGCATGAGGTGCCATGCGATCGCGTATTTCCGCTTCCATGGATTAAAACTGGGCAATCTAAGAAGGGTTCCAAAATGGGTGTCTGCGGACCTCCATGGTCGACAGGGGCACGCACCGGACGTCCTCTCTCGCATTTTTTTAAATACTTTTGCAGAACGTTGCCATAAACGCAGAAAAAAAAGCACGAAAGAATGGCTTTGTGGCGTGGCATGTATGCTCGGTTGTTCAACTATTCCGCAAGTATCGATTGTATAACCCCAAACTGCTATCCACACGGATACAAACGAGTCTGCTGGACGATCATCTGGGCAACTTGCGCTCCTATGTGGTAGTGGCAGCGGATGCATCGCAAAGTGCGGAGAGGGCGGGCGTAATTTTCAGGCCCACAACTCATTGTCATTTTCTTATCGTTTACCTGACTTTACTCCTGTATTCGACGCTTAGTTTCTTTGCAATAGTTTTGGCCTCAAAAAAGGTTGCCTCCACAATATTTAAATTTTGCTGTCATTTCACATTCCCTGTCGGTTTGTACAGCGTTAAGATTTCCAAAAAAGTTAATTACTCATTCGTACCTGCAACCCAGGCCACAGGGGCCTATGGCTCAATAAAACGGCTGATTCTTTGGCCGTATCAGCTTCAGATGGCCCTCCGCTAGACCTCAGCCCTACTCCATTTCTCCTGGCGCGAGCAAGGTTCCACAGATACCAACGGCTGTAGGGATAACATGAGAAGGTGCTATCACATGCTTGTACGACTCTGCTCATCTAGATCAGACTTGGGACGCGCAATTTTGCGAGTCCCACCAGCGTGAACTGACCTTAACCAGCATCAGATGTCGAATACCGCAGCTTAATTTTTATTTGCATCGCGCTGGTCTCACCCCCTTCGGCCTTTGTACTGCTTCCGGTGAAAGGGAGACAATTGAACACTTTTTCTTGCATTGCCGTGCTCTTTTTTTCTCTAGAAAACTTTATTTAGCCGCATCAATTCAACGCCTTGGCCTTCCTCTGTCGATGCCTGTGCTCCTTTCGTTCGGGGCCACATCCCCGGAGTTCTGTCACAGAGGGGTGATTGCCCCACTGAGGGGGTGTCCCAGAGGGTGAGGGAGGGTGGGCCATTCACGCGTATATATAAGAGCAGAGACCAGATGCCTGACCAGTTAACCCGTTCAAAAATTGGTTTTTTCGCCTATTCTCCTAAAAATGACATTAATCCCTGATTCTTCTCCAGTTCTATTATATAATTCTGTAACCGTTTCCCCAATACAATTCACAGGCTGACTTTACTGGGCTATGAGGTGGGCGTGTTAGCCCAAAAAGCCACCCTGTTTCTTGGCCAGTGCCGCCCGTGGGTATGTGCCATCAGCAAAGGAGCAACAACAACAACAACGGGCGAACACCAGTGTGTCTGCGCTACCACCCAGCCAGCATTTTACTTGTGCAAAGCCAGGACGACCGCTGGACGCTATAGCCAGTTGTGCACTGCAACTTACCCGCTGCGGTGGCTCAGTGGCGAAGGAGCTGCACTGCTGAGCACGACGACGCAGGTTCGATTTCCAGCCGCGGCGGCCGCTTTCCTGATGGAGCGGAAAGCAAAAACGCCGTTGTGTACGAGATTTCGGGTCACATTAAAGATCCCCAGTGGTCAAAATTAATCCGGAGCCCTCCATTACGGCGCGCCTTCTCGCCTGCGTTGCATCGACGCGTTAAACCCTGCAGTCAATCAATAAATCAACTGCCACTTCAGAGAATCACGGGATTTTAACGCCTAACATCACTTTGCTAGCGCTGGGGTCGCGTAATCCCCCATTCCTGCTGGCCATGCGGTTTTCAGGACAGACAGACAGACAGACAGACAGACAGACCAGACGGGAGGGCGGGCGGGTGGGCAGACAGACGGGCGGGCGGGCAGGCGGGGGGCAGGCAGGCGGGCGGGCGGGCAGGCGGGCAGGCGGGCAGACAAGCAAGCGGGCGGGCAGGCAGGCAGGCAGGCGGGCAGGCGGGCAGGCGGGGGCAGGCGGGCAGGCGGGCAGACCAGCGCTGGAACAGCGCGATGTGCGAGGACTGCCTGGTTGGTCACAAGGCAGTAAAGCGCTGTAAACACCACCCTGTGTTGGCCCTTGAAGAGCGTGATAAGGTATTCCCGCCGCCAAGTGGCGGGCGGCCCGTAGAGACTACGGCTCACCTGTGGTCGGCGCACGCCGCACTTTGGAGCTGCTCTGCAGCTTCTACTTTATCTTTTCGAACAGCGGTGCCTTCCCTTTCTGTCGCATACGCATGTCAAACTAACGTTCCAAACCCACGAATCACCTGGAACCACTCTGAAATGCGGTGGCCAAGCATGTCCGCGACCTGACACACTTGGTTTGGGACGCCCAAGAGAGGTCCGAGATTTCTGCGATCCTCCATACATCGTGGGTCCAGCGCGCTACATCCAGCCCGGCATCATGGCTCAGCATCGTACATGCCCTTGCTACCCGCTATTCTATTACGGCTTCAAGCGACTCAGCGACGCTGGCGCGTATACCTGCCGGCAGGGCGTCAGCCATCCCGTGATAAGAGACTGTCTTACGTGTCGAGATCTTCATGCCGAGTCTTCAACCTTGTTTTGTTGATCCAGATTGGCTCGCCGGGATGTGTTCAGGTCCAACGAAAAGCACACTTAGTGCTACTATAGTTCCTTTATGAGCGACGGCTGAGTGAACTTTTTCATGAGGAAGCTAGGTATCGAGTGTAAGTCCTCTAGGGTACCCTCTCCGCTCGAAACGTTATCTTCGCGTGTCGTTTTATTGTAACGTTTTGACAACGTTTACACTATTTGTAATTGCTGATTTTTATCTTGTTTGCGTAACCTTGAAACAGACATGCTGTAGAATTGAACGAACAGGGTTTCATTAAACGCATTTGTTATCTGACGCAAACTCGCTGCAAATACTTCGCACTTCACTGCATGACGACACTGCTTGCATTGTGAGCCACGTCATGAAAAGACGTTATTTTTTTATGAATGTACCAGCCAGACTTCGCACCAAATCAACTGCGTTGCAAGTAATTACCGCTGTTATCTCTTTTGCCCGAAATCGTGTTCGCTACTGACCTCCTCCGTGTTTTTTTTTTTTTTTGTTTCATCGTCCAACAGCGTGACAGTTCTAGGAAGGAACAAAAGTCGCGGAAAAACCGCTGTCCCCTCTCCGCCTAAAGCCATTCGACTCTTTTATCCAGTGGCCGTGCTCCTGCAATCGCAGGTAACGTGTTTAATCTTCAAGAACCGACAATAGGCAGCCTCTGAGTCAGACTCAAGTGCTGTCCTTATTCATGTGTGCTTACTACAGTAGAGTCTCGATAAACGGAAATCGCTTAAACGGAATTGCCACTTAAACGGAAGTGTAGCCTGTAAGTTGGTTGGTTTTGTATTCATATAAAGTAAAAAAACTTTCGGTTATCGGAACTAAAATTTCCGCCTCACCGTGTAAACGGAACCGAAAATGGAACTTATTTGTCAAACCCATGGCCGATATTATCAGCTTTTTAGGGGCGAAGCTCCTCTTGCTCGGGCCCTGTCCCGTCCCTCGTTGGTGCTGTACACGGCACCACGATGATGATTGTGGCAGGATCCCCCTAGGGATTGGCCAACCAAAGATTGGCCGAAGAGGTAAAAACGTTCAACGCGTTCGTTGCTACCCAACAAGAAGGAGAGGAAGAAGAAGAGGTTTTCGTTCGTCGGCTGCGAGCTCAAGACACGTACCGGGGGTACGCGACACAAGACGCTCTCCAGAAGGCGACGGCCAAGGTGGCTAAAATGTCACACACCGATTTCGCCAACTTACCCATGGAGATTCTCATCGTCCCAAACAAGCCCTACATAATCACCACAAACATCGACGTCGTCGACGGGCTTGTCAACGGAGCGGTGGGAAGTCTCAAGCTTTGCGAGCGAGGAGTGGTGGTCTTGACGCGGCGGCACCCGGTTTCGATCCCACGACTCTCTGGCCGCGACGGGAGGTACGTGGAGCAATTCCTACTGCGCTACAAACTGACACGCGTGCATCGATACAAACGCGCCTTATGTCCTTCACTCATTCAGATGGTGCGCGCCGTCAAGAAGACCTATAACAATGTTTCACGGTTTCACCGATAAGCATTTCAGCTTCGCCCCTCTCATCATCATTCACTTCATGGAGATGGCGGGATTTTTTTCGGTTCCCGCTATTTAGTTTTTGTTTTCTTTTTTTAGCCTCGCTGGCCTCGTAAGCTTCGTCTCGTTAGTAGTCAGCCGTGTTAGCGCGACGAATGCCACATCACAGTTTTTGCTCTAGTCTTTCGGTCTCGATTCAAGTCGCTGAGGTTACAGGGCCTAGGTACTGCCGCCTCGTTCGTTCCATCGTGGTGCTATTGGTGCTTCATTACCGCGTTGCCGTCTTCTAAATTCGGTGGCTCGTAAGCACTCGCGAATCGAGGCCTGAGGCCTGCACGCCATGCGCTTACGTTACAAAAAAAAGGACATCATTCTTGACTTTGAAAACTGCTCTTTGATGCACTTTCATGCATTTTTAGGGCACCCTGACTAATTGTTGGCAAATAAACTGGGTGAATGTTGTGCCTAAACCTCTTGTAGTTTTCGTGCTTTCTAAAAAACTATCAGCTGCTACTTCCACTTTCCAGGGACAGACAACCGATGCTTAGTTCTCTAGTTCCCTTAATAGTCCTGGTAACCACAAGCAATTTCTACAAACTGGCGGAAATAGTTTTAATTTGGCGCACTTCTGAAAACGGAAGGGTGGTGGTTCGTAGTGTTGAAACTTGGATACAATTTCCCTGTCCCGTGACTGCAAACCTAGCACTACTGTAACTGCTGACGTTTATTTACTATTGAAAACTTTTAACACAAGTATTTGTATAAGGTTAAATTGTATATGTATTTTTTAAGCATTATTTTGAAATTTTTTCCGAACGCGCCTCCCGCCGCCGCTGGGTTGCTCTCAGTGTGGCTAACTGGCCTCCATGCCTAGAATCAACGGCAGCGTCAGTAAACAGACCCAGTGAAAGAGCTGCTTCTGCCTGAGGCAGAGGCGTGGTCTGCTGCCAAAATATTTGATTTCTTTCCAATACGCCAACGGCAGCTTAAAAAAAAAACAAAAAAACGTTGCCCGGGGAGAATATTCCCGCCTCCACAACGTGAAGCCAGATTCTACCATCGTCTATCCCAACAGTGGCGCATCTGCAAAATAGACTTTGCATCAAAAACACATACAGAACAAAAAAGCCTGCGATTCAACTTTTAGTGGGAACAAGTTTTTATTGTTTTTTACCACAGACAAAAGTATGTTGCCGAGCTCTTATGTCATGGTTGCAGCATTAGTTTTGGGAGGGACAATACGGCGTAGATCAAAAAATTCTAAAGTTCTAGCTTATCCAAAAACGTATCGTAAGGTGCTTAAGTGATACTTTCATTCGGATAGAGAATACTACTCGACAAAAATGGTTGTCGTCCCTTTAAGTTACGTACATAAATTTTTACTTTGCACATCTTCCTCAGTAAACGGAACTTGGCTATGGAACATTTTTTAATCCCTTGAAGTTCTGTTTATCGAGAGTCATTGTACCTCTCTTCCAGCCAAGGCGTTCCTAAAGTCTCCGTCTTCGGGCTGTGCGGTTACCATGGGTGCTAAGTGCCAGTTCGTCGTCTTCCAGGGTGCTTGCCAGAGCATGAACTCCGGTTTACGCGTGGGTAAAAGTATTTCTGCGCGGGTGCATTCGCAAACAGCCGGCACACACGTGCGAAGGTCTTCAACCTCAAGATTAACTCTGTTGCCTGCGCCAAACATTTTTTTTTTTTGCTATTGTGAAGTCCTCTCCGCTTCTACAATTTTCTCTTCCTTAAGCCGAAGCCAGCTTAGTTCGGCGAATATTCGGGACAAAGAAATTCTCCTTGCGGCGCAGTTACGGATGAACGACTGCGTCGTATACGCGTGGTAGGTGCACCTGTCGACGGAGATTTGGTTTGGTGGTGGGTGTCTTGCTCGTGGAATTCGGCTCGACTGAACGCACCAAGCCCAGCGCCGTTATTTTATATTCTTTATCTCACTCGTCTTCCTAGTTTATAAGGGTCTTAAAGCAAGCATGAATGCACGAGTGAGCTGACTTCTCACGCAGCGGCAGACGTCGGTTTATCTCTCTCGTCCCAAATAATCTTTTTTCTCTTCCCGCTACGCTTCGTCCATTTTCGAAAACGTTAAATCTCCAGCGCTCTCGTAGAATTCACCTTGACCGCTGCACGTGCAATCGGCGGCGATAGTTGAAGGTCTCTGAGAAAGTTAACGACTGAAAAAAAAGGGGACTGAGATGGAGAAGATTTGAAACAGGGAAAAGGTTGCCACCGACTGCACTGTGGAGTACGCTTGCAGCAAAAAAAAATAAAATGTAATTCGCGGAAGAAAGTTTTTGCTCCAAAGCCACAGTTTCTATGAGAACACAAGGGCCCATAAAGGGAGGAAAGGAATAACGAAGGTAAGAAGGAAGAGTTGCTAGTGGCGCACCGTCGTGTGTTCGTTCCTACGTGTTGTCATCTTTTCGCGCTCATTCCCAAAATGTATCACCAACTCGGCCAACTTTGAATTGCGTTAAACGTGAATGACATTCTTCACCCTTTGAGGCAACGACAGACGCGATTTTAAGGAGTGGGGCACCTTGGAGCACCTCGCGCTAATAAGTACTAACAATAAATCGTTGTAGGCATGTCTTCTGTTTTACTGGTAGAACTAAACGCAGCACGCAGGTGCAATACGGAAGCAACGGGAGTGGGTGTGTCAGGATTGATCTACGAGCAAATTTTCGGCGTTGTGAGTCGACTAGGCGTTGTACCGAATGCCTCTCTATACGGACGTTATGCAAAGCGCGTGGAATGTTTACCCTTGTTTCGAAATAAACAAATGCGGAAAAACAGTTAAAAATAACTGTGGCTGATTTCTCCGTCATAGTATTCGATAAAACACGAAAGTGAAATGTGCAGCGAAATCTGCAGCTGAGTATGATTTGCGGGTCGGCTGTCTTGTGGGTGTGCTTGGTGAGCGACTTCCTACTGGCGGGTCGTTTCGGCAAAGGTGTACTGGCCTCATTTCCGTGACAGATATGACGTCAGTGAAATCTTGGTGTGTACCGGCATAAAACACTTTCGTGTTAAAATATAAAACCCGAAAACGAACAACCCTGAGTATAACGTACTCTTTAGTACTAAAGGTTGCTTCCCCACAACAAGATCGTGTGCAGGGGTGCACCCTCTACAGGCCGCTTGCTCCGTTGTACTGGCGTCATTTCCGTGACGGATACGACGTGTGAAATATTGTGCATCCCGGAATAAACTCTTTGGTGAGAATATGTAAGGAACATTTAACTCGCATGCTATGTACGGCAAAAGTTTCAAGTACGTGAGTTTATTACGGGCTTTTAGAAACTGATTGATTGATTGATTGATTGATGATTGATTGATATTGATTGGATTGATTGATGAATTGATTGATTGATTGATTGATTGATTGATTGATTGATGTAGGGGTTTACGCGCCGACGCAACGCAGGCGATGAGCGCGCCGTAGTGGAGGGCTCCGGATTAATTTAGACCACCTGTTCTCAAGCGCCGAAATCGTACAGGCGTTTTTGCTTTTCGCCGGCTTTTAGAAACTGACGCATGTGGTAGAATTCTGCGGCCACCGGTCTACGTTCGTGGAGGGCCGTAAAGACGGATTATGGGGACGTTTTTAATATTGTTAATCCATAAAGCTTTGTTTGCGGAATGCTGTTGAGCCCAAAAATCCAAATGGATATTGGAAAGTAAAGAAAACGTTCCTGCTTTCTCGCAGACGCCCCTATTTCGCGCGCAAGCCTGGTATTGTAATTCTAATACAGGGTTCAGGTACTCCGCCTCGAAAGGAGTAAGTGAGTAAGTGGGCCTATCCCAAGATAACAGCATAAATTCCCCGCTCGATATCGGTGGCCATAATCAAGCAAATACTTCGTTTCTGGTCCATGGGCCAAAATGGCTCCCAACGAAAAACGACGTCTGGTGCACTGAGAAATTCGTCCCGAGAAAGTAATTTTTATACTTGGAAGACTACTTATAAATAGGTTTGCTATTTTATATGAGTGGAACAACATTGTGCACACAGCCCGGGGTATTTCAGTTTTTCTCTACAGTACATTAATATCGGACATAACGTAAGTCACCGCAATACCCTGTAACCCAACCGACCTCACAATATACCACTCGTGCTGCAACCGAATGCCGACTGTATATGGACGAACTAAAAACTTGCGACTTAAAACCCAATTAAACTTCTCTCAAACTCTCTTCCTATTTCACCGAAACGAGGAACGAAAAAATGATGTCTTATGTTCTTACAATAAAAGGGAGCTTCTTCTGAGAACATAGCTTGGTTTTGAGATAGCTCAAATGACAACGTATGCCCAGCAGCATTTTTTTGGCTGGCGCAGGGACCGAATTCTTACATTCTTTACCGTGCTATATATAGGCTGTACCAGCTCCAATAGCAAATTAGTGCTTCCGTCTTTCTTTTCGTCTTCTCCTCTCTCTCTCTCTTCTCTCTCTCTCTCATCCCTCTCCTCTCTCTCTCGTCTCTCTCTCTCTCTCTTCTCTCTTCTTGTCTCCTCTCAGACGTCTTAGATTTCGTTATTGAAGTTGGCGTCCCTACGGTAGATTGAAAATTCAGAAACGTGATTCGATTCTTAAAACGCAGCAGAAAGAGCACGTTGGGCGCGTCTGAATCATGCACAGAATGGCGATATTAGCCTCGCAAGATTCAGCGAAGTGCTGCGAGTAAAGCACAACTTAAAACCAAAATATCACTGTAACACAAGTATAAAAGAGTAGCTGTAGACCACGCTGCCGAGAATGCATTTCGTCTCTAAAATGTCGAATTAACCTTTCTGTTTATTTCTCTCGAAATCGATTGAAGTCTGACGCAGAAGACGAGACACGCATTCTGGTCGAAAGCACGCGGATTACAGATGCGTGTAATTGGACGTTTTATGGAACTCGGCGTAATTTAAGAATGTAAATCCTTTAGTTTTACTCATTTAGGTACCGGTAACTTTGAAACTACTCTTTCTTTTTTTATATTAAGGTATACGTAAAACTCAGGCTTCTCCGATCGTTTGGGATCCCCTTTTTGTCGAAATTACCAATTTCACATACGTTTGCGTTGCGAGTAGCGCATGTATCCGTGCGAATGTATTTTTAGGAGTTTTTTTTGTTGTTATTGTTGTTACAGTTGTTGTTGTTGTAGTTGTTGTTGTTGTTGTTGTTGTTGTCAAAAGCTGTTAACGAAAGCTTTTCCTATGCCCGTTGCACAAAATCAAGCAACCCTCCGTCTGACGATGACGATGTTTGAACGCGAAGCTTTCTCACGAGCGACCTCTCGGTTGGCCACTCCCACAGTGCGAGTATGTGAGACTCTGAAGGCGTGCACCACTTCTCTAAAACAAACGCAGAAACACTTTGGCATGCACTCCGTAGGCCTAACGTTTGGGTTTAGAGACTCCGGCATGAATCGGTCTGCTGCTTGGCCTATAGCGAGTACCCCAAAATGTGATGTTAGGCCTAACGCCCTAAACCTCAAAATGCGATGGTAGGCCTAACGACTTGCGGCTAACAGCCTTAAAGAGACACTGAAGTTATTTGTAAACATTGTGGGATTACTAGCGCGAATTCTAATCTGGGGTCTCTGGCCATGTTTCGACGACTCTCGCTGCCTTTACGAGATTTTATTAAGTACAAAAATTACACCCATCTCCCCGAAGGGAACCATGAGTATGCGGAGTGTCATGGGGGTTCCGTTTGCGTTTCCGTTATGTTTGTTAGCCAAATTTGGTGGAAATGTAGTGAACCCCGTAATGCTCATATATCCTACTCATGGTTCCCTTCGGGGAGATGGGTGTAATTTTCCTTATTGCATGCGTATATACGCGAGTGAGACGAGATTGAAGTGGTATCTAAAGGTCTTTATTTAGGTTTGCACGTCTTCTTACTTTGAGTATGACGTCTTATGGTCGCTGAAGTGCAAAGTCAGTGTGTTAGTGTTTGCGCTGATGCTCTCACTTAATTGCGTCAGCACACTGACTGACGGGGCTGTTGCTTCCATCCTACTTCGTCTGAAGAATCACGGAGTCAAGCGCGAGCACAACCGGAGTTGTTGTTGTTCCTCTTCTATAGGCACGTACCCACGTGGGGGATTGGCCAAGAAACGGTGGTGTGCGGACGCCGGACCACCGCCGACGCCGCGGGACATACCCCCGAGCATAAGACGCTCCGCATCTAAATCAATTCGAAATGCTGTCCTCCGCTCTGCAGCCTCCTTGCCGATTTCCTATGATATTTCGTGTGACTTCAAAACAAGATGGCTTGTCTTGACTTCTTCGCCGACCCTCCGACAGAAACAGTCGGTCCAGCGTTTAGTCGGCCGGATGCCGGTGGGCCATCGCAATTCGTTTCGCTCAGTTGAAACTAAGCCACGGCACGATTGTGCCAGGAAGAATGTGCTTTTAGTGTGTAGTCTGTATCAAGCTCCAAGTACAGCAATGAGTACTGGCAGGATGAAAAACGGAGGCTGCGCGATAAAGCCACAATGTGTGGTGGCCGCGCATTGTCCGTCTTCGGAAGAGTCACTGTCTGCAACTTGTTTGGTCTGGCGAAAGTGTGGTTAGTGATGCCAGCTATTCACTGTTGCCGTATTTTTGTGAATAGGTTGCTTCGTTTTTCTGTTTTTATTTGGTTTTTTTTTTCCGAACGGGGGAAGCTAGGAGTCTCGTGCTATCGCATATATCACATAAGGCAAATTGTTAATGTTCTTGAGAAATTCAAACGAACCTTTCTTGCGTTGTAGTTTTTTTTAAGTCGCACTTTTGAATGCTTTACCGCAGTTCATAGTTTCATCGTGCAGCGAGGAATGGCCTACAATCAGAAGATATTTGAGAGAAGTAGTTAGACTTCAGTTAAATTTTTTTTGTGTTTTTTTTAGTGTCCCTCAAATGTTTCGAGGTAAGCTCTGACAAACGATCTGAAAGATAACATCTTTCCTGTACCTCTTTACCGAGCAGTGTACTTTGATGGCAGAGGACAAGACGTTTTGTCCAGGGTGAAAGCAATGATAATCCCAGCCCCTGTGAAAACCTTCTTTTTAAAATTACACACCAACACACTCCCTGTGAAAACATGGATGGAAGAGCGAGGTCTTTTCGTGGCTTGTAATAAGTTTTGCGTCGCTTTCTCGAAACCAGGAACTACAGAACTGGAAACAGAAACTACAGAAACTAAACAAGTTCAGAACCAGAAACTGCAGAACCACTTCCACCACGTCGAAATGGAACAATCGGATCTCGCCGGCTTCATAACGCGAAAAACCCGGGTTCGTATTCCGGCTAGGGTTGCGTTTTTTTTTAAGACGATAGTCTTTCTTGGGCTACTTAAACCCAGAAATTTTGGTCTGTCTGTATGTCCGTCTGTCTGTCTGTGACTCGTTTTCAGCCACCCGGCTAAAGTAAAACAAGGCCTGCGCAATAGTCTTACATAGTCACCGCTAAATCTACCCGTCTAAGTCCGGTGTAATGTTCATACTTGCACAAATGTGAAGAAGGACAAGACATTACGCAAATATAAGACAACAAATTAATACAGATGTGATATTTGTAGTGTTCCTTCATAAAAATCATACAGGCTTAATTTTTGCGAAATTAAATGCTTTATCAACTGCAGAAAAAAAATTTTCACTCCGCCGTCGCCTGCTGTCGCCCGCGCCAATATAGCTTCTGGCACCATTTAAAGAATTAACCGGCACCGTTACGAAAGGTTCCAGTAGATAGGTTCCACGTTCTGCTTGGAACGCACGTGGAGCAAGGCACGTGGTTCTATCTACGTTGAAGTAGGGCGCCTCGATTCAGCGCGTCTCCACCGTACGGCAGCGTTGGCATCCAGACACCCGGCCTGGAGCAGTGGAGCGCGGTAAATTTTAATGATTTAGGTAAACCTTTGGCGTCTTTACCCTGGGAGGAGCACGACGCAGAGGAAACAACATGAGAGGTAAGCGGGAAAAGCGAAGGGAGGCATTTATTTGCAAAAGTCGATAAAGACTATCGTCTTTAGTCGACATTTGCAACGAAAGGAGCAGATACGGGGCCAATTTTTTTTCTTTCACTTCACCCACGATAATTCATCCTCATCGTGAGAGAAGTTGGCTTTCCTGCAGGGGGTATTGACGTACAACGTAAACGGCATCAGTGACGGCGCCAAAGCGTCGTTTAATATACTCCCGTTTTCAACAGCGAGCTCTCAGAAATCGTAATTTTTTGTGTCCGCAGTTAAAATACCAAAAAATTGCTTAACGCCGGGCCCCTCAGCGACCGCCCGGCAGTTAACAAAACCAAGAAAATGCCTAGCGCGCGTGGGTGCGTGCCTCGCGAACAACCTCCAATCCTCACCTGAGCACGTTTGTGAAGCCAAGCATACCAAGCTTGCGCCCACCACCGGGCAGTTACAAAAATGAGAAAATGCCGAGCCGTAGCCTCCCGTAAACGCCCAGTGCCTGCTCAGTGCCAGAAATTCCCCCGTTCTCTCTGGTGGCGCCCTAATCCCAGGTTCTCCTGTGTTGGCGAGGGCACGGTCAACATTTCCCTTCAGACCTGGCAACAATGAGTGGTTTTTTAAAAAAAGTTGTCAGGCTCTTTGCAAACGAAAAATTGTGTTGTAATAAGGAGACTGGCTCTAGCACTCACGGGCAACTCCTTATTGAACAAAAAAGGTATAAAAATTCGTGAGGCCTTTCACGAAGCAGATAAATAAAACTTGACTACGGTAATTACAAAATAGATGGTCTTTCTTGGGCTACCTTGTTCGTTCGTAATAATTTAACGCAAAAGTTTTTTTTTCTGCGTTTCCAACTCGATTCAGCCAGAAATGTTACGGGTGAGTTCGCTAGTGGGTTTGTGACCCACTGGGAATTGATCGCTTATTCGGTATCTGATTGGTGAGGGAAAGAGTGAGTGTAGCGGTTAGGTGTGCTGAAGTATGCTTAGAGTGAAACGAGCTTAGTGTGTGCTGAATGCCTATCCTAAGCTTATACAGGGGCCCCAAACACTGAGTATCGCCTTGAGCTAAAGCTTGAAGTCAGCCTTCTTTTTGAGCAGCCCGGAATTTTCGATTACCGCGTCGTCAATATATCTACTACATGCGCGATGGCACCATTTCGTGGAGCAGCGGCGGCGGAGAAATAAAGGGGGAGGAGAGTGGGCGCGTACCCTTCAGGGACCGTTATTAGATATTAGCGGCAGAACGACACTGAAGGGACTCGTAAGTAAAAAGGGGGAGCTCAACGGTTTGGATTTCTTTAGCAAAATTTAATTCGTATGACTCAATTATCACTAAACACCGAATCAAGCATAATATAAAGTTAACTGTCTCTTATCGCAATGACAAGCATGAGGACATGTATACATTTAGTTGGGAAACTCCCGTAGCGAACCCAAAAGGGCGACCGTGCAGGCGGAAACAGTACCCTGAACGCAGTTTAGTAGTTCTGCGACGCCACTCACCAAGGAATTTACCTACCGAGCACCAGAACTGCGGTTAGCAAGCTATGTCGCCAATCGTATATGCGCGACTTCTTGCATTCGTCTCGCTGCGCGCTCCGCCTACGCGTTCAGGGCTTACGCGCCGCCGTAAACCCGTAGAAGTCATACCGATTGCTTTCAAACTGCCGCCTTTATTTCCTAAAGGCCCGTAACCCCGCCGTTTTCCTCCCGCACACGAGATCACAAGCATCCAATGCGGCCGTTTGAGAACAACCAGTTGTTGTTAGTCGCTTACCTTGCTACAACCGATGCATCAAAACGCGGATCGTCTGCATCGTAATCTCAGCGCAAAGGCAATACAGGCGACACAAAAACGTATCCGTCGCTGTCGCATCCGTCCAAGCGAGGAGATGACACTGCTCGCCCTCTAGCGTGCTCGAAGTAAAGCAATCGTCAACGTTATTAAATTGACCGATAGATGACGCAAAAAAAAGTAGAGGTGGGGGGGCAGCTACTAAGCATCACCATCAGTGGGCACTTACATGTTTCCTTTATGGATAACGTATATTATTATAGCCAACATCACGGAGGCCGCATGTGGGCGGGCACATATTTGGAAGAAACATAGCAAAACACAGCGACATACACTTCCTTAAAGGCACTGCCAAAGCACAATACACGCAACCCACAACATACACAACACACGTATACACCGTATACACCAAACATATACTACACTTGTCACATGTCCGCATGATCACAACCCACAACTAAACATTGAAACGGCGACAAAGTATTTATAACCCTGATCGCCGAGAATGCAGGTAGGAACAATGAGCTTGTTGCTTGTTTCGATAACCCACGGCAGTGCGTGAGCCTTAGGTGGGTTTTGTTATTTCATCAAATGTAACCCGTGCAATAAATGCAAACCTTTATTAATTTGTCGTTTTGTAAGAAGCATTAAAATAGCTCAAAGAAGAAAAAACGTTTCACGAAACAGTGCGGATATGTTTGGTAATGACACTCATTGCCTCGCCTTCGCTCTTTTAGCGTAGAGCGCACCGCTGGTCTGGCAACCATTCAGCCAAGATGTTACCGAATGGGGGCCTTTTGTTGTTGGTAACTGATGCGTCAATATGCTGCGGTCCGTGCTCGTTGACGAAAAAAGGGGCAGTTTGCTATCATCGCTGACCTCTTTTACCCTTGGGCGTCAGTATAAAACGTCCACAAATGCAGTGGTAGCGTTGAACAGTGCGCTGCGCAGGCGAGTCGCCCACAGCACGCATGCAGCGGTGCCCACAGAATGTGCTTCAAACACACGGCTGGCGAGCCGTGCGTTAGCGTGGCGAGCACATGGTAATAATAATAACAAAGACGGCGAGAACAAGCAAGCAGCACACCGCAGGGGCGGTGTTGCTCATAGTCGTCGTATGCGCCCGATCGGCGAAAGCCACAGTGCAACGATGAACGGTTTCGTTTTCGGCGTCGGCGCCGACAGCAGATTGCAGACGACAGGGGAGAATATTTCCTCCCCCGTTTCGGTGTTTCGTAGAGCCGTACAGAGGGCGCTACGTGTAACGAGCTAAAGGGAGAATCTCGCTGGTCCGGGGGAGAAAACCCTCGATTTCCTCCCTTTTTCTACTTTTTTTTCTAGAGTGTAGAGCAGGCACAGTAGGTTATATCGGAGGCTGTGGCCGAGCGCTCCTGTGTGCGGGCCTCGCGGCGACCGCCCAGCGTCTCCGGCATACGTTTGTGAAGCCAAGCATACCCACTTAGGAGATTGGCCAAGATTGGCAAACAAACAAAAGATCAGCGTTCGCCGTAATCATGGCAACACTTGCTCGGAACGAGAAAGACTCGTCATATCGTACGCCCCTCCAAGGTGACGTTCATTGATTATCACTTCTAAGAAGATGAAGAAACGCACACTTATAGCATCAATAATGGAGTAAAGGTCATTGCGGCAGCGAAGAAGCAAGACGGCTGCAGTCATGGGCTTAAGCCTTCGTGATCGTCGTGAAGGTTGCGTAGATATCTGCTACCTTCAAGAGTTACGCCCTAGTGTGAGCTTCCTTCATTTTTTTCGCTTGAAGGCATCAAGCCTTTATAACTCGCTCACCCTCATTCCGGCCCCTAAAGTCGTCTTCACCATAAAAGGATGCCAATCACGAAAAAATTTCGAAGTTTCCCTCTACGCAGTAGCGACGACACCGGTGAGGTACCAAGGACAGAGGGAGAGTGATCAGTAGGGCTGTTTTATCTTCTTCCTGGACAATTGCTACGCGATGGTGCA
>CM023458.1:67836582-67999027 GCA_013339765.2 Haemaphysalis longicornis | reverse complement strand
CTTACCCAAAAAAACTATCTGAGCTTGATATACAACCATCCCTGATATCTCTTATATGCAATTATCTATGTGATAGGTCATGTTTCGTGCATGTAAATGGACAGTCTTCTCTTTCCTATGAGGTCACCAGTGGTGTCCCTCAGGGCTCAGTTCTCGGGCCACTTCTCTTCTCAATCTTTATAAATGATGTCGCGACAATATTTAATGATTGTAATTTTCTTTTATATGCCGATGATGTAAAAATATTTAAATCTGTTTCCAACTCTGCCAGCTGTTCCGCTCTCCAGAGAGCAATCTCGTCCTTCTCGCATTGGTGCTCATGCAACAAACTCCTCATTAATACATCTAAAACTAAGGTAATGACATACACAAGAAAGACTGACAACATCTTGTTTCCCTATAACATCAACGGTGAATTACTCCCACGTGTGGTAGAGGTTAATGACCTAGGCGTCACTTTCGACAGTAAACTGAGCTTCTCTCCACATATTCAGGTAATTACTCGTAGAGCTCTTCGATCGCTTGGCGTTGTCTGTCGCGTGTCCAAGGAGTTCAAGGAGCCGATTTCTCTTCTCAAGCTCTACACAACTATATGTCGTCCTCAGCTTGAATATGCATCTGTTGTCTGGAACAGCACGAGCAAAACAAACCGTAAGCTTGTAGAAAGGGTCCAAAATAAGTTCATATCTATCTTCAACCATCGCTTTGGCGATAGTAGTAATTATAACCCTGGATCGCCCTCTTCATTGACGCTATCATGCTTAACTTCCAGGCGGAACAAGGCTGATATTCTCTTCCTCTTTAAAATTATGCACGGCATAGTGTCTTGTGGTGAGCTGCTACAACATGTTCGTCTTTATGTGCCGCAAAAGTGGACCAGGAAACATGATACCTTTTGCAACCCCAATTGTCTGCGTGTCTTGTGCCCTGTGTGCCGACTGCAATGCACGTACAATCGGTACTCGGATTACCTTGATATATTTAATGATTGCCTACTCTGTTTCGCAAACATGTCTGTGAGTTTGTATTGGCGTAACTGCCAACTTTTCTTATTCTGCATTTGTCTTTTATCCTTGAGTTCATGCACTTAAATGACTTTCATTCCGTAACTTCAACATAAGCTATCCTTTCGTTTTTTGTATTTTGTATTTTATTTTGTATTTGAAAGATGTGTACATTATGTTTCGTGTGTTTCTGTTTCCGTGCGCCAGCACAAAGGCCCCCCCGGCTGTTCCTGGGCACGCAAATAAATGATTGATTGATTGATTGATTGATTGATTATTATTATTATTACCGTAGAGGGGGTGGCATTGCTGTGTTTGTAAGTTCGAAATTTGATACTTCCCCAGTCGACGTCACTTTCGTTCATGCTGAGAGCCTTTCCATTAAAATTCAATTCTGAAAATCATGATTTCTTGTTGTTAGCTGTGTACCGACCTCCATGTAACAGTGCTGCTAGATTTTTATTGGAACTGGGCGATGTATTGAAGCGTTGTCATCCGTTGATCAAGTCTTCCTGGCAGGAGATTTGAATATTAACATCCTATGTCCAACAAAGGCCATCGTATCAGATTACTTATCTATTTTGGCGTCGTGTGGTTTCGCATCAACGATTGTTGCCCCCACAAGAGAAGAAATTTTGAAGGGCCGTGTCGTGACGTCATGTTTAGATCACATTGCGGTTAGAGCGCCTAATCATTCTTGTACTTCATGTGTTGTTACCCAGAAATTGTCAGATCATTATTTTGTAGTCTGCCGTGTAGCTTTAAAAACACAGTGTCCTGTTTCACGACATTCAAATAAGGTTGGAACTGCGTCAGAAATACGCGTCACGTTTGTAGATAAAAGAAGGCTAGATGGCCTCATTGCGAAGTTTGCATGGTCTTCTCTGATGGCAGGTAGATTACCACACCAATTTTACGATAGCTTTTGTGAACGATTGGCAGACTTCGAGCGATCCTGTACATTTACCAGGAATAAACAGCGCCGGAAAAACTACACTTGGATTAATTCGGATATTATGCAGGCTATAGCTAATAGAGATTGGCTTTGGAAGAAATGTAAACGTGCCCCTCAGAATGAACCCCTCCGCTTGGAATATAAAATCGCAAGAAACAAGGTTGTCACTTTTTTCGGTGCTGCAAAACGTCGTTTTTTTTTCGACAAGTTTACGGAATCGTCCAAAAATGCTGGCAAAACCTGGTCCCTAGTGAACCACCTCAGGGGAAAATCTAATGAAGAAAACTCTGTGGCAGAACATTTCCCTGGAAGTGCTGTTGAAACAGCCAATTTGTTCAATCATTTCTTCAGCCAGGCCTCAAAAGCGGCGTCCGCAAAGTCTCAACAAGACTTGACGCTGAGGGATTCATTGGCCGCATCCGCTTTTTAGCCTCGGCTTTCAAAATCGGACCTTGCACGGATCCTTTCTAGTTTTCGAATAAATAAACCACCAGGAATGGATGGAATATCCGTAGGCATACTGACAAGAAATTTTGAGGCGCTAGCAGACGTTGTTCTTTTCATGCTGAATGGCTTCCTCGACACGGGAGTTATTCCTAAAAATCTAAAAACTGCTTTAGTTAGACCATTACACAAGGCAGGTAAGAAATCAAATTTTGAGAACTACCGCCCCATCTCAATTCTGCCGGTATTATCGCAGGTTCTAGAAAAATTTTTGCTTGAGGTGATGAATTCGTTTATTCATAAGTTCTCCATTATTTCTGACAGGCAATTTGGCTTTGTGCAAGGCCGGGGCACAATTGCGCTTTTGGAAGAATTTGCAGATGAGTTGCGTAAGTCTTTTGAACATAATCTGTTTTGCTGCGCCTTGTTTCTCGACGTATCCAAAGCCTTTGATACAGTTTGTCATGACATATTACTCCGCAAATTATACCTCATCGGCTTCAGGGGCCCCTTTCAAGCTGTACTTAAGAACTACCTCGCTGACAGGTCACAAATGGTCGTTATAGGTAATACATACTCCAGCACCAAACTGCCGCTTGATGCCAGTGTCCCACAGGGATCAATTTTATCTCCTCTCCTTTTCAATTTGTTTGTAAATGATTTTGTGTCAATAATCCCAAACGGGGTAGTGTTTCAGTACGCGGATGACATTGTCCTCCTAACAAAGCATGTTAAATATAAATCGGCAGTTGAGCAACTACAGCAATCAGTGTACAAAGCTATGTCTTGGTTCTCGAAAAACAACCTCACCGTCAATCATGGCAAGACTAAAGCCATGTGTTTCAAAAATGCCCTGAAACTTTGTGAGATAGACTTGCCGGTATTTCTGCATCACCATGACTGCACATCCTGCCAATGCTCTCCCGTGGGATACACAAATACAATTAAATATCTCGGAATTCATTTCGACAGTGATTTGTCGTGGCAAAACCATTGTGCTTACGTCTGCTCAAAACTTAGATGCGTGGCGTGTTTACTCTTCAATGTAAGAAGCTTGGTGCCTTTCCCAATTAAAAAGATGATAGTTCATGCGCTTGCATATAGTGTTTTAAGATATGGAATAGCGGTTTTTGGTTTCTGCTCCAGAGGTTGGCAAGACCGAATCGATAACCTGTTAAAAAATATATTAAAGAGTGTGGCTTACAATCGAACTTTATCTTTTGGCAAATCCATTTTTTCCGAACTTGGCTTTCATTCATTTAAATCTTTATTCACTTCTACGGTTGTACTGCGTCATTACTGGACTGATGAATTTAAGCTCCCTCATATCGCCCCGCGTCAGCTGCGCAAAAAAACACGGTTTGTTGTTCCGCGCTTTTCAACTAAATATGGAGCAGCGAGACGAAGTGTGTACATCCCAAAGATTTTTAACAACTTGCCCGATGAATTTTTTTCTGTGAAATCGCGATCTGAATTGAAATTGTTATTGCTTCTGTCCCAAGAGTACGATTTACATGTATAGTCTCATTTTCTTGCATTGTGGTCTGTGTTCACTACTGTTTAGAGTATACGATTGCTCTGCTTCGATTCACTGTGAATGTAAGTTCTAATTTCGCATCACTTTTCTCTTTGCAAGTTTGAAGTGTTTTTATTTCTACTTCAAAGTCACATGTAAATAAGTAATTCTGGTATTTTGTTGTTTCTAAATGTTTTATTTCCCGTATGGAGTGTGCTGCTACTTTACTCCGATTTCTTTGTAAATGGTATCAATTTTACTAATTACTTTCTGTTGCAATGTTGAATATTCCTATTTTAAAGAAACCACATGTCTTCCTCGATGAAGGGCCATCACACAAGCCGCTATTGGCTTTAGATGGGCCTTTCCTCTAGCTTTTCTTGGTGATTAATTCAAATATTTTATGTTTTATTAATTGTTTATTATTAATTATCTATTAGCTTGATTAATTTATTTTATGTATTATTATTATTATTCAGAGCTCTTTGTCTTTGTCTCTAAGAATTGAAAACTGTTGTACTTAAGTGCTTATGTCATTATGTGCCGTATTTCGTTCCGTATTATTTAGCAAATCATCATCTGGCTTTTTGTTTTTCACTTTTCCTGATTTTGTGTTGCTTGCATTTCTGTCGGTTTAAGTGTCAGTGCTTGTAACGCTGAACTTCGTTTTTCATTTTGAAATTCCTGACATTTTGTACAAAACCTTTGTTTTATGGTATAATCTATCTCCGTCATGTGCATTGAGTATTTGCTTGTGTTTTTCAATTTTTCACGTGCCTTCAACGTTTTGCTGGCCGGTGTCATGGCTTCTAACACTGGCTTCCTTTTTTTTTTTTTGCTTTTGGTTTTGCTTCTGGATCTCTGAAACTATTTTTATCTTATGTTTCTTTAAATATACGGTTTTCTGTGTTGTGTTGTCTTGATTTTAGTTTTTTTAGAATGTATTGTATATGTGTACCGTACCAGACCGGTTGTTCCTTTGGGACCAAATTAAGGTTGATTGATTGATTGATTGATTGATTATTATATTATATTATTATTATTATTTTACACGCATCCTTACTGGGCGCATCTTTCCAAGATGGCGCCCAGTAAGGATGCGTGTGTTCTGTGCTCGTGCGTTTCTACGGGAAACAGAAATTTCTTCGTTGCGGTGAGTGCAACAGGCGTGCTCACGCAAAGTGCATAACGTTGCCGGACGAGGACCTACAGTCTATTAAGTCAGGCGCGCGTCGTTTTGTGTGCAATGCCTGCAAGTCTGCCTCGTCGCCGTGTGTGCTGGCTA
The DNA here is from genome assembly GCA_013339765.2 of Haemaphysalis longicornis. NCBI lineage: Eukaryota > Metazoa > Arthropoda > Arachnida > Ixodida > Ixodidae > Haemaphysalis > Haemaphysalis longicornis. The sequence continues at coordinate 67,993,823 of CM023458.1, read as the reverse complement.
GCCCTAACGACGACTACGGCGGCGCTGCTTCGGCAGCGACCCTTTCGTCGAGCCCTCCCCGCACAGCCCCCGCCCCAACCTGTTGACCTTGCGGCCGAGCTGCTGTCCATTGCGCGCCCTTCTCGTGGACGCCCTGGAAGGAATTTCCTTCCTCTCCGATCAGGTTACCAGGTTGGGAGAGGACAATGAGCGGCTGCGCCGGGACAACGCGACAAAGGCTGAAGCTCACGCCGATGTCGTGAAGACCCTGCGGCAGGAGGTGCGTGCACTGCGCACAGATTTGACTCGGTTGAGGGAGACCCTCCTTCCCCTCTCGGCTAGCCGAGTTCCGCCGCTTCCAACCGCGTCGTCCGCGGAAACAATACCCCCCACTCCGCTGTCGCAGAGCGCTTCGCCTGCCGCATCGCCTCTCTCGGCCGATCCCAGCTCGAAGGTGGTTTCTTCGAAATCCCATCGCCTGGACCATCCGCCCCTGCACCTACCCCTGCAGCAACGCACTCCCAAGAACTCCGTACCGCGTCCCCTGCTGTTGGTGTATCTGAGGGATCTGGTCTTGTGGCTGTCAGCCGTCGCAAGCCCCCAAAAGCTGTGTTTGTAACAAAACTGGTTCCGTCTACAACTTCAGCTCAAGTTTTCGAGCACCTGTCCGGTGTGGGGGCCGCCCCGATTGTGTGCAAACGTTTAAAGACGAGGCATGACTCTTACGCCTCTTTCTACGTCGCTGTTGACGACGCGTGTTTTGAGCGGCTCAAAGACCCTGCGCTGTGGCCTCGGCACTGTCTTTTCAAGCCCTTCCGTGGTGAATTGCATGAAAAAATGATTCATGCAGAGCAGCAACGACTTGATGATGATGCAGGTAATAGTAGCTTTGATTGCTTTTATCAGAACGTCCGTGGACTTCGCACAAGTCAGCTGAATTTTTCTCAAATGTCGTTTCTTCTTGCTGGCCTATAATTATTCTAACAGAAACTTGGTTGTGCCCGGACATAAGTTCCAATACCTTGTTCCCTCCGCATTACCAAGTTTTCCGGCATGACCGTGACCCGTTGCACGATAAACAACGGGGCGGTGGTGTGCTTATTGCCCTACATGACTCCATCAAGTGTAAACGCCGCCTTGACCTTGAATTAGAGAGTGAGTGTATTTGGTTAGAGGTGTTTTGTGATCGGGGTGAACGGCTCTTAGTGTGTACATACTACATTTCCCCCGAGACACATGCCAGTGAGTTCAGAAATATCCTTAACACAATCGAAACTACAGTAATATCTCACAGTGATCACCATTTCCTTGTCACTGGGGCTTTAACGCACCGGGGATTTCTTGGGAGACTCAGCGGGTCAGTGAGGCGTCTCACCCAATATCTCCGAAGTGTGACTTTCTATTTGATTTTATTTCCTTTACTTCCTTGCGCAGTGCAACCTCATTAGGAATTCATGTGGGAACGTCTTAGATTTGTGTCTGACTAGCTTGGAAGCTGTCGTCGTCTCGCGCAGTGATTACTAACCTTGTAAAACCGGACAAGTTTCATCCGTCATTACATATTTCGTTGCATAACGTATCTCTCCTCCATTACAGTCCCCCTGTTTGCACACCCAGGAAGCAGTAGTTTACGACTTTGCTCGTGGTGACTACATGGTTTATTTCACTTTCTAGTAACACTGATTGGTCACCAATCGCTAACCTCAACGACGTTGATGAACAGACCGATTTTTTTACTGAAGTTGTTTACGATGGCTTTGAGGAGCTTTGTTCCCCGAAAATTTGAAAAGAAAGGCAATTTTCCGCGTTGGTTTTCTGCTGAACTAAACGAGCTTTGGGGAGGAAAAATCGAGCGGCACAAGCAAGCTAAGAAAACGGGGCAGGAAAGGTGGCAGAATGAGTTTCGTCAACTCAGATCTCTTTGTAAATGTCTGGTTAGGCGCGATAGGTCGAATTACATTGCCGCGGTTGAAGCTGATGCAACACGCAATGCTAAAGCTTTCTGGGGCCACGTCCGTTCTCAAACATGTAAAATTCACCTGGGAACATTAACCTCATCGATGAACGAGGAGAGAGCATATCGGACGTTGCCAATGCCTTTGCGCGACAATTCCGTTCCACTTATGGCAACAACAGTGCAGCTTGCCCCCCTTCACAATCTCTAGGTTACTGTAAAAAACTCAGAAGTGCTGGTTTCGGAAAGTCTCGTTTTGAAAGCTCTGAAACAATTGAAATCGTCATTTTCATGCGGCCCTGACGGCATTCCTTCTGCCGTACTGAAAGCGTTTGGTGATATCCTAGTTCCAGTATTGACGTGTATATTTCAAACTTCTCTCAAGTCTGGCAAGTTCCCCGCTCGTTGGAAGAATGCAAGGGTTGGTTCCTGTATTTAAGACAGGTTCTAAATTGGACCCCACGAACTACCGACCGATATCTATTTCTATGTGCTGCTTCTAAATTGTTTGAGTCAATACTGCATAAACTACTCACATTCAGTATAAATACCACATTAATACCTGAACAGCATGGTTTTTTCGCGGGCCGATCGACCACTACCAATCTCGTCAACTTCATGCTGCATGCTTCGGAAGCTGTGCAAGGGAGAGGTCAACTTGATGTAGTCTACTTTGATTTAAGCAAGGCTTTTGATGTCGTCTGCCACGAGCTCTTAGCCAAAAAACTATCTGAGCTTGATATACAACCATCCCTGATATCTCTTATATGCAATTATCTATGTGATAGGTCATGTTTCGTGCATGTAAATGGACAGTCTTCTCTTTCCTATGAGGTCACCAGTGGTGTCCCTCAGGGCTCAGTTCTCGGGCCACTTCTCTTCTCAATCTTTATAATGATGTCGCGACAATATTTAATGATGTAATTTTCTTTTATACGCCGATGATGTAAAAATATTTAAATCTGTTTCCAACTCTGCCAGCTGTTCCGCTCTCCAGAAAGCAATCTCGTCCTTCTCGCATTGGTGCTCATGCAACAAACTCCTCATTAATACATCTAAAACTAAGGTAATGACATACACAAGAAAGACTGACAACATCTTGTTTCCCTATAACATCAACGGTGAATTAACTCCCACGTGTGGTAGAGGTTAATGACCTAGGCGTCACTTTCGACAGTAAACTGAGCTTCTCTCCACATATTCAGGTAATTACTCGAAGAGCTCTACGATCGCTTGGCGTTGTCTGTCGCGTGTCCAAGGAGTTCAAGGAGCCGATTTCTCTTCTGAAGCTCTACACAACTATATGTCGTCCTCAGCTTGAATATGCATCTGTTGTCTGGAACAGCACGAGCAAACAAACCGTAAGCTTGTAGAAAGGGTCCAAAATAAGTTTATATCTATCTTCAACCATCGCTTTGGCGATAGTAGTAATTATAACCCTGGATCGCCCCTCTTCATTGACGCTATCATGCTTAACTTCCAGGCGGAACAAGGCTGATTTCTCTTCCTCTTTAAAATTATGCACGGCATAGTTTCTTGTGGTGAGCTGCTACTAGCATGTTCGTCTTTATGTGCCGCTAAAGTGGACCAGGAAACATGATACCTTTTGCAACCCCAAGTGTCTGCGTGTCTTGTGCCCTGTGTGCCGACTGCAATGCACGTACAATCGGTACTCGGATTACCTTGATATATTAATGATTGCCCTCTACTCTGTTTCGCAAACATGTCTGTGAGTTTGTATTGGCGTAACTGCAACTTTTGTTATTCCTGCATTTGTCTTTATCTTGAGTTCAATGCACTCAAATGACTTTCATTCCGTAACTTCAACATAAGCTATCCTTTCGTTTTTTTTTTGTATTTTGTATATTTATTTGTATTTGAAAAGATGGTACATTATGTTTCGTGTTTTCTGTTTCCGTGCGCCAAGCACAAGGCCGACCCCGGGCTGTCCTGGGCACGCAATAAAGTGATTGATTGATTGATTGATTGATTATTATTATTATTATTATTATTTTATTATTATTTATTATTATTATTACGAATCTTATGCCTCATTTATGTTGCAGTAGACCGACGAAACTTTTCAGATGCTGCAGGACCGGGCCTATGGCTGACAAACTGCCTCTTTAAACCTTTCCGAGGAATTCTTCATGATCGTCACCGCACGCATCTGAGTTAGAAAATGAACAGCTCACTCATGAATAGGTAGCTTAACGTTTTGTATCAAAATGTTCGTTGGTCTAATGACTAAAGCTAAGGAGTTTTTTTGTACTGTATCTTCCTCAATTTGTTCTGTGGTTGTTCTTATGGAGACTTGGCTCTTACCCAGTATCTCGTCTAAAGAATATTTTCTGTCTTATTACAACGTGTTCCGCAGTGACCGTGTCACATTCTGGCCTTAAACGCAAGGGAGGGGGAGCTTTGATAGCCGTGAATAGCTCAATCAGATGCGTGAGGAACGCAGACCTCGAGACAGAGGATGAGTCTGTCTGGGTTGACGTGTGTTTGAAATCGGGCATCGGTTGCGAACGCGTCCTTCTTGGTGGATTTTACTTAGCTCCTAATATAGCTCCGGTTTCTTTTCAAACTTGGTTTAACATCAATAGAAAATGTAATTTCCCTCTCATCTTAGACACCATATCGTGATTTTCGGTGACTTTAACTCGCCGGGAATAGAATGGGTTGACCTTAGTATTTCTCATTACAATACCTACGTTCTTCAAAAGGTCTCAGCCTTACTGGACTTCATTTCATTTACTGGTCTTGAACACTGCAACCACGTTGTGAACTCTGCTGGGAGCTTACTTGACCTTTGTTTTTTCAAACATCGAATCTTCAGTGTCAACATAAGCCCTACTGGTTTGGTTACCCCGGACAATTACCATCCACCCTTATCTATAGTACTACCTATTCAAAGTGATGTGCAAAAGGCCAAGCCACGTGTTTCCGGACTCCCCCGCTATGATGTTGCTGCAGGTGACAACATTAGTTTTTACCAGTACTTGTCGAATTTTGATTGGTCGGCAATCCTCGCGTCAAATGGCCCAAATTTTCAGGCCAGCTAATTAACCAAAGTACTGCAAGAAGGTACTGCGCAGATATATACCACTTAAGAAATCAAATCTTCGATGTATCCTTTCTGGTTCTCGAGTGAACTCCGGTCGGCACTAAAAGGCAAAGAGCGTGCCACAGGAAAGCTCAAAGAATGGGGAGACAAAATGGAAGTTAGAGTGTAAAGAATACCAGTCACTTTGTAAAAAACTGTATGATCGTGATCGGGCTGCATACATTACGTCCACAGAAAGCAATCTTAAAAGTAACCCCAAAGATTTATGGAAATATGTCCGCAGTATATCACCCCAGCATAAAACTGAATGCATTAATCTTCTTAACTCCGATGGAGTAATCATCGATGACGTCCCTGACGCGTTCGATCAGCAGTTTTAAAACGGTGTATAGGGATACCTGCGACGTTTCCGTCAGCTCCCATCTCCAAGTGTTGCGGTTATGGCACCGAGCACGGCATTTTGTAGGCGAGGAAAGCGTGATGAAAAGCGTACAGGACGCAAAGCCCTCGCTAGCGTGTGGCCCAGATGGCATTCCCATGGCTCTACTCAAGGCTTTCAGTCCTATCCTTGCTCCAGTGCTTGTATGCGTGTTTAACAACTGTATTAGTCCTGGCAGGTTTCCTAACTGCTGGAAAATTGCTAAAGTTGTACCTGTACACAAATCTGGGCCAAAAACAGATGCAAAAAATTATAGACCAATTTTCCTCCTGTGCAGTGCTTCTAAAATTTTGAATCGATAATTCATTCCCTTATTACATCCAGAGTAAGATATGAAATTATTCCAAATCAACATGGTTTTATACTGGGCCCGCTCGAGTACTACAAACTTAGTTTCTTTTATGGAAGATGCGTCACAGGCAGTTGAAGACCGAGGCTAACTTGATGTGGTATACTGTGACCTTAGCAAGGCGTTCGATGTGGTTTCCCATTCATTGTTGTGTAGAAAACTTTCCCACCTTGACATTCCTGATCCGTTGCTGGGTCTGCTTCGTGACTACCTTACCATTCGCACTGCTACGTTCACTGTAACGGACAACACTCCGGAACGTACTCAGCCACCAGCGGGGTGCCTCAGGGCTCTGTCCTTGGTCCTCTTTTGTTTTCGCTGTTTATCAACGATATTTCGACAGCAATTCAGTACTCATCGTTCTTGCTATACGCAGACGATATAAAATATTCAAAGTGATTGGTATCTTGACCTGAGCAAAGCATTTGATGATGTCTGCCACGCGTTGTTACTTGATAAGCTTTTGCAGTCGGGCATTGATACACCACTCGTGGCATTGCCGGGTAGCTATCTAGGCAATCGGTTCAGTTTCGTTAGCGTTAATGGGCAGACGTGCTCTATGTACAGATCAACAAGCGGTGTGCCCCAAGGCTCCGGATTGGGCACTCTCTTGTTCTCCATTTTTGTGAATGATGTGTCAGTCGCAATTAAAAAGTCTTCTTTTCTTCTCTATGCTGAAGACATCAAAATATTCAGACGTATAAAGTCCATCGATGATTGTGATGCCCTAAGCAAGATATATTCTCCTTTGCTTGGTGCTCAGATAACATACTAAATTTTAAACCGACGAAAACAAATGCCATGTCTTATACCCAAAACACGAACCCCATTTTCTTTCGCTACAGTATTGATGACGGTTTTCTGTCTAGAGTCGACGAGATATAAGATCTCGGACTGCTCTTCGACAGCGCCTTAACTTTCTCGCCTCATGTCACTCAACTGACTCGGCGGACGCTCCGCTCGCTTGGTGCTGTATGCAGGTTTTCACGAGACTTCCAGTCTCCTCATTATTTCCTAAATCTTTTTATTGCAATTTGTATTCCGCAACTTGAATATGCCTCTGTCATCTGGAATGGAACCTGCATACCTAATTTTCAACGTGTAGAGCGCGTACAGGCCAAATTTTTATCAATATTTATGCATCGTTTTCCCTCTCAGCCTCTCCCGATAACTGTCTTTCTAACTTACCGGCGAACCCGCACAGACCTCTTTCTTATACAAACTGCTGCATGATACGATTTCATGCTCGGAACTGCTTGCAGCAATTGGTTTTCGTGTTCAAAAAAAAGCAACAAGCCTTAACCACCTCTTCCACACAGCTGCACAACTTAGCAGATATTCTCCTCTTGATAGACTGCAACGCCTATATAACCTTCACTCGGGGGAACTTGATATTTTTTGTCGTCCCCTTCGGGGGTTTTTGGCCGGGCTTTTAGCCGTGGCGCACTAACTTCATTTCGACAGTACTTGTGTTCTTCAGTTATTTTCCTCATGTGTGCATTGTTTTCCCGGAGTTTGTTCTCATTTGTTCGTATATCATGTTGTTGTTGCGGGCGTAATCGTTGTACGTACTATGACACACTTCTGTAGTCAACTCTTAATACATATTTTTAAGTGGCCCGGGCAGGCAACAGTAACAAATGTTTTTATAACTTGTTATTTTGTGTGGATAGTTATAATACCTTTCTTTTGTTTCATACATTTTTGTGTAATTGATGCTTCATGTTATTGCTATAGTTCTTGTACGACCCGTTTTTGCAACTACCATAACTTACAGTCTCTGTTAGTCGTGTGATGTAGTTTGGATAGCACTTGTAAATTTATTCTCTGTAGTATTTCGAGTTTTTTATTGTTCTTGACTCACCAACCTTTTTTACTGGGTATTGGATGTGACAGCCGCTGGTGTATTTCAATGCGGCCTTTTTCTTACCCCTCTCAGTGCGCAAGCACGAAGGCTTCGGCTGTTCCTGAGCACTTTAATAAAGGTTGATTTATTATTATTATTAATATTAGTAATTAGATAACATCACATGTGCAATTGTTCTATCCTTCTCTTTTAGTTTATCTGGCGCATTGTTGTATGTATGTATGTATGTATGTATGTATGTATGTATGTAAGTATGTATGTATGTATGTATGTATATTATCTGACTTTTCGTCATTATCATTAGCTATTTCTCATACTGTGTTAATCTACTTTTGTTCTGTCGTCCTAATACTTCTGTACTCATGTGTGTCTTATAGTTTTCTTCTGAACAGTCTTCTTGTTCCATTGTGTTTATCATAGTTTTTTGTTTCTTTTTTGTGCGCCAGCATCAAGACCTCTCGGTTGTTCCTGGGCACGCTAAATAAATGATTGATTGATTGATTGATTGATTATTATTAATGAATGAATCTTGTTCTCGTTATAGTAACTCCTTTTTACCTGCTTGCCTTACTATATGGATAGTACGCTGTTTATATGACTTTTTTGTTGTTTTCCATTTTGTGGATTGCTGTTATAACGTTACACAATTATCTGTAGTGTTCAGATGTTCTGTTTCATCTGTACGATGCAATTACGAATTCTGTTGTGTCCTGTCAGTTTGATTTGTGTTCATTGCATGTAGTGTATACGCTATCTACGTTTTGTAGTGGTTTGTGCGGTATACGTTTTATTATACATTGTAGAAATTTTTTTTACTGTTTTATCTGATACGTTGTCAAACTGTTCTTTTCTTTCACTTCTTTCCTTTTTTTCACTTGTATCAATCTGTGTGCCAGCACCAAGGCCTCACGGCTGTTCCTGGGCACCATAAATATACATGATTCAGTGATTGATTCATTGATTGATTGAACATTGTTGTTGTTGTTGTTGACACAGTTTCGTGTAGGGGTCAGCTGTGCTATTTGTAGCTAACGGTATATCCGTTAGCTACAAACAGCTCCGTCCTTAATCCATCCACATATTGTCGTTATGCCAAGTGCCTTTATTTGCTGGTTCCATTACACACTAGTGCACATTCTTCTTTCTTCTTTTTTGTATAAGCTCTTATAATTACTTCACGTTCTTTTAATTGTTTTTGCGTTCCCTTACCTAGTGCATTATTTGTGTCTTGATTGATTGTAGGGTTTAACGCGCCAACTCAACGCAGGCGGTGAGGCGCGCCGTAGTGGAGGGCTCCGGATTGAATTTGACCACCTGGGGATTTTTAACGTGCGCCGCAATCTCGTACACACGGGCGTTTTTGCTTTTCATCTCCAGCAGAAAAGCGGCCGCCGCGGACGGGAATCGAACCTGCGATATCGTGCTCGGCAGCGCAACGCCTTAGCCACTGAGCCACATTTGACTTTTGATTTCAATTGTATTTTAGGATTTTAGTTAGGGGTTTGAGTGTTTATTGGTTAGGCGCAATTTATGTATTAAGTCGTATGCTTTAGGGTTTTCCAAGTGTGCATCAAATGTGTGTTTGTCAAACCTGTCAACGGCTTTCCTTTTTGCATCTCTCTTAGCTGGTGAAGACAACCCCACCATCCGTTGACGTGACAGATGGATATGTACGACGACTACTAGCACCGCAACTATGCCAATAAACAACGATATTTAACCTTAACTATGCATCCGGAAATGCTCACTGGAACGGCTTCCCCATTCAAGTCGTGCGCGTGAGTCCATGCTTCACTGAATTTTTTTTGTGTGTTCCTTGATTTATTTATTATGAGGTTTAACGCACCGACGCTACACAGGCGATGAGGCGCGGCGAAAAGGACGGCTCCGGATTAATTTTGTCCACCTGGCAACCTTTAACGTGCACCGAAATCTCGAACACACAGGCCTTTTCGCTTTTCGCCTCCATAAAAAAAGCAGCTGCCTCGGCTGGGAATCAAACTTTTTTGTTTCGTGGTGTTTCGGGTACTTTTACGCGCGATATCTACCTTTATGAAATCTTTATCCACGGGAAGTGTTACTTAGGCCATAAATCTTGTGCGTTATGCAGCGGCTAATAGGATAATTATCCCGATTTGTTGGAAAATGCACAATAAACACCCATAACGTTCCCTTAAAAAAGCACTACATTACACCTACAAAGAGATGCGTCCGACTGACCGACCGATCGACCGACTCATAAACGCCTATCCAAAATTGCTAGACCCAGAGGCTTGAAAGTTTGGGAGTACATTTTTGTCATGACGTTGGGGCTCACTAAGGCGGGATTTTGCAAAATTCTACTTCCCAACCCAGTAACAGGGCGAAATTGTGTTTTCGTGAATTCGTGATTAACCCACTCACCCTTTAACATATCAAAGTTCTTTTGCTAGTACGCGCATTCCTTAAAAATATATAAAAAGTGGTTTTAAGATTTCGCCTTAACCAACACTACTGGACCGATTCTGCGTTTCGGAACAAAATGGGTTTTCTTCAACGTTATCCAATGTGTCTTTCACTGTTTATTTATCCACTTTTTGTTTGCTCATAAAGGTCACTCATACAAATGCACAACACCAATTTTAAGGAATTACCCCTGGGACGCGGCTGAAAGGGCGAAACGTATTTTTTAAAATTCCATCCATGGCGGACCGAAAATGTTTAATAGCTGATGTGAGCGTCACGAAAAACTATCGTATAAACTTCATATTTTAGAAGCACAATCCTACTATGACTTTGGAGTGCAATATTGCTGAATTCTTTAAACAATTACACCCCTGACACTGTCATAGGCGGTAAAAGATTGCTCCACAAATTTTTGTTTTTATTGCAGATCACTTAAAATGTAGAACAAGTTTTTAATATAGGTAACCAATACAAATGCTTAAAAATTGTTTTGCAAGATTTTTACATAACAGTAATGGAATAGAAAGAATCGAGCCTTACAGTAAATTACCAGTTTGCACGGGTTTCTGTATAACTATTAGTCCCATTGAGATATCAATTAGTTCTTTTTGTCTTTTATATGCTGCCTATAAAGGTTTCCAAGAACCAGTTTGAGGAATGAACCCGAAACACGCTTAAGCAGGGCAGCGGGAGTTTTGTGTTGCACTCCCCTTGAAGTGGAATTCAGTTCAAATTTTACGCGTAGCATAGCCGTTGCCATAAGTTAGGACTTCATGCAGCCGCCTGCCTCCCGTAGGAAACTACGTTATTTATTCTGAAAATGGGACGGGGGGGGGGGGTATTTTTCACACCTACCACATAATGCTGCTGTTGAGAAAGCTGTCCTTTGAGCGCACGATCTTGGTACAATTTTTATGAATAGCTGAAATAAAGCACGAGCTCTCGCCGTTTTCCAGAACAACAGGCCTCCGGGAGAAACCCTAGTATTCACGGCTGGCGGGAGCTTTTTTACTGTATGAAATTCCATGGTGATGTAGCTAATTAAGACACTTAAGAGATAAGTGTTTACCCATTCGAGTAAGTAGTACTGTAGACTACCCGGGCATCGCCAGGTACAACCGTTAGTCGTCTATAAAGAACGCAGAACTTTTTCAGGAACTTTAGTCATCAGCGTTCTAAACTTTCGACAGGTGATCCTAACGCCTTTAGTGCCTGATATAACATATTTGGGTATTTTTAAGGCAACATTCTCACCTTTTTGGGTTGCAGCGATAACGAATGTCACGAATACTATGAGAACAGACGTGATGCAGATGCAGACTGCCGTGGTTCCGAAGAAGCTTTGCTCGTTCAACCTGCGAAAAATGTGACATTCCCTTTAAAATGAACCCGTTGTTTTGAAAAAGGTAGGCTTAAAAATGGCTAACGATTACGATACTCACCAATGCAAGATTTGAGCTCATCGTGAACTCCAGTCTGCGTGGTGAAGGCGCATAGCTGCGGCATCTCGGGAACTTATCGCATCATCAGCGAACACAGGACGGCGCGCGCTACACTCTGGCGTTATCTTGAGGCGCTTCGCCGCCAGCGAGCATGTCTCACTTGGCCTCACCATACCGTCCTCCCTCTGACACTTTTGCGATACTTTCATCCACCGCTTTCCTGTCCGCTCTATCTTCAATGGCCTCTTTATTCTCCCGGCAACAGCGAAGCCGAGGGTGAGGGACGACACAAAACCACAGGAGCGGGCGCTTAAGAGCTGCTCTCTAAAACTGCACCCAGGCACTCAGTTCAGATGGTAAACCCGCGAAGCCTTAACGTATGGCCGGTGTTTACTTGTAATCACTCCTTATGCTTCATTAAGGTCTTTCGTTATACGTTCCGCGGTTGTGGTATTTTTTTTCTGTTCCCGTTCCTGCTATTGGCTTCTCTGATTGTAAGCTGCCGGCTCCTCGGAAGAATGTATTACGCGTGGCCTATACTCATTTCGATGTAAAGTGCGGCCTGCGTTCGCGACGCGCTCCAGTTCACGCGAATTTTTTTTCTATAAGATAGCTGTGACCGCCAAGGAGGTTCAAGGATGATTGAACAATGATACATATCAGGCTTTCGCCTTAAAGATTATCGACATCCCGTATATAGTGACAGGCCCTATCACTACGTTCGACTGTGCCGCTTCACGCTAAAGCCATGGCTCAAACAGATATGAGCATGTCACTGATGAATTTCACAACTGAATATCTTAAAATAATCGTTAAGGTGGTGTAATTTTTATATAACTTACTCCGCATGATCTTGATCTGTAAAATGAACTGTGAGATATTGTTTCAACTTGGGGTCAATAACCGAAGACACCGAGAAAGCACACGGAAAGGATTTGCGAGTAATAATACCTGTTTGGTCACATTAAGAGATTCCAATGTTAATGAACAGCTTTTCTTTCAAACAGGGATAAATTTACTTGGATTATTGCTAACGGAGAGTGTTAACTCATCTTTATGCGAGCGATAACAGTGAGCATGTCAATTGTATGGGATGACCGGTAGATATAAACACAACTTTGCCGCCACATATCCGGAAGCATTATGGAAATATTCCATTGGGTTGCGGTTGAGTTATGCTGTGGACGAGAGTTGCTTTGGTAGGGAGATTTCTAGGGAAAGGGAAAATGGGAGGGGGTAATCATGTGTCCTTTTGCTGCGTCAGTGTGCCGTAGGCAACAATTCAAGGCTTTAGAACGAGGCAGTTTTGTTAACGAGCCACGTACATCGCGCCATATAGGGCAGCTCATGCGACGCCTACGATTCCAGGTACGTATACAACGGTGGTCCTAAACTTTATTTCACCCATCAGAAATTCCCAGCCAGTTATAGCGCATACGTAGCTAATACGCACACAAAAATATTGCAGTAAATTCCTCCAAAGAAGGGAATTTCGGATTCATGTGCAAGGTGCTATTCTATACACCGACCGCTGTAAGCGTCGGCTTCACTATATACCCCAATAACAATTCTAGAAAAGCAATTTTTCAGGGGCGAAGGAAGGCATCCGGTATGAAAGTACGAAATCTCGTGTGCTGCTAGTATGCGATCTATTCATATCAAACCTCTACATTGAGCCCTTGTACATTGAGCCTCACCACTATGCTTCGGGGCGTTGCAGGTAATGCATATTAGCGGTTACTACAGTAATCATCATCATCAACAGCAGCCTGTATGGGCATCTTTCATTTACCTCCACCTACTACTGACCGGTAGCAGTGGTGGCGTAGAAGTAGAGCATCCGCCTCGCGTGCAGAAGGACCGTGGTTCGAATCCCGGTGCCGGGACAATTCGCACCGGATTAAAAAAAGAAAGGTAATTCGCGTATTGGTGGATTTGTAGAATGGGGCTTAGGGTGTGGCCTGACCCCGCCGACCATTGCCGGCAACGCACTCCCTCCCCAGAGAAGAACTGGCCACCCTGGTGTAGTACCGCCCACAACCTCCAACGAATACGCCATTTAACCCACGGCCCTCAGTCTCCAGTGGCTGCGAAGCAACTGACCGTGGCGGCGGTTAGACCTGTGACGCAGCAGAGGGTGTAAAAATACCAGGATCCGGACAGGCCGCCATTGGATTCTGAACCTGGCAACGTTTACACGAGAACCTTTTCTGGTGAAGCGAGTCTAGAGGTGTTGTTCGAGGAATTAAAGGGCATTAAATAGGGTGTCATAGGGCTTAGTGAGGTTAGGAGGACAGGTTAAGCCCTTACAGTGCTGAAAAATGGACACGTCCTACGTTGCCGTGGGTTTAGCGAACAGAAGAGCACTGGGAGTGGGACTTCTAGTCAATAAAAGCACAGCTGGCAACATAGAATAATATTATAGCATTAACAAAGGACAGCAGGTATTGTAATTAGGCTCAATAAGAGGTACAAACTCAAGGTGGTGAACAGGATACGCACCCACATTCATCCACAACGACCAAGGTAGTGGAACGCGTCTATGAATATGTGAAATCGACAATGGCTAAAGTGAAAACACAGCATACCTTAGTTATGGGAGACTTCAATGCTAAAGTAGGTGTAAAATATCACCATCCTCTGCCCTGAAAAGGAAGAAGACGAGCTCCCTCGCAGCGCGAGCGCATGATAGTCGTGTCAGCCATTAAAAGAAGGCGAATGGTTCCCCGGCCTCTCTCGTGTTTACAAGTGGTGCCGTGACCAGGATTTCTATCTCCACGCAACGAACGCAAGAACCTGCCTTGGAGCAGCGGAGAAGACGGCTGCGTCGGAGCAGCTGATCGACCTGGTCCTGGTAAACGAGGAGGCTACCGCGGAAATCAACGGGATCCGACGAGCTGACTGCAACGTAAGCGAGCTTCAGACAACCACCTTCCAAGATGAGCAAAAAGATTGTATCGAAGAAAAGGAAGGCTTAACGGTCGCAATAACGCAGCTGATCAATGCTGACGAACAGCAAAATAGGAGAAAGAGCCGAAAAAAGGCGCCTGATAACCGCAAGCACAAATCAAGGGGCTAGAAGCGTGACTAAAAGAAGCAAACAACGAAATGAGCAATTTCTAACGAACGAAGTTGCAGACAGTGAATTTGAGATAATAATATAATACGGACATGACAATATTGGCTATCCTATCGAAGCTTGAAATAAGCATTGCGGCAGTCCATCCCAAGCATAGTAAATGCCCAGACTAACATCCAGACGTTAGCACCAAGCACTAAAGCACAACGCTAGGCCAGATGACATAGAGCTGGTCAAGATACCGAAGATGGAGCCTTTTAAATTCAATGGAAATGAGCTGGAGTGGAATAGATTTTGGAATCAATACAAGTCATGAAGTTCACGACAGGCATAACATGACTAAAGCACAGAAGTTCAAGCACTTGACGGCTTCATTAACTGGCAAGGCAGCGGCTACAATAGAAGGACTGCAGTTTTCCGCTGAGGAGAACTATGACCACGCAATACAGTTATTGAAGGACACGTTCGGAAGGCATGAAATATCAGTGGATCTGCACATGAGCGACCTGCTGAACCTTCCAAAGGTAAAATCAGCGAGGGATACCGAAGGGCTAAGAAAGCTCTTCCAAACTGTACATGTGAACACGCTCGCCCTCGATTCACTGAATGTAAAACCCGTGCTCTATACCCCAATGCTCATGCCAGTGCTAAAGAGAGTTATTCCCTCAGCGTTGTCAGTGGATTTCAAGTTGAAGGAGATGGCTCAGAGTAGGCAGGACAGCGAAAGGGAAAAAGGAGAGCCAGGCGAGTCAGCAAGAAAAACAAGTGCGGATGCCCTAACAGGACTGCTTGAATTTCTTCGGCATCAAGTAAACTTGAGGGAGGAGGCGTAAAAGAAGCGGAGATCGGGGACTCAGAAACAGGCAAAAGAAAGTACGAGACAGTTTCCAACAACAGCGAGTTTTTACAAATCATCAGAAAGAGTCTGCATCTTTTGCAAACACAGCAACCATGCGACGGAAGATTGTCGGCGCAGCTTGCCGATGGGAGAGAAAAAGGCGGCGCTCGCAGCCACCAGGGCATGCTTCAGGTGTACGCTGCCACACCACACGGCACGTGTTTGCAGAGCAAATGTGCGAGATTCCAGCCCGCCAAAAGTGCGCTAGGAGGGTTTGTGGGGCGACTCCTTAAAGCAGTTCTGGAGCGGGTAAACGTATTTCTCGTTCCGGTGCCTCCCAGTAGAACGACGTCGCCTTCCTCTAACGTTTGGCCGATCGCTGCCTTTGTGCTTGACATTTCTCCGATTTCCTACAAGTACTCTCAAAGCCATCTTGTCCAGCAAGCCCTCGTGATCTGACACCGGCTTCTCCAGGCCTCTGAAGGCGTAGGTTAAGGGTCGATTATTTAACGCTCCTTCCACCTCTGTCACTATGGTTCGCAGCTCTTCGTCTGTGACTGTCAACCTGCCGATGATTTTTCTCATGGAGGTCATAATGCTTCTTTAATGTGATGAAATCCTCCCCAACTCTGAAGCACCATTTTTGTGTCGTCGTACCATTTGGTGGATTCACCGTTGTTTGCTCGCTCATCCCGAATCACTGCGCGGTGGAGCATATTTAGGAAAGATTGTTCGTTTGTCCTGTTTCCGCCTTTAACTCTGCCGGCAACACCAGAGTTAAATGTTCCGATATGGCCTCGTCATATCCTTGAGAGAATCACGCTTCTTAAGCTTGGTTGTCAACTGTAGTAGCATTTTCGTTGCAATTTGTTTGTCTCCAGGTTTACGTTTTCTTTCCATGAAAGAGCTATTGAGTAGCACCCATTCTTTTTAGTTGTTTGCTCCTCGAACCGCTCGAGAATTTTGTCTTCGGAACTTGGTTGACCATGCCTTGTTCAAACGCCGATCGACTCGAAACTACAACCTTTCTGCAATTCGTCCGAAATTTCTTTGTCAGCAGCTTCAATGTGAAGTACCATGACTGCCTGTCCTTTTGTTGCTTTCAGCTCGTCTTGTTGGCATGGTCCTTGAACTATCCATCCAACCGTTGTCTCCACAGCCATTAGCTTGTCACCTATTTGTTTTATTAGTCCCATGAAAAACTCCCAATAATAATCAGAGCCAATTAGCAAGCCTATCGATGTCGGCGTTCTTGTTCTGCGTGGCTCGTCTGCAATCTCCATATGTACTTTCTTCATTTTTCGCTGATTCCTTTTCTGGGTCCTGGCAGGCAAATACGGGATATGACGCCCACTTTCAGAGCTTCAATAACGGTGACTTGGCTTCTGGTTCGATGCCCTACAGTCACTTGCACCCAGTCCATGATCTTCACCATTTCATTACCGCCGAACGAGCCAATCGTCAACTTTTCTTGTTTCATGACCTCGCTCCTATTGATTCCGCTAATCCGGCTGCAATGAATGATCTTTGGCTGCAACTGTTAAGTAACAGTCGGACGTCAAGGAACTACCTGTGTTAAATATCACCATCGCCTGGGCTGAAGAAGAAGAAGACCAGATCCTCGCAGTGCAAGCGCGCAATCGGTTGTGTCAGCCATTAAAGAGAAGGCGAACGGTTCCCCGGCCTCTCTCGTGTTTACAATAGGCAAGAACCAGGCTGGAGACAAGGCAGTTGGGAACTATGGTCTGGGCTGTAGAAATAGCAGGGGAGACCTACTAGTCGATTTCGCAGAACGGAATAACCTGCGCATATTGAATCCTTGCTAAAACGGGAGAGCTGAAAGTGGCGTGGAGGAGCCAGAATGAGGAGCATAAAATGAAATAAACTTCATACTATGCGATAACCCTGGCGTCATGAAGGATGTGGAAGTGCTCAGAAGGGTAAGGTGCAGTGACCACCGTATGGTGAGATTTCAGATTAGGCTAGATTTGAGGAGAGACCGCAACAAGCTAGTACAAAAGAAGCGGATCAATGCGCTAACCGTAAGGCGTGAAGTTGAAGAATTCAGGATCGCGCTGCAGAACCGATATTCAGCTCTTACCGAGGAAGCAGAGCTTACGACACAGGAAGTTAGTGAAAACCTTACACGCATTATAAGGGAGTGTGCAGTAGAAGTCAGGGACGATGCCTAGACAGGATACAGGTAAACTTTCCCGGGAGACGAAATATCTAATTAGGAAACGGCAAACCATGAGAATCTCTACCCCAGCTGACAGAATAGAACTAGCGGAGCTTTTCAAGTTAATAAGCGTAAGACAGCTGACATACGAAAGTATAATGTGGAAATGATCGAATAAGCTGTAAAGAACGGAGGTAGCCTGAAAGCTGTGAAGAGGCATCTTGGCGAGGGGAAAATTCAGATGTATGTACCTAAAGACAAGCAAGGCAATGTCATCACAAATAGGGATTAAATAGTCACTGTAGCCGAGCAGTTCTATAGGGATCTATACAGTAGCCGGGACATCCACAATAATGCCGAACGAGAAAGTAGTTCAGAGGAGATAGACATCCCATCAGTAACGACCGAAAAAGTAAGGAAGGCTTTGAAAGAAATGAAAGGGGGCAAAGCACCTGCGTGAGGATTTCTGATAACAGCAGACCTCTTTAAGGATGGCAGAGAAATTGTATTTGAAAAACTGGCACACCTGTATACGCAATGCGTAATGACCGCAAGTGTACCGGAATCTTCGAAGAACGCGAACATCACCCTAACCTATAAGAAAGGTGGCATGAAGGATTTCAAAAATTATAGGCCCATCAGCTTACTGTCAGTCTTCTACAAGGTACTTACTAAGGTAATCGCTAAAAGAATTTCTGCAACCTTATATTTTAGTCAACCTAAAGAAGAAGCAGGGTTCTGTAAAAGCTATACAACAATAAACCATATTCACACGATCAATCGATTGATAGGGAAGTGCGCTGAGTATACTGAATCCCTATATATAGCCTTAATACATTATGACAAAGCATTTGACTCGGTCGAAACCTCAGCAGTCATTCAGGCATTACGGAACCAGGGGGTAGATGAGCATTATGTAAGAATACTAGAGGATATCAACAATTGGTCCACAGCTACCATTATCCTCCATAAGGAGTGCAGTAAAATACCTATAAGGAAGGGCGTCAGACAAGGAGACACAATCTCTCGAATGTTATTCACAGCATGTTTACAAGACGTATTCAGAAAGTTGTATTGGGAACATGTGGGAGTAAGGTTACTGATGACGTTGCCTTGCTAAGTAACTTTCCGGACGAATTGCAAAGAATGCGTTCTGCACTAGACAAACAGAGTAGAACCGTGGGCCTGAAAATATTATGCAGAAAACCAAAGTAATGATCGATAACCTCGGGACAGCACAGCGGTCTGAGATAGGTGGCGAGGCCGTGAAAGTGGTAAGCGCATATATCTACTTATGCCAATTTGTAACCCCAGATCCCAACCATGAGGCAGAGATAATTAGAAGGATCAGAATGGGGTGGAGTGCATACGGCAGACATTCTCAGATAATGAATGGCAGCCTACCATTGTCCCTGAAGAAGAAAGTGTACGACAGCTGCATGTTACTGGTACTCACCTACGGGGCAGAAACTTGGAGGCTCACTAAGAGGGTTCAACTTAAATTGAGAAGGACTCAGCGGGCAGTGGAGCGGAAGATGATTGGTGGAGCATTATGGGACAAGAAAAAAGAGGAGTGGGTCAGGGAACAAACGCGTGTAAGAACATATTAGTAGAAAGTAGGAAGAAAAAATGGACGTGGGAAGGGCATGTAATGCGAAGCAAGATAACCGTTTGTAATTAAGGGTAACAGAGTGGATCCCTAGAGGAGGCAAGCTTTGCAGGGGGCGGCAGAAAGTTAGATGTGCAGATGAGATGAAGACGTTTGCGGGATAAATTGGTCACAGTTAGCACAGGACAAGGGTAATTGGCGATTAATGGGAGAGGCCTTTGCCCTGCAGTGGGCATTGATAGGCTGATGATGATCATGGTGATGATGATGATGATGACTACTGTCCGGCGCTGCTCTAGTCCTTGCGTTATCTCCGACTTTTCTCATTTGATCTTTCCAACCAGTTAATGATCTTCTCCTAGTCCCGTATTCGTCTCTCGGTATCCATTCTTCTACCCTTGTTGTACACTTGTGGCCAGTTCGTCTCAGTAGAATGCCAGACCATAATCATTATTTTTTCTTAATGTGAACGATGATACCCTTAAGTTCGCATTGAAAATTAGCGGAACCCAAAGGTTTCTTATTATTAGCATTTCTTCCGCGGCGAAGGTTTCACACAACCAGCTTTACAGCCGCACAGACATGTTTCCTGGTTCACTCGAAATACAAATTCCTAAGCATACAAAATTCCGCCCCCTGCCATCGCACTCAAAGGGAGGTGGCTCTAGCATAAAGGTTTTGCCAAAAGGACAAACACGTACCTGATACGCCCTGTGAGGGTTGCTCTTCAACTAAAGAAAAGAAACGAATGGATTGTTATTCTCCGCAGCTTGGGACAGTAAGCGGCTTTACAGGGGACATAATACAATCGATGTGCAAAGCGTCTTGCAAGAAAACATTGCCCCACACAGACGACCAGAAATGAAATGTGGAGATATAATTTAAAGAGACCTAGATAAGGCTTTTTCGGTCGAGCAGCATGTGCAAGGGCCAGGAAGCACCACATGCGAAGGGTGCATTCCTATGACGTGCTATGTAGTCGACGGCTGTATCATGTTTAATGACATACTAGAATGTGAAGACCGGCTGGTTGGTTCATATTCATGGCAAAAAAAAACAGTGCACAGAAGCGGAACGGAAGACAAGAACGACACAAACACGGCCGCTGACATATATACCGCACCCCTTTAAAGTCAGCTTTACGGCTTCGTGCAAGTATGTTGCTGGAAAAGCATTTGTAGGTGTAATATAAGCAGATTTGCAAGTAGGAAAGCCGTCAGGCAGTTATACACCCCCAATGGACTCCCTGCATTCCTTAGGAGCCCTATACTATGATGCATCGTAAAGTTGGCTTCACTACCTTAGAGAGGTGCCCTGCTGGGTGCGATATTTTTAGTTTACAAAGCTTTACCATCCCTTAATGAGGCATGTTGAGAGAAGCGCGAAAACCTTCAGAGATCAAAAGTGATCAAAAGTGCGTCAAAATGTGCGTCAAAACCTTCTCTAAAAGTGCGCCCAATATTTGCTAAAAGAGCGCCCAATCGATCACCAAACCTTCAAAGACTCGAATCGCAACCGAGGAACGAATCCTTGCGACGATTTTTCGCGAGCTAAGTAAACGCATCTGCGAACAATGTAAACGTATATCGACGCGTAATTTATCTTGTAAATGTATACCATTGTACTCCTTCTTCATGATCGATGCGTGTATTGTGTTATCTAGACGCGCGCGCGGTCCTTTTCCATTAACCGTTTTTACACAAGGGAAGCCCGGTTTCACGCATGCGCCGTGTGTCCAGCTTTGCGGTCACCAATCGGTCTATGGGGAAACTAAGTTGCTGAAGGGACGCCATTGGTCCCACTACAAAAAGCTTTTCCTTTTATACGCCGTCTTCTGTGAAGATAGCAATGCCATAAGACGTTTTATCGGCATTTTTTTGAAAGCGGTGAAACTGTGACACACCTTACATGAGAGACGGGCAGAGAGATTTCCGTGTAGTCCACTCGGAAATAATTTAAAGCTTTGCCATACAGCAGAGATTTAGACCGCCTATCGCACCATAACTGTTCAGCTAAAAGAGAAAAACGTACCCGATTCCGTTAGAAGACGTGCGCCAAAAACTACAGAATAAAACTGTGGTTGATTCCTCCGTCATAGGAATCGGAGATATCTGTGGCTGAGCATGATTTGCGGGTCGGCGGCTGTCTTGTAGGTGTGCTTGGTGAGCGACGTCCTGCTTGCGGGTCGCTTCGGCAAAGGTGTACTGGCGTCATTTCTGTGACGGATGTAACATCATTGAAGTCTTGGTGTATAATGGCATACAACACTTTCGTATTAAAATATGAAACCCGAAAATAAACAACCCTACGTATAACGTACTCTTTAGTAATAAAGGTTGCTTCCCCTCAAGAAGACCCTAAGTGCAGGGGTGCACCCCTTACAGGCTGCTTGCTTCGTTGAACTGACGTCTCTTCCATGACGGATATGACGTCACTGAAATCTTTGTGTATCCGGGAATAAAACACTTTCGGTTTAAAAATCAGGCACCCCTCCACCTAACGATGATGATGGTCGAACGCGAAGCTTCCTCGTGACGGACTCTTTGGTTGTCGCCAGAGTACCATGCATCCCTCTCCAAATCCTAACCGCTTCGACCATGTCAAAATGGAGCAATAGGATGTACGCCAGCTTCATAACGCGAGGGACCCAGGTACGATTCAAGCCTCGGGAAGCATTTTTCTTTCCCTTCATCGTCATAGAAGGTTTGGCTTCCCTGCAGGGCGTTTTCGCATTACAGATGCCCTCGGTTAAACCACCGAAGCTGCGCTTTAAAAAGAAACAAGATGGATTTTTTCTCTCCAGAGTTGTAGTAGTATGTGGTTGTTTATGGCGCAAGGGCAGCCAAGGCCAAAGAGCACCAAGATAATATTTAGTGGTCCTTCGCTGTCAATTTAGTGTCTAAGATGTGTATGGTATGAGTATGATCCTATTACTAAAAGAGCTTAAGATATGGTTGTAAGGGGCCCTGTTATTAAAAATATGAAGATGGTCATAATGGAGGATGAAGGTGACCATGATGGGTGCATAACCCTCGAAGCTCCCTTAATGCTGAGAGATGCGAAAGTTACATGTGGTAGGAGATGAGATATAAAAAATCGGCTTCAGCGAGATATGATAAAACAAGTTTGTTCGTGACCGCTGGTTCGTCTCCTAAATATAAAGAGGGAGGAAGTGGAATTCTGTACTTGTATAAATCAGGGAACTGTTGCTGTCTCACATCGTTTAAGGATTTGCATTCAATTAATATATGTAGTACTGAAAGCCGCTCGGCACATCTGCTGCAAACACGGGGTAATGAACCAGTCAGGAGATACGAATGTGTGCCATGTGTATGGCCTATTCGAAGCCTGCACATGGATGTTTTATTGAACCCATTTTGTTTGTCTGTCATGTATTTGCATTCTGTGGTTTTAGTGTGTGTAGTTTATTGCGTGTTTGTTCATCCCAGTGTTGTTGCCAGCGTTCGCGGAGACGTCTTCGTATTACTGGTTTCATGTCCTCGTATTGTACTTGTGAGATTTCGACATCACTGCGCAAAGCGGGCAGCGCAGCAATTTTGTCGGCGATCTCAATTCCCCGTATACCACAATGGCCCCTAACCCAGCAGACTATTATCTTCAGCCCTAGTGCATGTGCTGTCACCATTTCCTGACTGACTTGGTTCATGGCCACATTGCGACTGTTTTCGTGACTGTAGTGACATAACGACGCTCAGAGAGTCTGTAAAAATAATTGATTGCTGTGTTTTTTTTCGTGTAATGTGCTGTAGCGTTAGAAGAATTCCGTGTGGTTCTGCCGTGAAAATTCCAGAAATTACACTCATCCTTTTTCCACTGCAAAAGTTAGGGCCATGTGCAGCACATGAAAACAGCAGTAGCACTTCTCGAGCCATCTGTATTGAAAGCATTGTATTGGTGGTACTTGTGCTGTGTGTGTAGAAAATGCTGTACAATGGTGCATTGCTCTTGGTACATTCCTCTTAACGATTTCTCTAAAGGAAAAGTGGCAGGCAAATGATGACACATCCCAGGGTGCAGTAAGGTATGTTACACTGGTTTCATAGAATTCGTTGAAGGATATCCCTAGTTCTTCAGCTTGTCTTCTCACTCGCTAAGCGAAAGGCGGAGAAAGTGAAGGACGGTTTGAAAACAGGCTCATAGTGGATGTGTCTTTGATAATAGTGTTACACGGATTCCTTATATTTGAAGACGTCTTAAGAGCATACCTTAGAGCCGTAAACATGCGCTGGTACTCCAAACACCACCGGTCACACTCTATATACGAGCTGTCACTGGGGCTTCTCAGGAAAGCGCAAGACGCAAGACGTAGCCCGAGGTGTAGAACTGCGTTGAGCATTTTTAAAGCAGATGTGCTGGCTGAGCCATATACCACGCTTCCATAGTCCATGCGGGACCCAACCAAGCTGGTAAAAAGATGCGAGAGCACTCCATATCTTTACCACAGGATTCATGAGACAGGACTTTCAGTATGTTTAATGTTTTCAAGCACTTTAATTTGGTTTTCTTTAGATGTGGTATAAACGTCAGTTTTTCATCAAGGAGAAGGCCCAGAAACTTGTTTTGTGACAGCTAATGGTAGTCCACATAAAGCAAGGTCAGGTTCAAGGCAGACCCCATGACGTTTTGAGAACAGGATACACGTACTTTGTGGTGGGTTCAATTAAAGGCCATTCTCTTCTGTTGATTTAGAGAGTTTATACCTAGTTGAATCTGCCTTTCACACATTGAGAGTTTGCACGACTTGTAACTACTCTGTACATCGTCAACGTACATGGAGAATGATATTGAAGGTGGCAACGACGGTCTGACCGCGTTCATTTTGATAAAAAATTTAAGTGCATCTCAATACTCCACCCGGAGGAACCCCATTATCTTGTGCAGACACTCTGGACAGTGCCGTCCCAACCCTCACACGAAATGTCCGTTTTCAAAAGTAGCCTTCTATTGTTTTAAGCATGTTTCCTGACAGATGTACCAATAGATTTGAGGTCACGAAGAATGCCGTAGCGCCAAGTAGTGTCGTATGCCTTCTCTAGGTCAAAAAATACAGAGAGACAATATTGCCTATGTATGAAGGCATCTTTTACATATGACTCAAACGCTACCAGCTGGTCTGTTGATGCATCTACCTGAAGTAAATCCGGCCTGGGAGTTATCCCAGCTGCCATTATGCTCAAAGAAAGATGTCAGTCTTAGATTTATTATTTTCTCAAATATCTTATTTAGACACCTGGTGAGGGCAGTTGGCCGGTAGCTTGTTGCGAGCGAGGCATCTTTCCCTTCCTTCAGTATAGTCACTACAAATGCCTCTCTCCAAGAGGTACGGAAGCATCCTGCTAGTGATATTTTGTTGTAAAGATACCGGAGTGTTTCGAGGGTGTCTGGGTGACGATTCTGGATCATGGTGTACGTGATGCTGTCTGGCCCAGGTGAAGAAGCCTTACACGTGCCGACAGCAAACATGAGCTCCTGCATAGTGAGGTCAGAGTTTTACCGCTCTTCTGATTGTCTGTTATCCCGAATCGGCTTGCGTTCCACAGACTTCTTGTATTTGATGAAGGCAGTTGTGTAATTGGCAGAGCGCGATATGTATTCAAAATGTTGTGCAAGTGCATTTGCTTGGTCTAAAAGCGTGTCAGCAGTAGCACACACCAAAGGCACGTTGTGCGTGTTCTGTTCTTCGAACTTCTGAATTCTATTACATACATTCCGCGCATCTGTATACGAATTTATTGCAGTTAAAAAGACCGCAAGCTATGTCTTTTGGCCGGCCGGCGAGTGCGCCTACCCAGTGCCTTTGATCGCTTGAAGGCTGCTAAGTTTTCGGCCGTTGGATACCTGCGTAAGACACCCTACACCTTATTTTGGGCCTTTCCCGCAAGTCTGTATTATTCATTCCAACAAGGCCTCCCTGGATTACGGGTACCACTCGAGGCCTGCGGAATGGCCCTTTCGGCAGACTCAAGAATATGCGATGTGAGGAAGCTAAAAGATACATCAATGCCTAAATGGCTGATGGTAGTGTAGGGGAGTTTTGATTTTTCCCTAAACTTTCCCCAGTCGGCGTCACATTCTCTGAATTTTTTGTGTGGAATTGAACTGTCAGGGCCAGGTTCTTAACATTTTAGGGTGACTGGGAAGTGGTCACTTCGGTATGGGTTAGTGTCCCCTGCCCATTCAACAAGCGGAAAAAGAACGGAAGAACCTATAGCGAGATCGATGTGCGAGTATGTGTGGTGTGTTCTACTGTATTATGCGGGCTGTTTTTTATTGAATAGGAAGACTCCGGATGATAAAAAAAACTTTTCCAGCAAGCAACCTCGGGCATCTGTGCATTCCGACCCCCAGAATTCACAGTGATTGTTAAGGTCGCCTACTAGTAAAAAAGGTTTCTGGAACTCGTCAATGAAGAATTCGAATTCTGAACTCGACTAGTGGTAGTCAGGAGGAATGTATGAGCAGCTGATTGTAACTAACCTGTTAAACATTATTGCCCGGACAGCCACTGTTTTGAGGGAAGTACGTAGCTGAAGAGATTGACAAGGAACAGATTACGACAATGGCAACACCACCAGACTAGTGAGTGCAGCTGTCTCTGTCTTTCCTGAATACCGCGTATTGAGTACGGAAGTTGGTGTGTGTGGGTTTTAAATGCGCTTCTTGCAGGCACATGATATTTGGCTGGCGTTTGTGCAGGATTTTATAGACGTCATCGAGGTTTCTCATAAGGCCCCTACAGTTCTATTCGACAATGTTGTGGACTGCCATAAAAGTCTACAAAAATTGATTCTGCTAGTAGAGTAGTTTCAATATTCCATGGGGTCTTTCATGTGCGCGTTATGTGTTCTGTGTAGGAGCTGTTACCCTGGGCAGTTGCTTTTTTGGCGCTCAAGACAGTGCCGTCTCTTCTTGGACGCCTGTTATGCCGGTGGGGATGGCGTGACATCCATTTCATCACCTGATGCCCTTAGAGTTGCCATTGGGTCACGTTCCTTCGCACGGGCTCCCCTACGGACGCTTGGTGGCCGAGGCCCATGTGCAGGCCGCGGCGGGGCGGATGATGCAGGGGCAGCAGCTGCTCCCATGTCAGTGTTCGCAGCACCCCCAGAGCCACAGAGCGGGCATTGGAACAGGCACAGGATAGGTGAAACCACCTCTAGGTGTATTTGTCGCCACTGTAACTGCGGCGTCCGCAGGCAGTGTGGTGGCGTGGGCTGCCGAGGGCAGCACGATGAGGGGCGGTTGCGGGGCAAGTCAGCAGTGCTGTACTGGGTTCCCACCGATACCCGACGCCGCCCCACACCCCGGCGAGCAGCGTCGGCAGTAGCTTCTGAAGGTAGCATTGCGTGCCTTTTTCGAGCATCTGTCTACGAGATGTTTTCAGTTACTTTGAGATTATTTCCTTCTCGTTTTTAAACATCTGGCAGGACCGAGAGTAAGCGGCGTGAGGCCCATCACAATTACAACATTTGAACTGTGTGGTGCGGCAATCGTCTGTCTTGTGATCAATGCTCAGAGCATTTTGCACATCTTTCTTGGCCTCGACAGCTGTAATACCATGCCTGTACCGTTGACACTTAAAGCATCATCGCGGGTTCGGGATGTATGGTCTTGTCTGGCAGTGGAGGAAGCCTGCTTTTATAGACTCTAGTAGGGTGCTACGGTGAAACGTAAGGTTTATATGTTTGGTTCTTATCTCTTTTCCGTCCCGCCTCATTGTGATACGTCTGACTGCCGTAACACCTTGCTCACGCAAGCCTTCGAGGGCATCAGCATCACTTTCATTGAGAAGTTCTACTTCCGACATAACTGCTTGGCAGATATTGAGAGTACGGGGGGGGGGGTCCCAGTGATCGGTAGATCTCCGATGCTGGTTCACTTTAGTAAGTTACAAGACTGTTCTTTACTTTTGACTTCAATCAGCATGTCACCAGAAGTTAGCATTTTTGCCTCGTTGTTTATTCCAACGACATTTTCGATAAATTTTGCGATCAGGCACACGGAGTTGGTGGTGATTGGTGTTTCGTTGTCCACTGATTGCATGACCAAAAATCGTTGGAAGTTATCCGGGTTTGTGAACACAAGGTTTGAAACTGGCTTGAAGATGGCTTCAGTGCGGGTCCTCTTCGGGGCCTGATCAGTTTTAGAAAAGGGTTTAGAAAATACCATGCGAAATAGTATAGAGCAGGAAACCGGGGTGTTTTCTTCTCTAGCCTTACGATGATAACTACAGAGGTCGCGGAGCTCCCCGCCCACTAAACGGACAGGGAGCCCATCGGCCAGAGCTTGACCAAGGCTCCGACGGCCACCATTAGAGGCTTCTATACCTCCGTCTTTCTACTCATTGACACGGTTGGTCACAGCATGAGTGTGGGGGCTTGGGGTCCGCGCTGTCGCCAGTACCGTCACCAGGGTTGCTCAAGGTGCCCCGTGTGGGGCCTCTCCAGAGTTACGCACAGTAAAACAGCAATAAAGGTCACATGATATACGACGTAAGCGTAGGGGTTGCTGACAATATGGCCGCACAGAGAAGATAAAAATAAAAATTCACGCATCTTCAAGTGAATCATGGTAAGTGGGCAAACACTATGGATCGTTCTTATTGTAAATCACCCGTGAGAGTGCTTTCTGCTCGTAAAACGATTTCCAATCCAATCCAATACAATTAATCATTCCAATCTAATCCATTTCAATCCAATGCAAATTCAATTCAATCCAATTCAATCCAATGCTCCTCGCGCATTCGAAGCACGGCTCTCCAGGAGCACTCCCTCTCTCTCTCTCTCGAACCTTTTGTGAACCATGTATTTTGCTCTCGTTAACCTTTTGGGAACCTTTTGTTCACAGATGTTTCGATTTACACTGTGCTGTGCCGTGAGAACGGGCGCCGGACGGACAAGCCTCGGCCTCAAGGTGCTTCGCCCCTAAAATCGCCGATGAATTTCAAAGCGTTTAAACTACACTTTCACTCGAAGATGCGGAGGTGTACGAAACGTGACGAACTTAATGGGTAGAGTCAAATCGCTCTCGTCAAAGCGCTCGTCCTGTATAGTTCTTCTCTTTGTCCCGCGTTTTTCTGCGCTTTTATTTAGTATGTCTCCATACCAACTTGCCCACTTGTCGGTGCTCCTTAGAGTCAAATCTACTGCTATGCAGGCTAATGCCTATATACACTATGTCAAAGGCTATACACTGAACCTTTAAAGTCTAATTCGCTACTACATCGCGATACATGGCTAGGAAGACAATTTTAGGGTCATTGTGAGCTCTGTGTTATGAAAGTATAAAATTCGTATGTGCCTTCATTTTGTAGCTTTATAAAACCCCGTGTATTCCCATAAAACGCTGGACACTGAAACATGTAAAGTCGCTTTGACAACTTTTAAGAAAGCATTGCGGGAAAAAAACAACCATGGAGGCAATATCAGCTTTCACGTATCAAAAAGGTGCACGAAAGACCTTCACTATGAGCATTTACCTGCGCGAAGAAAGTGGCACATCTAGCGTTGCAGGCCTGCAGGCCTGCGTTGAGTTCGCATCGCAATGCGTAGAAGGGCCATGGAGACCTAACAGAACTTTGTACAGTTTCAAAGGACCAGCCTTTGGTAACTCCCTCAGCTTTTTTCTACCTACCAACTACGCTTAACTCGAAAAAATCCGGCAAATATTGACAAACCTTAAAATATCGCACTACTGCGATTTAAAAAATTAGCAGTGCCTTAGCTTGGCTATGCCAGGATATACGTAGCGTGAGCCTAAGGTTCAGCTGGTTATTCTTAGGTTTCCTGATTGTCTAGGATTAGCTGATTATCATGCTTACTGCCGCTAAAACGATTTCCAATCTAATCCAATCCAGTCTAATTCAATCCAGTCCAGTCCGGTCCAGTTCAGTCCAGTCACTGCTCCTCGAGCATGCGCAGCACGGCTCTCCAGGAGCCACGCGAAACGGCTATCAAGCGGCTCCGGCGCAGCGTCAGACTTGACTACTGCGCAACGGAAGCGCAGAGCTAGGCATGTGCCGGCGCCAGTGCGTCTGCCACGGCTATGACGCCACTCCTATGGAATGCGCAGACCGGCGAATGAGCAGACCCAATTCTCCACACACCCGTGCTCCAATTGGATTGGATTTCCATCCAACACAATTCAATTTAATCTAATTCAATCCAATCCGAAATCAAATCCAATCCAAGCCAAGCCAAGCCAATCCAATCTAATCTGATCCGATCCAAACCAATCCAATGCTCCTCGCGCTTGCGCGGAACGGCCCTTCACGGCACACGCGAAACCGCTCAACCTCGGCCCCTGTAGCTTACGCTACAAAACGGTACGGAGGAACGCAGTATATTCCAGCAGTGAAAAAATTGGCTGATGATTACGATGCCCTCGAATGCGAAATTTGTGCGTAGGAACGAACTGCAGTCTTCTGGCTGACGGTGCAACCACCTGCGACTCACTAAGTGATCGGCGCATCAGCGATCGAACGCATGACGGCACTCGATATTCTCTAGCGTTGTCTCGTAACGCGTCGTTACTGGAAACCATGTGTCGCGCCTTACGCAATACTCTCATCTCCGCTTTCCTGCTCGCGCTCTCTTGGGTGCCGTCTCCCTTATCTCGGTTATCGCGTAGCGCGTCGCCGCCGGAGAAACGTCTCGTGCAGTCTTGGCATACCGACCTATCCCCCCCCACACTTTCGCCATACTTTCCTCCTGCGCTTTACGCTCGTTCTATCTCGTTGGTCTTCATGCCCTCTTTGTTCACTCGATTACAACGAAGGACGACGGTGCCGTGAAAACACGGGAGCGGCCACTTAAGTGCTGCGCACTTAAACA
This sequence comes from Haemaphysalis longicornis, assembly GCA_013339765.2. Taxonomy (NCBI): domain Eukaryota; kingdom Metazoa; phylum Arthropoda; class Arachnida; order Ixodida; family Ixodidae; genus Haemaphysalis; species Haemaphysalis longicornis. Next base: position 67,963,723 of record CM023458.1, on the reverse strand, counting down.
TACCTATCAGTGTATCAGTGTTAACTACACGTTAGCATTCAACTAATACAATCACATGTGAATAGAACATCGGAACAATCGCCCCGTAATGTTGTTTATTGGTCGCCCTAATTGGCGGCTGTTCAGCCCACAAACAAGATTTTGTGCCTACACGTTCGTATTCAACTAACACAATCACCCGTAAATAGAAACACCGGAACAATCGCCCCGTCATGTTTTTTGTTGGTCGCCTTAATTGGCGGCTGTCCAGCCCACAAACAAGATTTTGTGACGTCATTCAGAAATCGCCGTATAGTTGATAGGGGATAGGGGATTAGTGATTAAAGAAGCAGAAACATCGTCTTACGCGAACCTTTTATTACCGGCGTGTGTGATCCCCTGCGCACTATACAGCATCTCGGCATTTTTAGAAGCATGAACGTAGCTTCTCATGTGTTTTTAGTTCCAGCACAATTTGTCTCTCCATGCACATAGTGCCTTTAGAATGACTACTACTTGGCACTGATCGTTCTAGACAACTGGCTCCCCCAGTTACACCGTGGTTACAAAGTCATCTGATAATAAAATAGGCCTGTGGGTGCCCTACATTTCGGCGAAATAGGAGTACTCATGGGTGTCAACTTTGTCCTAATTTAGGCTACACGTAACGCCGATTATATCTATGATTATCTGCAGATTTTAGCAGAGTGTTACAGCCTACAAAAACCTGGAATATTTTTTTTAAGCTTCTTGGTGCGCGAATGGACATGGCTCTGAGCAGGATGTCTTTCAAGTGGCATGGCCACTGATCACTTACCCTCCGGTACGTTTTCTGCAACAAAAAAAGAGACGGATAGTACGTATTTCTGTCACGTACTAGTAATTCTAAAGAAGTGCGGCACCCCCGCGAACTAACTTAATATCGCATAGATGGTTCTACTAAAATGCGTGACAGTAAAGACCGTGACCACTTTGTAGAAAAGTGTATTCCGTCTAAATATGTCATGCTCTGCAATTAAGAAAATGCTATTAAAATATCAGGGTGTATACCATAAAAAAGAAATTGGGCCCACCTCCCCGCGAGGGGGACTCGAGTAAATGCGTCGCGTAGGGGGTGGGTGTATGCGTTAACGTTTAGTGTTTTGGGGGGTTGGGGGTAGTGAATGCGTTGTATCAGCACTTTTGACGTAGTTTGAATGAGTCAAGGATATAAATCGCGTTCGTAGCCTCCCATTGTGTCGGCTTTGTGGCGCAGTGGGTAGAGCACCATGTACAGTGCTCACGGATTGAAACGCGACACCGCGAGCGCGCGGCCGCCAGTACATTGCGTTCCGCCCGCAGGGTCGAGGGATCGAAACCAGGCGCCGGATGTTTTTTTTTTTTTTTTTTGCAGAGCATTTTAGTAACTCACGATGTCACCCGCGTTGACGTCCGTAGTCGTAGTCCGCACCGTCGTTGTCCGCAGCCCTCCCCCCCAAATTATAAAAAAAATACTATCCGGCGCCTGGTTTCGATCCCCCGACCCTGCGGGCGGAACGCAATGTACATGGTGCTCTACCCACTGCGCCACAAAGCCGACACAGAGGGGGGCTACCAACGGCCCTTTTTAAAATTGACTCATTCAAACTACGCAAGAAGCTGCTGATACAACGCATTCACTACCACCAACTCCCCCAAAAACTAAACGTTAACGCAATACCCAACCCCCCATGCGACGCATTTACTCGAGTCCCCCTCGCGGGGAGATGGGACCGCCAAAAACAACGCGTTGTGGACTGCGCAGTAAGGTGCCGGCACGTGCGAGAACCGCTCGCGCTGTTCGTTCCAGGCAGGGGGCGCGCGAGCACTGCTAAGGCGGGAAAATTTGAACTGCTTTTGGACAAACCTCCGTTCAATTCATCAAGAGAGAGTGAGACAGGGAGGCGAAGAGCGTGATGGGTGTAGCAGTAAGGGATAACGGTGCCACGGCCGTTATGGCGAATCACTGCTCTGCATTTATGACAGCTTTCACGTTGAGTGGAACGGCTTTAATTTTTTTTTTATAGTGTAGGCGGAGGGGTGCGGACAACAACGTTTCGGAATACGACGGACGTCAACGTGGGTGACATCGTGAGTTACTGAAATGCTCTGCATTTAACATCATATTGAGGGTACTATAGTGCTTCCGCATTAGCCGCAGCTCTCAAGGCCCATAATAATGACTAATGTAAGCACAAATGAAGAACTAGTCGTGGTTTAGGAAACAGGTTATCATGAACTTCCAAGTACAGCTGTCCCGTGTTGGAATATTTTAGGACAAATGTGGAGCTGATCAGGGTGCACCGACACTAGGCTAAAAGAATGCGTGTAACGAATGCCTCACAGGGTACGAATTACAGAACACCGACCGCTGATGCACGTGCAAGAAACTGCGGTTCTTCTACGGAATTGCTTGCCCCATTCCACAACCCTATCTTTCGCACTGCTGTATTGTTATCCCGCATGCTTCATCCTCTTGTATCATAAGCCGGAATATAAAGTAAACTAACCCCACCCAACCCAACACACAAGGGTAGGCTAGGCCTCATATTACCAATATATGAACAGACTCAATATCGCAGCACAACGGAGCTGAAGACCGGCATTAGTACCTCGAACACTGTTTCCGAACAAACTAAGCGGGGTGAGTGGGGTGACGGGAATAGGCCGTAAATGAAGCAATACAACAAGTTTAAAGGAGGTGGAATAGAAGCAGTGGCTTTCCAATCGGCAACCATTTTAGGCTGCGTTTAATCTCACGGCAGCCGTGAGAACTACCTCCGGAAAATTCTCACGGCAGCTTCCGTTAAAGCTGGCTGGCCTGAACTTTTCTGAAATATATTACATCCCAACGTAACCTAACGAAATATAACATCATCGAACCCAATCGGACCGAACTGAACGCGCCATAACCTACCCAAATCCACCAAACTGCAGAAAACCTAATCTCACCCAGCCCAACAACACAGAAAACAACCTATCTCAAATATAATTGAACCAATTCTAGAAGTCCTGTGTCTCTACCTCTTTATATAGTAAAAACCAGTGTAAGAATGCATTAACGAAATCACGATGACCGAAAAATTCTGAAAGCTAACAAAAAAAAAAAAAACATCGTGATTTCGGACTCCAACCTGAATCTTCTAGAATCTCCGGGTAGCGTTATTAGCTAATCAAAGGGGACTGCTGTGAGAAATTTCTTGCGGTTATCCTCACGGTTACCGTGATAATAGACACTACCCCTCGCTAACAGATCTGTCAATGCTATACTCAGAGGCAGAACTACTAGTCGCAATATACTAAGCCCTTCCAACCAATGAGGAGGCAGTGCCGGCAAACTGTTATATCCCGGCACACTAATGTACCGGCTGCCCGCCTATGTATTTTTTCGTGGCAGGGAGGGATTACGGTGTGGTCGTTTGATATCAATCGACTGGTGAAACAATAGCTATAATAAATACAGTGGAATCTTGTTGATACGATTCGGCATATTATGTTTTTTGGCTTAATACGTTTTTCTTTTCATTCCAGGCCTGCGTTCGTTAGAACTAATGCATCAATGAGCGTTTACTAGGATCACATTTTTAATGAAAGTTGGGTAATACGATCGCTAAAGGGGAGTCTGGACTGACATTTCTAGAAATCGTACGTTTTTGATTGATTAATTGTGGGATTTAACGCGCCGACGCAACGCAGACGATGAGGCGCGCCGGAGTGGAGGGCTCCGGATTAATTTTGACCCCCTGGGATCTTTAATCTGCGCCCAAAACTCGTACACACGAGCGTTCTTGCTTTCACCTCCCCCAAAAAACGGCCGCAGCGGCCGGGAATGAACCCGCGACTCGTGCTCAGCAGCGCCACACCTAGCCACTAAGCCACCGTGGCGGGTAGAAATCGTACGTTTACCCTTCGCTATAGTAGCTCAAACCGCTTTCCAGCAAGGCACGATCTGTACGTAGCGGACCCGGTGAGGCCGCGGTAGTGCCGGGTTTTTCGGCGAAAACATCGCTGCCAAGCGCGGCCACTCCTCCAATTAGAAAGATGCGTCTGGCGATGCACTGCGTCATCTTGCGAAATGTATCGTAATCGCACCGGAAGGCGTCCTGCTTACATGCTTTGAGGAAGTTACAACGGCAGGAGTCAACGTCGAAGGGTCAGTTCTACGCGAAAAAGTTGACATACCCGCGCTCTTCTGCGCACTGAAGACTCCCAAGCTTCCGGCGGCTGGATTCACCGATTAAAGACATGACACAAATAGTCGTACAAAACAGGGCCCGGCGAATCGAAAAATACCGCTAGCTTTTTTTACGTTGCAGAAGAATGCAGTCCTGAACTTAAAAAAGAAGGAATTGTCGCACTAACTGACCAGCAACTTCAACGTTGCTCAATAAAAGTGAGTTGCTGATGGAGTATGCATATTCCTCTCCAGTTTTCAATTTGTTTGGATAATACGGTTTTCGGATAATACATTTTATTTTCCGGTTCCCGTGAACAGCGTATCAACGAGTGGTAGTATCCTCCAACTTGATAATGAATACAATCTTTACAACAGTAGTAGGTACTACTACTATCTGACTTCGAGGCTACCACCTGCCTGCCCTGGCGTACCCAATGAAAGCAACGCCGCGCTTCCACACTACTGCGCTCGTAAGTATCGCGCCCTCTCGACAGTGTAGATGCGAAAACGGCTGCAAGTTGTCTTACCAAGGAGCTGCCTCTCTTCCATGAATGATCACACGGGCAACACGGTCAGGCAAGATGTAGTAGAGATCCGATAAAGTCGCGCGGTGGGCGCCACAGGGTTTCGTCTTCTTCCTCGCTGTCTTCAAGAATTTTAGGATCGAAACTGGCGGGTGCTGTTCGGACATGTCGATACTGATGACAAAAATTCAACTGCTTCGCACAAAGCGTCTGTGTTGGCGGAAAACGGGTGCAAAAAGTGTGGTTGATGCCTATTTTATAGGAATCGGTAAAACACGAAAGTGAAATGTGCCATCACAGGAGCATTTATTGCGCATCTATATCAACTTGCACATCGCTATTCATATTACGTCGGTATGGCCCCGTTAGATGCATCAACGTTAGACAGTAGATTGCACGCGCCCGAACATGGCGTAAATTCGACTCAAACCACAGCCTTTTGAAAACCGTGCGAAAAAACGGAACCGAAACCGAAAGCGGTAGGTGGTGGGGAGTGCCTCAATTCACCCGCGTCCCGCGTACACGAAGACGATGGCATCGAGGCACCAACGGTCGGCGCCCATTAGTGTCATGTAACTACTTCGCTTCACTCCTCCTAGACGGCAGCATCTCCTATCTGAATGAGGGCAATGGATCAACGACGTGGGCACTAAGGTTTTTAGGTACCTATACTTGAAAAGCGTGGACACGCAGTGGTTTAAAAAAACAGAAGGCTAACGATGAAATACGGAAAGAAAAGCGGAGAATCCAAAACAGCCAAGGTAACCAAAAAAGAGGCAAGGCAGATTGAAACGAATAAAGGAGGGGAAAAAAAGGGAAAATAAAACGTCGTTAGAGATGTACAGGGCCGGGAAAATGAACATCAGAAAGGAAATGTCTACTATAATTCCCAGGGCAGTGCTTTGCTTTTTGGGGCTAGAGAAGGTTGCCTGCGAACTAAGAGTTTTGTGGGGAAGTATTCACAAAATGATGGGGTATGGTGGTCTGGGAAAGAAACAGAACCCATGCGGCGCTAGTGTTAGAATGTGAGGGTATCCATCCAAATCTACATGAAGGGAATATTGGGCTTCCAGAAGCCCTAGGATTTAAGGGTATCAAGAGGAAGTGAACTTCAAGGCTGTCGAGGGGACGAAAAGAAGATTAGAATGCTGGTGGACGAAAAACAGAGAGGGGAATATTGCCTAGGACAGTTACCACCTGTAATAGGGAAAAGAAAGTATTTCGGGCTTAATAAGCTTTTGTGCCTGCCCTAAGCAGCGCTAGCATTAAACCAAGAGTGTAAAAAAAGGTTTTATTAGTCCCTTTTTTCTAAGATGACATGTCATCACCCCGCTGCAAAGGGGAAACCAATAGCAAATCATCATCATCATCATCATCATGCGTTGTATCAGCAGCTTCTTGACGTAGTTTGAATGAGTCAAGGATATAAATCGCGTTCGTAGCCTCCCATTCTGTGTCGGCTTTGTGGCGCAGTGGGTAGAGCACCATGTACAGTGCTCACGGATTGAAACGCGACACCGCGAGCGCGCGGCCGCCAGTACATTGCGTTCCGCCCGCAGGGTCGAGGGATCGAAACCAGGCGCCGGATGGTATTTTTTTTTAAATGCAGAGCATTTCAGTAACTCACGATGTCACCCGCGTTGACGTCCGTAGTCGTAGTCCGCACCGTCGTTGTCCGCAGCCCTCCCCCTACACTATATAAAAAAAATACTATCCGGCGCCTGGTTTCGATCCCTCGACCCTGCGGGCGGAACGCAATGTACATGGTGCTCTACCCACTGCGCCACAAAGCCGACACAGTATGGGAGGCTACCAACGCACCTTATAAACTTGACTCATTCAAACTACGTCAAGAAGCTGCTGATACAACGCATTCACTACCACCAACTCCCCAAACACTAAACGTTAACGCAATACACCAACCCCCTATGCGACGCATTTACTCGAGTCCCCCTCGCGGGGAGATGGGACCGCCAAAAACAACGCGTTGTGGACTGCGCAGTAAGGTGCCGGCACGTGCGAGAACCGCTCGCGCTGTTCGTTCCAGGCAGGGGGCGCGCGAGCACTGCGAAGGCGGGAAATTTGAACTGCTTTTGGACAAACCTCCGATCAATTCATCAAGAGAGAAGTGAGACAGGGAGGCGAAGAGCGTGATGGGTAGTAGCAGTAAGCGGATAACGGTGCCACAGGCCGTTATGGCGAATCACTGCTCTGCATTTACGACAGCTTTCACGTTGAGCGGAACGGCTTTAATTTTTTTTATATAGTGTAGGCGGAGGGGTGCGGACAACAACGGTGCGGAATACGACGGACGCCAACGTGGGTGACATCGTGAGTTACTGAAATGCTCTGCATTTAACATCATATTGAGGGTACTATAGTGCTTCCGCATTAGCCGCAGCTCTCAAGGCCCATATTAATGACTAATGTAAGCACAAATGAAGAACTAGCCTTGGTTTAGGAAACAGGTTATCATGAACTTCCAAGTACAGCTGTCCCGTGTTGGAATATTTTAGGACAAATGTGGAGCTTATCAGGGTGCACCGACACTAGGCTAAAAGAATGCGTGTAACGAATGCCTCACAGGGTACGAATTATAGAACACCTACCGCTGATGCGCGTGCAAGAAACTGCGGTTCTTCTACGCAATTGCTTGCCCCAATCCACAACCCCTATCTTTTGCACTGCTGTATTGTTATCCCGCTTGCTTCATCCTCGTGTATCATAAGTCGGAATATAAAGTAAACTAACCCCACCCAACCCAACACACAAGGGTAGGCCTCATATTACCAATATATGAACAGACTCAATATCGCAGCACAACGGAGCTGAAGACCGGCATTAGTACCTCGAACACTGTTTCGGAACAAATTAAGCGGGGTAAGTGGGGTGATGGGAATAGGCAGTAAATGAAGCAATACAACAAATTTAAAAGAGGTGGAATAGAAGCAGTGGCTTTCCAATCGGCAACCATTTTAGGCTGCGTTTAATCTCACGGCAGCCGTGAGAACTACCTCCGGAAAATTCTCACGGCTGCTTCCGCTAAAGCTGGCTGGCCTAAACTTTTCTGAATAATATTACATCCCAACGTAACCTAACGAAATATAACATCATCGAACCTAATCGTACCGACCGGAACGCGTCATAACCTACCCCGAATCCACCAAACTGCAGAAAACCTAATCTCACCCAGCCCTACGACACAGAAAACAACCTATATTAAATATAATTGAACCAATTCTAGAAGTCCTGTGCGTCGACCTCTTCATAAAGTAAAAACCAGAGTAGGAATACATTAACAAAATCACTATGACCGAAAAATTCTGAAAGCTAACAAAAAAAAAAACATCGTGATTTCGGACTCCAACCTGAATCTTCTAGAATCTTCGTGTAGCGTTATTAGCTAATCAAAGGGGACTGCTGTGAGAAATTTCTGACGGTTATTCTCACGGTTACCGTGATAATAGAAACTACCCCTCGCTAAAAGATCTGTCAATACTATACTCAGAGGCAGAACTACTAGTCGCAATATACTAAGCCCTTCCAACCAATTAGGAGGCAGTGGCGGCAAACTGTTATATCCCGGCACACTAATGTACCGGCTGGCGGTGTATGTATTTTTTCGTGGCAGGGAGGGATTACAGTGGGGTCGTTTGATATCAATCGACTGGTGGAACAATAGCTATAATAAATACAGTGGAATCTTGTTGATACGATTCGGCATATGTTTTTCGGCTTAATACGTTTTTCTTTTCATTCCAGGCCTGCGTTCGTTAGAACTAATGCATCAATGAGCGTTTACTAGGATCACATTTTTAATGAAAATTGGATAATATGATCGCTAAAGGGCAATCTGGACCGACATTTCTAGAAATCGTACGTTTTTGATTGATTAATTGTGGGGTTTAACGCGCCGACGCTACGCAGGCGATGAGGCGCGCCGGAGTGGAGGGCTCCGGATTAATTTTGACCACCTGGGTATCTTTAATCTGCGCCCAAATCTCGTACACACGAGCGTTCTTGCTTTTCACCTCCACCAGAAAGCGGCCCGCCGCGGCCGGGAATCGAACCCGCGACATCGTGCTCAGCAGCGCAACACCTCAGCCACTGAGCCACCGTGGCGGGTAGAAATCGTACGTTTACCCTTCGCTATAGTAGCTCAAACCGCTTTCCAGCAAGGCACGATCTGTACGTAGCGGACCCGGTGAGGCCGCGGTAGTGCCGGTTTTGCGGCGAAAACATCGCTGCCAAGCGCGGCCACTCCGTCCAATTAGGATGATGCGTCTGGCGATGCACTGCGTCATCTTGCGAAATGTATCGTAATCGCACCGGAAGACGTCCTGCTTACATGCTTTGAGGAAGTTACAGCGGCAGGAGTCAACGTCGAAGGGTCAGTTCTACGCGAAAAAGTTGACATATCCGCGCTCTTCTGCTCACTGAAGACTTCCAAGCTTCCAGCGGCTGGATTCACCGATTAAGACATGACACAAATAGTCGTACAAAACAGGGCCTGGCGAAGCGAAAAATACCGCTAGCTTTTTTTTACGTTGCAGAAGAATGCAGTCCTGAACTTTAAAAAGAAGGAATTGTCGCACTAATTGACCAGCAACTTTAACGTTGCTCAGTAAAAGTGAGTGGCTGATGGAGTACGCTATTCCTCTCCACTTTTCAATTTCTTTAGATAATACGGTTTTCGGATAACACATTTATTTTCCGGTTCCGTGAACAGCGTATCAACGAGTGGTAGTATCCTCCAACTTGATAATGAATACAATCTTTACAACAGTAGTAGGTACTCCTACTATCTGACTTCGAGGCTACCACCTGCCTGCCCTGGCGTACCCAATGAAAGCAACGCCGCGCTTCCACACTAGTGCGCTCGTAAGTATTGCGCCCTCTCTGACAGTGTAGATGCGAAAACGGCTGCAAGTTGTCTTACCAAGGAGCTGCCTCTCTTCCATGAATGATCACACGGGCAACACGGTCAGGCAAGATAGTAGAGATCCGATGAATTCGCTGCGGTTGGGCGCCACAGGTTTCTTCTTCTTCCTCGCTGTCTTCAAGAATTTTAGGATCGAAACTGGCGGGTGCTGTTCGGACATGTCGATACCGATGACCAAAATTCAACTGCTTCGCACAAAGCGTCTGTGTTGGCGGGAAAACGGGTGCAAAAAGTGTGGTTGATGCCTATTTTATAGGAATCGGTAAAACACGAAAGTGAAATGTGCCATCACAGGAGCATTTATTGCGCATCTATATCAACTTGCACATCGCTATTCATATTACGTCGGTATGGCCCGGTTAGACGCATCAACGTTAGACAGTAGATTGCACGCGCCCGAACATGGCGTAAATTCGACTCAAACCACAGCCTTTTGAAAACCGTGCGAAAAAACGGAACCGAAACCGAAAGCGGTAGGTGGTGGGAGTGCCTCAATTCACCCGCGTCCCGCGTACACGAAGACGATGGCATCGAGGCGCCAACGGTCGGCGGCCCATTAGTGTCATGTAACTACTTCGCTTCACTCCTCCTAGACGGGCAGCATCTCCTATCTGAATGAGGGCAATGGATCAACGAACGTGGGCAGCCTAAGGTTTTTAGGTACCTATACTTGAAAAGCGTGGACACGCAGTGGTTAAGAAAGACTAGACGGCTAAGGATGAAATACGGAAAGAACAGTGGATAATCCAAAACATCCAAGGTAACCAAAAAAGAGGCAAGGCAGATTTAAACGAATAAATGGAGGGAAAAAATGGAAGCTAAATGTCGTTAGAGATGTACAGGGCTGAGAAAATGAACATCAGAAAGGAAAATTGTCTACGATAATTCCCAGGGCAGTGCTTTGCTTTTTGAGGCTAGACCAGGTTGCCTGCGAACTAAGAGTTTTGTGGGGAAGTATCACAAATGATGGCGGTATGTGTGGTCTGCGGAAAAGAAACAGAAACCTATGCGGCACATAGTGTTAGATGTGAGGGTATCCATCCCAAATCTACATGAAGGGAATATTGGGCTTCCAGAAGCCCTAGGATTTAAGGGTATCAGAGAGGAAGTTAACTTCAAGGCTGTCGAAGGGGACGAAAGAAGATTAGAATGCTGGTGGGACGAAAAGCAGAGAGGGGAATATTGCCTAGGACAGTTACCACCTGTAACAGGGAAAAGAAAGTATTTCGGGTTAATAAGCTTTAGTGCCTGCCCTAAGCAGCGCTAGTATTAAACCAAGAGTGTAAAAAAAGGTTATATAGTCCTTTTTGCCTAAGATGACAGTCATCACCCCGCTGCAAAGGGAAACCATAGCAATCCTCATCATCATCATCATCATCATGAAGAAGGAAAGTAGGGGAAAGATATACGGAGCGTTCGTAGGCCTACTTGCGCTTGAATTCGTAGCGCAGTGGGCCGAGCGCTGTGTACCTCCCGTTGCGGCTAGAGAGTTCGTGGCTAGAATCAGGGCGCAGCCGCGTCAATAGAACTTTTTCTGGCGACGTCATTTTCATGACGGGTGTGACGTCGGTGTGATCTTGGCGTAAAAGGGCATAAAAACTTTCAATGAAAAGACTGTTTTTTTCGCAGGATCAACTTGCTTAAAAAGTGAATGGTGCACGTAAGATTCTCGTGGCATGCAGAAATGGGTAATCCATACTATTTGGGGTTTTGAGGGCGTGGATGACTAGGGATATGATGTGCCTATTGCTGAAAGTAAGAACTGGTGAATCATGCCTGAATATTTAGCGGCGCCGGTCATTGTCACTCGCCAATCTCCTTGAGTAGGCATGTGGGAATACCAGTCTGCTATATTGACGTCACTGACGAATTGGTAGTAATGAATTTGCCGTGACAATTGCCGTCGGTTCCTCAATCACGTCCTCCTCATTATTATCATATTGATTGATTATGAGGTTTAAAGGAGCCATGAAGACAAAATACAAGTTGGGTTTATTAGAAAGACTGCTTATTCCCGATAACAATAATACCAATATCATCGCAATCTTCGAACAAATAACGAAGATATTAAAGAAAACGTGTGAAGCAGTCGCGACCCCCTCGCCAATTTCCCGCAACTTTTCTATGACGTCACGGAACCTTGTTTGTGCGATTGGCGGCCGCCTAACTGACCTGTCGCGACGACACATGACTGGACGTCTGTAATGGGGCCTCTAGTTCCATTTGACCGCATCACTTGAATGCTAAGGTACAGTTAACGCACTGCAAATTGTGTTTTATTGTTGGCCCGTGTGACGTCATTCTTGCTCATAACACGTCACTGTGGCGCAAAATTTGAAAGTTTTTAAATACTTTTTGCTTTTTTTCGTTAAAACCATCTTTTGTGGCTGTAATGGAGCTGAGTGAGATACTGAATCCTAGTTCTTTCAAATTAAACGAAGTTGTATTTTCTCTTCATGGCTCCTTTAACACGCTGACGCTACACAGCTGTTAAAGCGCGTTTTAGGCCTGGGCTCGGGATTCATTTTAAACACCTTGGGTGTTTGACGTGCGCTGAAATCTCGAACACTCATGCTTTTTCGCGTTTCGCCTCCGTCAGGAAAGCTGCCGCCACATACCCATGCCCTGTGCATGTTTTGTGGGTTCGCCGGGACATGCTTCCTGCCCATATAGCGGCGGATCGCGCCTGTCGCCGTATAGACCTTTCACGGCCGCTACCACTTCTTCGGTGTCCACCCTAGAAGAACTGCTGGTGGAGAAGGAGAGCCTCCGCCGCGCCACGCGTGCTTTACTTCCACCGCGTGGAACTGACCTCCCCAGTGGGCTCGCTCGCTGGGAGGAGGTGCTGCTGCGGAGGCTTCGAGTTCGGGTGGCCTTATCCCCAGCAGTGACCCACGCTTGGCCTGCCCGCTATCATAACCGTTTGCGGACAACCTGTCCCTTTTGTACGGTCCCTGCGTCCGAGGCCGACACGAGCCACCTTCTGTGGACCTGCCCTGCCCTGCCATTCCCTCTCGCCTGCAAACACCTCCGATGGGCACAGGGCTCCATCCTGGGAGACCCCCTGATCTACAGAGGTGGATCTGGGGGCCCGCAGTACCGGTCTCTGCTTACGCTTTCTGCGTGACCCAAATGTGATGTTGTAAATTTAACTGTTATGCCGTAAGGCAAACTCTCGCAAAAAAAAAAACGCCCAATCACCCATTCGCGTGTGGCGTGTCCGCGAAAAATCGGCCCCGTATCTTCTCCTTTCGTAGCAAATGTCGACGCAAGCCGATAGTTGGCGGGCGGCCCTGGCAAGCAAATAAATGCGACCCTTCTCTTTACCGCTCATCTCTCATGCTCTTTATCTCCCGTCTGGTTCCTTCTAAGATAACACGCTAGAAGTTTTCTCAAGTCAATTTAAACTTACCGCGTTCCATTGCTCCACGTCAGGTGCCTCGATGCCAGCGCTGTCGTACTGTGGAGACGCGCGTGAATCGAGGCACCCGACTTAAACATTTATAGAACCACGTTGCCCTACTCCACGAGTGTTCCCAGCGGAACGCGGAAACCATCTAGAGGAACCTTTGTTGAAGTTGCTGTTTTATTTTTTCGAGTTCCGCCAGGTAGCGCGTGCAACAGCAGGCGATGGTTTTCTGCAGGCGATGTATTTTATTTGCTATCACAAATAGCGATCATCGGTAATTGTTTCAAAAAAGGAACACTGCAAATACCACTCAAGTATTGATTTTCTGCCTTACATTCCCGCAATGACTTGTTCTTGTTCAGCAATGTTGACAAGTATGAACATTAACACCGGGCTTAGACGTTTAGTTTTGGCTGTGAGTATATAAAACTATTGCGCAGCTTCTGTTTCACTTCGGCCGGCTGGGATGAATCGGGCGACCGACAGAGACCAATAATTTTTTTCACGTCACGTGGCCCTAGAAAGGCTATCGTCTTTAAAAAAGAGAAAGAAAAACGACACGGCGGTTAGGGAAAGTGACGCGCACGGCATTCGGCTTGAGTACCTTACGCTTCTCCCTTCTGTTTATTTTTGCAGTTACCGTTCCAAAGCGCTTAGAAATTAAAAAAAAATTACACCATCTTTCCGAAGGGGAACCCTAAGTAGTATGCGAAGCAGCCATGGGGTCGATTCAAGTGCCCATTAGATTTTCAGTTCGTCGTCTCCGTTAGGTTGAGGTACGTAGCTACAGTTTTATTTACCGTTTGGTTCCCGTGGTAACTACCACACTTTTCACTTACCGGAACTACGAAATGGGAAATTGCGTTGACCCCATGGCTGTTGACCCCATAGAGAGGCATTAAAGAGAGAGAGAGAGAGAGAGAGAGACGTGGTACGTGGTATGAGTTTGTTTTTATTTAGGAATTATCATCATCATGTTCAACGTAGGTGACGTCGAGCTGTGGTTGGCGTTCTGCGTTGATTATGACCGCCTTATGGTCTGTGAAATGAAAGACAAGGGCTGTTGTAGTGGATGAACCTCTAAAGTTGCTGAAGATGAGGTCGATCCACGTTCCCTGGATGGTTGTTGGCTGCTTGTAATCACGGCCCGCCGAGACTCGCGACGCGCGCCGCCGCCGATGATGATGAAACGTCGAAGGCGCGTGAAGCGTGCTCGTGCCGGCCCAGAAAGACACCGGCAACTTTGTCGCTCAAGGAGCCCTTAAAGGGGAAGCGTGCTCGTCTCGTGCCGGCCAAGGAAGACACTGTCGCTCCAGGAGTCATTAAAGGGTCAGACAGCACCGGGCGTTCAGCAAGCCGAGCATGCGCAGTGGGGTTGTGGACGGCGTACAACAGCAACAACGGAGGGACATAGCCCCGACCATGATTGATTGATTGATTGTGGGGTTTAACGCGCCGACGCAACGCAGGCGATGAGGCGTGCCGTAGTGGAGGGCTCCGGATTAATTTCGACCACCTGGGGATCTTTATCGTGCGCCGAAATCTCGTACACACGGGCGTTTTTGCTTTTCGCCTCCATCAGAAAAGCGCCCGCCGCGGCCGGGAATCGAACCCGCGACCTCGTGCTCGGCAGCGCAATGCCTTAGCCACTGAGCCACCACGGCGGGTCGCCCCGACCATGAGATGCTTCGCATCTAAAATGGGATTAAAATCAATGCCTGTCATAATGTGTGCCATCACCTTTGCGCAGAGTCATATATATGAGAACTTCTGATAATTCAAACTTCGGATAAATTAAACAAACTCCTGGGGTCTCTTTGAGGTTGAATTATCGCTACTCGACTGTACCTCTTTTTCAGGTGAACTAGGTAAAAAAATTGGCTCCAATTTACGCTGTGAAGGGGGTTGGAAAGCGATGCTTTAAACGACACCTACAAGAATTGCACATGCGACGTCACTTCAATTCACACACGCGTCTCTACAAAAGGTGAAACCAGAAATTCTGCCAGCCGTTACCTGGAATTCTCGGGGGCGGCGTACCGAACGCGGCAGCAGCGTCGGCCACGGCCGCTGCTGTATACCAGGCCGTGAGTAGGGAGAGAGAAAGCGGAGAGGAGCGTCTTTCGAAGGGTGAGACAGCGGAACCTAGCCATCCTGATGTGCTATCTTACGGGTACACCACCGCGTGACACAAGCGCAGACACAGAAACAATGCGTCATGTGAGCTTAGTGAGTCCGATCTCTACCGATTTAAACTACTTAGCGTAGTAACTTGAGAATTGCGAGAAATCTGAGGGAACTTTTGTAATTCCTATTTATCAGAACCTGTTGCTACTTTGGCTTTTGTAATACCTCTTAAACACAACCGAATTGGTAATCACCAATTTAGAAAACGGAGCCCCATTTGTGTCAAGCAGTGCGCAAAAGTAGCGTTTCTCAAGCCGCGAAATGTCTGTATGGGGTTTTTACATTTTGTTTTCCCGCCCCGCAAACAGATGTTTGCCGTATGACTACTTACTTCTGTCGGCTGCGGGTTACCCTGGAAGTGCTGCCGAACAAGTTAATCAAGCCGTGCGAAGGCAGCGCGCAATGGACGCGAAGCTGCACCGAAACAGGTCCAAAACAACCGCCGCTGAAGCAGACGACAAAGTCGTACCGCGTACGCCGGCGCCGGCGAGCAGGCACACCCGCGCGGGGAACGCTGGGAAATTCGCGGCGCCATCTCTAGTTTGCTCCGTGAGGAAACTCTCCGCCACCCTCCCTCCGCGCCGCCTCTGACTTTTTAAGAGATTGTTGTAACCGTACACCAGGAAAGAACTGTTGGCTGGTAGAGCTAGAAAGCTTTGCTTTAAAAACAAGCCCGGAGGCAAATTAAAGGGGGCGTGGCCTTTGGATATCCCTTACTGTAATTTGTAAGAAGAGTCAAGAGAAAACAGCCTCAACCTGTAACGCCCTCCGAAAGGGAACATTGCCGCACATAACGATAACTGTCCACTAATTCGTTTCCCTTATCGCACAGGTTCTCAGTTTCACAAACCTTATGTTTCGTTAATTGTATTCTGCGTGTTTTTGGGAGTTTGAAGTGGCGTACGAGCGTTAAATTACGCAGACGTTTGTAGCTGCGTTAGCCTAGTTTCGTTATCAGTAGCCAAATTTCACGACTTCTCGTTTTATTTATTTCGCTTTGGGTTGTGTTCGGCGACTTCTTTTTTGGGGTATATTTTTTGCTTTCGTTAGTAGTAATCTACATTTATGCATGAAAACACCCTAAGTTAGTCAATGATGCATTTCTGCAGATACAAGGCATTTACGGTGGGGTTGTCGATCAATTTTGTTGTCTTTTATTTTTTTAAATAGAATTTGTCCTGTTACTACCCTGGAGATGGTGGAATAGGCAGACCTCTGTAATTTAGTTAGGTTTTCACAAGTTTATTTCCAGTTTGGTATATTTTGTTTTCTTCACCTATTGTTTTTAGAACAGAAATATTATAAAATTAAGCTAACAAACTGAACGTTTGAACTTCTTTAAATATGCCATGTAATCTTTGTTTGCGCTATCGATTCTCATGAGTCACTTGGAGCACGAGTTGGCAGCTCTAGGAAAAGAATCTTTCCTTTTGCACTGGTCTACGCGCTATATAGCGGTGAGGAGCAACATCCTGAGCGTTTCACTTGTCCCTTTAGAGGTCAGTATAGTTTATTAATTATTTCTGTTAGGCTGGTGAGCTCTCAGTGAACTGATTTTCTAATAGCTTGTTGCCGCTCCCACACATTTGTTGTATGACCACGTTGCATGAAAACTGACTGGATACTTCCGTTGTAGGGCAGCGCAGTTATCTGTAGTCGCTGCGCCCTGATATGTGTTTATAAATTCTCTTTTCTCTCCCAGCACGGCGATTCCGGTACTATGCAGATAGTCACCTAAACATGTTAATATGCAGCGCTCCTGCCCTTAACCAACCTTAAGAAAACCAAATCACCCTTATACACGAAAAGAAGGCGTATAATTGAGCCACAATATCAATGTACAGAAAACAATCACGCTTTCTGGTGAAAAACAATGCGCTCCAATCCATCCTTTGAAGGTGGTTGTAAAGCGAAGCTGTGAACGAAACCCACAACGATTACCCATGCGACATCACTCGAATTCACACACAGATGACTTTACAAAGAGTGCAACCAGAGATTATTGAAATGCACTCAAACCACACCCTTCATTACTTCAAAGAGATATCCTTTGCTAGGGTTAAATCAATGCATGATCCATGAATGGTGCTTGGTTGAGTTGTATTGGTGAGTACATGAGCGGAAACTCTGTATTTATAAAATGAAAGGAAGCTAAAACTCAGTGTTCTACGATCTCACTTCTCCTTAGTTTCTGCCACCGCCGACAGATGTGAGGAGGCCAGCTGCAGGGACGAACAGAAGTGAGGTGTCGCGTTGGTGAGAGCTTCCTTCAATTTTTATAACGCCTAGTGTATGCACAAGGCACGCACACAGCCTCTACACGTGCAGTGGGTGGAGCTCACAGCGGGGCGAGAGGTCCCGTGACGCTATCACATGGAATTCAGCGGAAATGCAGGGGCACACCGGCAGATGTGCTCGGTGAGCGCACCGTCTGTCTCCCCCCTCTCCGCGTGGGCTCGTAGATCAATCGGTAAGACAACGGGCTCTCTCTCAGTTTCTCTATGCGTTCCAGGTATGATTCCTGGTGGTGGCAGTAACTTATCTTATTTGTTCGCGGGAGTTTCCTGTTGACACCAACGGTCGCGAAAGAACCCTTGGGGGGTAGAGGTAGAAAGCTTCGCTTTAAAATTGGTCCCGTATCTGCTCACTTCGCTGCAGATGTCGTGGAAAGACGATTGTTTTCTGCCACCCATGCCACAGTAAGTGCCTCTTTTGTTTCGATCGCCGCCTGTCACGCCCTTTACCTCCCGTCTCGTTCCTCCCACAGTAAACACGGTGAAGGTTTGCTTTAACCAATTCGATTTTCCCACGTTGCACCACTTTCGCGCGAGCTTCAAGAACCTTTTGCTACTACTGTACTTGGAAAGCCGCCAGAAGGTCGATACATTCTGGGGTCAAATATTTTTTTTAAAGACGATAGTCTTGGCCTACTTGAACGGGAAAATTTTGGTCTGTCTGTCTGTCTGTCTCTCTGTGTATCACTTGATTTAGCCACCCGGCCAAAGTGAAACAGAATATGAGAAATTGTTTTATATACTCACAGCCAAATCTAAGCGTATAAGACCGGTGGAAATGTTCATACTTGTCAACATTGTAGAATAAGAACAAGACATTACGCAAATATACGACACAAAATTAATACGTGAGTTGTATTTACAGTGCTCTTTTATGAAAAATTCAAAGATGGTTGAATTTTTCAAAATGAGATACTACATTCACTGCAGAAAAAAATTCCCTCCGTCGGCCGCGGTCTCCCGCGCTACTATAGCTTCTGGCGGCATTTTAGGAAATCAAGCGGCAACAGTTACGAAAGGTTCCACTAGATAGGTCACAGGTTCAGCTTGGAACGCACATGGAGTAGTGCAATGTGGTTTTATAAACGTTGAAGTAGAGCGCCTCGATTCACGCGCGTCTCCGCCGTATGGCAGCGCTGGCATCGAGGCACCCGGCCTGGAGCAGTGGGCCGCTGTAAATTTAAATACTATTCTCTTGATAATTGAGCCGATGACTTGTGATGCTACATTCGAGTGGTATACTTCCCACCTTTATCACCGAAAATCCGGAGCCCAAAGGCAGACAGTTGGGAGAAGCGCGTCGTCGATTTGTTTTGATTTTGGCATCCATTACGAAGCTTGGTTTCTTTCCTACCCGACAAATATATTTCCAACGAAGTCTATTTCTCATTGTATATCTGCTTAACACGGAGAACAAAACCCTGTCCCTTATTAATAATTGGGCTTTTAGGAATGATCGCAGGATCAACACCGCCAAACAAAGGCAATTCTATTTCGCCCTCGACAAAACATTTTTACAGTGCTTCCCATCCGTATAGATAATACTGAAATCGAAATAGTAGCGCATTTCAAAACTTTAGGTGTATACTTTTCAGAGCGTATGTCCTGGGATAAACACATTAGTTACCTAAACGGGAAATTATCGGTCGTGACTGGCTGTATGCGGAAACAGTGCTTTTATTTTCCAATATCTGTTAATATCATTTTGTACAATGGTCTCTTTTCATCTCTATTGAATTATGGCGTATTAGTGTGGGGCACTACCACTCTTGAAAACATAGAAAAACTACTCCTTATGCAGAAACGAGTAATCCGAATTGCAAATAAAGTGCATCTACTATCCCATACAAGTAGTCTGTTTAAGACCTTAAAACTATCAATGTAAAATCACTACACCAATTTAAGTTATCTCGGAACTTAAATCAGACATAACCAGAAACATTGACAGAATGACTTGCAAAACTACGAAATAACGTCATTTCCTATCCAACCCGCAGTCCCGAGCAATGGCAAGTTGAAATGTGCCGCACAAATTATGGAAAGCAAATGCTTAAATTTTGCCTCCCTTCAATGGTCAATCGATTTTATTATGAACATGGAAGTGATATTTTTACATTCTCCTTTAAAGAGCTGCGTAATGCGTTTTTGTAGTGCTCTCATAAACTTCCGGTATATTTTGTTTCCTCCATTGTATTCCTTTTCTCCGTTGTGATCAATGACATTTATACGTTGCTGTATTGCTCGATTAACTGTTATTCTTAGAGTAACACATTATGGAATGCTTTGCCAACATCATGGTAGACACAAAAATCCTTTCCCGGATCCAGTCACTATAGTACGGTCTCTTTTCTTTGTTATCGTTTTCTTTTTCTTTTTGTTTTACAAAAGTGTCGCTCTACTTCTGTACGCGACAAACATGTACTTGCTTTGTTGCCAATATATGAACATGCCTTCCTGATAATCTCCACCGTGTGCCATGTAGGTCGGCCCGGACCTTTGTCAAGCCTTTGTAAGGCTTTTTGTCCGTGCCTCCAAACATCCTTGATGTTGAAATAAACTGAATTGAATTGAACGCATGGTCGCATTGTTGCAACGTCAAAATGGCAATTTTTTACAATCTGGAAATTCCAATACAAAAAGGAAACGCATATGATTTAATTAGAGATCTGCCGTTTGTCGCCCTAATAAACAGCATTTTTTTAGGATAAAACTGCAATTTACTATTTTGCCGTCCCACGTGTCACATGTGTCGCGGCGAGAATGGAAGCCACGTAAAAGCATTTTTTTACGAAAAAACATGAAGTACCTAGAATTACTCATTCAAAAATAAAAAAAAACAGAATTAAAGTAAGTAATTATTAATTTACTTACCCAAAGATTACTATTTTTACTATTTAAGATAAAGGGGCGCATCGGTACACTTTCCTACCACAAAATAAAAACCTTGCTCATGCCCATGCTTAGCGCACGAGAGAACAGGCCGGAAGAGCGAAGGGGAATCCCCATTTCGTCTGCAGTAAATGATTAGTTGACGTATTGTGCTTGCCCTGCGTTGTTCTTCCGTCTTGTTCTCGTGCGCGCAGTAATAACGTTCCCCAACGGCATTTTTTTTACACTAGCATTCACCAGCTCTACGATAGTCAACAGCGCTTACTTCTGGTCCTGTGTTACATTTCGGGAGGTTTTCCTGCTCGCAATCAACAGAGCCCCCCTGTGTGCCCACCTCAAAGTCCTTCGAAGGATCATAGTGTAAGTGGGCCTGCGGTCACCCTTAAAGATTTGAACTTCTGGACACTGGGACGGGGTAAAACACCATAATCACATTTTACACTTGAACTGCAACCAAAATATGTGGTGCAACCGCGGTCATTTCCTGAGGCTTCAGTTGAAGGCGCCGCAGTGATCAGTCCGGCTTCTGTCACACACGTGTGGTCATACCGGTGGTCCTACATGATGTGACTCCTGCCACATTTGTGAGGTTAACAAGCCGAGAGGCTCGATGGCTTAGGTATCACTTTTCGAAACACATTTTTAAGAGTGCAACCCACCGGGTAGTTTTGCTCCGGGTAGCGTTTCGGCCGGCGAGGGCGTGTACCTTGAATTTGTACTTGTACAGGCTCCGTGAAGAGCAATTGGAAGGCCGTCTCGAAAATTTACACGAATTTCTGCTTCTGGAAACTGCAGGGCAGCGTAATTACGGTGTTATGGGAGTTCTCCCTAACAGAAAAAAGCTTCCAGTAAACCGATAATGGCTGTCCTCAAGCCATTAAGACAAATATTTTGAGATATTCACGAATTCTTGTTCCAGTTACTTATGATGGCACCTGTACCATGCATTGGTACATGTACCGTGATGGACAAATGAAAACTGAACACAAATATACGAACCGGAATACGCAAAATAGAAGAATGTGCTTCATAAAAATCACGTAAGAAGTTGTTATGGTATATTTGGAAAGTGACGCTTACAAGCTCGTCTGCGGTTACGGAGTGATGCAAAGATGTTACTTGCGTATAAATAAATTGCGCCATTTCTATGTTCCCGTATATAGTTGCGCATCCACATTTCATTTCTCCATGACTGTGCATGCGTGTTCCCAGCATCTACCGACCATCGGGAGTACAGTTAAACTTGGATGAAACGACGTCGACAAAAATTCGCATTTTTTCAGTACATCCAGCTTTTTGTTACGAGCACGTTTCGAGTTAAAACTTGCGGGAGTGAAGCAGAAACAAAACCAATATTCTAGGCATGTGTGATTGTGGACTCATCCTTGTTCAAGGATTATTTCACACTCAAAAATTTAGTTATTTGCGGTTGCCGCTAAAACACGGCCCCCGAATGCACAAACGTAACTAAGTATCACTTCAGCTTTTTGATACTTTTCGGTGCCTTAAGGCGTTTCAAGTACCAAACTTATGCTTAAAGGCGCCTTTTCGCGAACCAAATGCTAATGTCTGCAGTAAAAATTGTGGAAGGGATGCTAGCTGAAACACTGTACCGAACGGTGACATTCTTCTTTCTCGCCGGCGCAGATGGCATTTAAAATTGCGAGCTGGTCTTGAAACGACAAATCTTTTCGTGTTCAGGCAGCAGAAATCATCACAAACCCATACCACAGATATCAGGGCACACACGCGACTACCGCCGCCGACAAGCAGGCCTAGCACGTATAGCCGACACCGCACTCACACGTGGAAACGCACGAGAGGTTGCGGGTGTGGGCGAAATTCGCTAAATTAGTGCATTTTGCCAGCCGATTTTTCAGAAAAAAGGGCAAGAAACCTGGACTCATCATCGAAGCGAATTCGTTGCATCCAGGTGAACCGTCGCAACTCCTTACATAGACGTCGCAAACACATGGGATTCAATGAAGGTGGAAATGGGGAATAGAAAAACCTCGTTAAATCGAGGAATTGGTTACATAGAGGTTCTTTACATCCAGGTTTAACTGCATGGCGGGTAATCTCCAACCTTGTAAGCAACTGTTTAGAGTGCAGCAAACACGCTGACGTTAGGCAGACGGCTTGCGGCTCCAAGACTATTGCTCCGGTAAGGCGCAACCAGGCACGACAGAAAACGCGGTCGTGACAACTCCCTTGCATTACCGCGCTACGCATTTCACAAACAAGAAAGGCTTGCTGGAAGCCAACTAAAGTCGCAAGAATGTGCTGCCCCTCCAGCTCGTGAGCATGCAGGAAGAAGCTGCGAAATTTGGGATGCTGCGTTGACCGTTGTTTAGCGGCGCGGAAGGGGACTCTAAATTCGCAGCTCACGTTTGTAATTAATTTCAACGTCACACAGCGAAAGAGGAACTCCGCTTCCACGTTCTTTTTATCAGGCGACTCAGCATCGCACGCCTTTGCAGTTTAGACGCAACTAAAATGGAAGCGGCAGCGAAAGTGGGGCGATTAGTGGTGCGTAAAGATTGAAGACAACGGCTCGAAAGCGGCGCTGACGGAAGACACGCTGTATTACACCCGCGGACGAGCGGTCAGGACGTTGTCGTCAGAACTGCACGGACAGCCGAAAATCCTTCTCGCGAGACAAGAGAAAAGGGTCGCGCGCGAGTTTAACGAGCCTGGAACCGAAGCGGCTCTGGCGACACGGACCGCGATCTGTAAAGGTCACCGAAGCGCCCAAGCAGGCTGGTTCCTAAGCGGAGGGGCCTCCGCCTTATTCGCCGCTGGCGATGCCCGTCCGCCGAAAAACTCGACACTCTTGGGCGAATCCACTCGAGAGGAGAGAAAGTGGTTCCTCCTCCGTGCCGTGCGGGGAAAGTAACACGGGCCGTTACGGAGCCGAAACGATGTGACCTACATATGGCGGCGGCGGTCTTCCGGACCTCCCGGGCCTCCTCTCCACTTCGCCGCTTCCTTGCCGACTTCTCTTTTTCCCGGAGTGGTGGTCTCGGCGTCACAGCGGCAATCGTGCCTGCCCTACGGAGAGAGCACAGTCGCTCGGGTCAACCCCCCCTGCGTCGAGCAGACGATCCCGTCACACTGTCGTCTGCGAGTGTCGTCTACGTCCTCCGGCTTGTACCTGAGCCTGCGGAGTGTCGTCTGCTACGCCTGCTGAGCAGCCGCGGGAGAAACCGAAACCGGAAGCGACCGGGAAATGTCCAAGACGGCAGCCGCCCGGTAGCTGACTACTACCCCGCCTATTTGCGGAACCGAGGAGCCACGGTGCGGGTTTTTAAACCCCTTCCTGCCACGGGCGTCGCAAGGATGAATGGTTGACAGACGTCTGGAGCTGGTTCTTCACTTGCGTTCTCTTCTGTGAGGCAGTTTTCAAACGACGTCCAACGACTCAACGTCCGATCCACGTGCGCGAAGTTCAGTGAGGGCAGCACATTATTTGTATGTGAGCGGGACGGCGAATTTCAACAGCGGGTGACATCCAGTGATGAGGAGGTAGCTCGGACAGCGTCGACATGATCTCCAAGGAGCTCTGCATTGCCGTCATGGCGCTGTGCGTCGTGAAGCTGGTGACGTCCGGTGACGAAGTTTCGCTGCCTAAATCTTCATCAAGTTTAAATATAACAGGTGAGTAATCTGCCAAAGTGATGTTTCATTTTCACCACATTCTTTTTTTTTCACATTTTCAACGCCCAAAGTCTCGAGGAATGTAACGTTGTCGCATTGAACATGTCGGTAAAACTACTATTGAGCTGTTTCGGCAGTGCAGTTCTACTTCACCGCCTTTAGTTTTCGGTCATGACGATGAGTCAATAGTTACAAAGTCAGTAGTACGAAGCGGCGGGAATTGCCATTTTTGACACGAATTACGTTTTGTAGTATATCAGGATTCTTTCCGTATTCAAAACAAAGCTTTCCTTTGTAGTCTTTTTGGGCCACATGGAAAGTTTTCTACGCGTATAGAATCAATAGAGAATGTTTCACACTGCTTATCAGGTATATAACTGAGCGGAAAGAATGGAAGAAGCATCAGCTAGCCAGTATTATACGCCACAACTACCGTACGAATTCCCTTACCGCGAGTTTGTCATAGCTTTTATCGGAACAATCACGCGAACGGGGGAGATGGTTGCTGTATAGAACCTGACTGCGTCCGCGTAGCGACCGGAGCCAGTTGTCGACAGGGAAGAACAATCCACCGGGTAATCCTTGAAAGGTACTGCTGCTTCGGAAATTTGCCTTTCAAAATATTCTTTCCTCCTGAAGAATCACCAAAAGGGTAGTATATAGCTCCGTAGCTAAAAACTTCCACAAATACATAACAGATCTGTGCCTATTGCAGTTTTCTACGCATATTTTACACAAATATTATACATATGTGCGCCAAACGGCTTGCACAGTTTAAACGTGTGGGTCTTGTTGCATAGAGGAAAGCATGAAAAATGAACTGATAATACAAACTAACACCAATCAGTGCCCCAGAAGAGCAACCTGATTGTATTTAATATGGCTAATTAAGGCTACGTGTGCTGTTTAAAGTCTGATTTACCTATTTTTTTCAAGTGTCAAGGCCTGCCGAGATTCTCAAATACCGATGAGGTAAACTGAAGCGATGATGCTACCAAACGCAAGAGCACGGATGAGTTAGAATGAGGGGCATTAACCGGGCAGACCGGGTAACTGCGCCCAGAAATGGCTCAAGCGAAGGGAAATAACGCACTTAGAAGTTGCATGTCAAGCGCGGGAATCAGCAATTGGCATTGGAAACAAGCAGTAATGCTGCTTTCAGGTGGTTTATTAGCCGAACCACTCAGTGTGTGATTGCATTTCAAAGAGGTCTTCACTGTTATTTTCCGAGGGCATTTAGTTATGTGTCTTGGATACCCCTAAGACACTTCGAGGATTACCTCAAATCAAGTAACAGGAGCTGGCTATCATACAAAAAGG
The DNA here is from genome assembly GCA_013339765.2 of Haemaphysalis longicornis. Classification (NCBI taxonomy): domain Eukaryota; kingdom Metazoa; phylum Arthropoda; class Arachnida; order Ixodida; family Ixodidae; genus Haemaphysalis; species Haemaphysalis longicornis. The sequence goes on along the minus strand of CM023458.1, from coordinate 67,938,327 downwards.
AAATAACCGCAGCACTACACCAGTGAAGAAGTCTGTATTATGTAGTGTACGCCGGCCGTCTTGGACTGATGTCCACGAAGCTGTAATACAACACCTACGAGAAGAGCTATGTTAACACTCCTTGCTTGCTGTCGTCGTCCTTTACAATACGTCTTCAGCAATTTCGAGTAACGGTTTCTTCGGGAAAGAAGGACGGTGTGTCTCAGAAAATAGAAGCCTCCGGAAATGAAACAGCAAATTGCTGCAATGTCGTAACACCTTGCTCGTGAGACTTAAAGGAAGGACGGAGACAAAATACGTGTTTGGTTTGTTCATAATATTGTCATGTTCGGTTAGCAACCCTGCCAATTTTTAAACAGGCTTGAAGAAATTAAAGGAAACAGAGGAAGCAGTGCAGACTCACCAGCGTCCGCATCACACTGCACCAGTTACTTCACATAGACTAGTCTGTGCGGTCGGCGGTTACCAACCTAAGCTACAGCCCGTAACAGTGACAGTGCAGTTGTAAGGGACCCTGGTTTCGGCTGATGCGCCGGTTGAATTCTAACACAGTGTTGACGCGCCCCTTTCGTACTACGATATCCATATCCTTCCGATGTCGTTACTGTTGGCGCTGTGTTCCCGGCTGCGGCGGCCGCTTTTCTGATTGAGGCGGGAAGCAAAAACGCCCGTGTGTTCGAGATTTCGGAGCACGTTAAATATCCCCAGGTGGTCAAAATTAATCCGGAGCCCTCCACTAGAGCGCGCCTCGTCACCTGTGTAGCGTCGGCACGGTAAACACCGCAATCAATTAAATCTACTGCTGGCGCTGTGTAGCACGAAACTCGAAAGTATATCAATATTTGCAATCTTTTTTCTGCTGCAAACAACGTCTTTCAAGTTCGGAAGTTGTGAAGCAGTAGTGCTTTCGAATTAAACCACGGTGTGTTTCACGGTTTCTTCCAGTCCTTATAGCGGAGTGTCAATTGCTCTGTGATGCAACCCAGTTTCGAAACTACGAGATATGTTATCTTTAATGTTACCAGCAAGAATTACGCCAAAACACATTCTTACCACTTGTTTTCTGAACTAGGAAGAGGCTCACCCACCTTCACTTTATTGAAGTTTTCGTTGTTGGCTCAAATAAATGTTCTTACAATAACAACGTTCAATTTCTAGCTCATATTTCGCGTCCGGGGAAAAGAGCTGATAAATGACCTACACAAATGAACACGTCGCTTTTAGCTATGGGTATATTGAGCGGCCGCAAAACGGCTTCAGTAAAAAAAAAATACCAGCAGTGGCTCAGACTATACCCAATTACTGCTTGCTAATTATACATAAATTAAAACGTGCTACAAAGTGCTACAACGTGCTACAAGAATGAGTTCTAGATTCTTCTTCTCCCAACTGTAACGTGTCTGCAATTCAGTGTTTCGCATTGCCGGATTCCCCACGCAATTACGGGTTTTTCCGGCAAATCCACGACTTCCGGGTAGTTGCCAGTTTGTAGGCCGAAGAAACCGTTGTTTTCGCTGTACTTTCTGTTCTAAGGAATTCGTCCCACTCTGATTTGAAGCGTGGGGTATGTATAAAGCAGAAAAATGTATACAAGCGACAAAATATGAAATAAAGGCCCGGAAAGATGGTTAAAACGCGAAGCTTTTTCTAGCGCAACACGAGTCTAGCGCGTCTAGCCGTCTAGCACGGCCGTGTAGCCGTTCAGCCGTCTACCGAGGCCGTCTAGAGCGAGCTCCCGCTCGCCAGTATCCGCTCGTCTGCTTAAACGTTCTTCCAGCAAGCTCTCCTGACTTCAAACTACCGTGGACAGCTCTTCACAGCACAGCCTCGCCTCTACACTCCACCTTTCCCGTCGAGATCCCCCTCCCGGATACTGTGACGCCATGATCATGACAGTATCCTGGCGCCATGATACATGACGCCAGGATAGTGTGTTTGTGTTGTTCGTGCGTGGAGGTCGCAGTCACAGTGGCAACTCTTTTCCTTGTTGCGCGGCCGCGGAACTTCTCTAACCTCTCTTTACCTCTCAATACTTTTCTCTACCCTATCCTATTGTCCCCTCCTATACTCCCATCCCCGGAACTGGGTTGAATGCAGGTGAGCCCGCAAATGCGCGCAATAATATCCCCAGACCAATTCTTTTCATTTCAAGTGCAGAGAACTTTAGGCGCTCGCTTTGTCGTCGTAGCTCGCTCGCTGGACCAAATTAGCAACAGGGCGTCCCTTGGTAAAGCTGTCGTTCGCGGCATACCCCAGAGGCTTCGAAACGCAAGCGGTTTATATCATGATAAGCGTTTGAAACTCGTGAACCGCTTGCGCTTGTCCTACATCTCCCAGTTGTTTAGCGCAAAGAAACTGCAGGTACATTTGAGGCAAAATATACGCAATTAACCGGCAGCGCCCGCGTTCAATTAGTTGGGAACGCTCGTTATGTTGGTTTTTACGATAAGAAGCGAAAAAAGCGGCCGCGTGAGAAAAGAAGGGCGTGTTCGAAATCCCGCAGAAAGGCTCCAGCCACGCAAGACAAAAATGGCGCGTTTGGATGGACGCAAAACAGCTCCAGCACACGAAATTAAAGCAAACACAAAAAGAACAGAACTCCCACTAACGCAGTTTCAGGCAGGGGGCGCGCCAGCACTGCGAAGGCGGGAGATTTCAGTTGCATGGAGTGGTAGCAGTGAGCGGATAACGGCGGTGCAGCCCATTATGGCGAATCACTGCTCTGCACTTCTGACAGCTTTAACATCGAGTGGAACGGCTTTAATTTTTTGTTCTCAAACCAAATCACTCCCCCCCCCCTCCCCCTTGACAGTCAGAGTCAAAAATCCAAACTGCATCGACCGTGTCTGAATCGCGCACATCTTATAGACGTCACTCCCGTTTCGATTTTGACCACGGGAGGCGTTTTTTTTCCGTGGGGTGCTTGATGTTCCTTTGTGGAAACCCATTACGTAAGTTGGCTTTCCTGCAGTGCGTATCGGTCGTAAGGATTTGAATTTTGAACTCTGACTTCAGACTTCAGACTTTAAAGACATTGGCTTTCGACTGGAAAATGCTTCGCCTTTGAACAATCTTTCGGTCCACCCACCATCAACATCGTCATCAGACGAAGCTGACTTCCCTGCAGTGCGTTTTGGGGCAACGCCGTTATCAGTGAGACATGGAAAACTTCTGCTTTAAAATAAGCATGGCTTGATGACGGTAATATGAGGTGGTTATGCTTCCAAAGCCTCCACTGAAATCGCGCGGTAGGTTCTTTGGTGAGTCCAGTGACACTGAAACCCAAGCGTGTGATGAAATGCTTCTGTTCGTGTGCCCATACTTGTTAGGGCGGAAGCCTGAGTGAGTTCGGGTGCCATAACTGCAAAGCAGCGCGGCAAGCGGACTAACACACGAAAGGATACACTGCCAGGGATTTCGAGTGCTCGCCAAACTTTGATCAAAGCTCCGTTATCAGAGGGAATGGCAACCAAACCGCACTTAAAAAGGTTAAGGCGGCGGAGATTGCGCGACTTTGTACTACAATATACAATACATAATAGCCATCCTCAGCGTCATCATCGTAGTCAATGATGACTACACGATGGGCCCAGATCACTGTAAATGGTTTTCACTCTTTTTGTCTATAAGTAGCACCCTTACACCCTATCAAAAACAAAGGAAATACTCTTTGAAAGGGTGTAAGAAGAAAGAGAACACCCTTTAAAATGGTTTATTCTTGTTTGTTTTTTGCTAGGGTGCAAGGGTGCTGTAAATGACGAAACACCCGTAAAAAGTGTTTTCCTGTGTTTTGGTTTTGTAGCGTAAGCTACAATGGCTGAGGTTGAGTAGTTTCGCGTGGCTACTGGAGAGCCGTGATGCGCTTGCGTGAGAAGCAGTGACGTCTCACGGCGTACAGCTGACGCGCCGGAGCCCCCGCCGCCGCGATTGGATTAGATCGAATCGTATTGGAATGGAAATCGTTTTAGCAGCAGTAAGAATGATGATCAGCTAATCCTAGACAACCAGGAAAGCCAAAAATAACCAGCTGAACCCTAGCTCACGCTACGTATATCCTGGCATAGCCGAGCTAAGCCACTGCTAATTTTTTGCTGTGGTGTAGGTGTGGTAGTTATAGACAGGGATTTAAACCCTTAGGCGCGTAAACATTTTACGGTGATGTGAGGTGGCTGCATTCGTTTAAGTATTAACGGGAACATTTCCTCTTGGAGCCCGGCATACGTCACAATCAATGGTAAATTTCACGAGGTGCGCAAGTTCTGCTGGTGAGACGAGAAGGTCACGCAAAGGGCATTCATCGCATTTTGTTTTCGTGCACGCGCTAGTTCCTGAGCACGGCAAACAGGAGCGTATTTCGCAACACCAATTGAGCGGGGCGCTTACGTGAGTCGCGAGCCATGCAAGGCTGCCTGCACGCGATCTCATACTGCGGGGAGGTTAAGAAGAGCGTGACAAAATATGCTTCCCCCTCTGGAGCGTTCACAGCACGCACAAGCAGAAAGACCCGGCAGCGACATGAAATGGGAGCAAAACGGCTGGTCTTCCTTGCAGAAATATGTCAAACACGCAGGAAGTGGATGCTGTGAAAATACTTTCTTTTAAATTGCGCGTACAGCCGAATAAACGTTCCAAAGGAACCGCCTTCAAAAGATATTTGCATTGATGCAGCTACGTACGAATGAGCAGTTTGTTTGGACACGAAACGCGATCTCAACGTAGGACCAAGCATGATCTCCTGAATGCGGGGTCTGAGCTGGAGACAATGTGGAAGGCATAGATGTATTGTACAGTTTCCACGGGTTAGTTCTCATGGGTTGGCATAACAGCCTTGTTTGTACTGCACGGGGTTATCACTCTATGATTTGGCAATTACCCGTTCCCCTTGTCTCCGTGCATAAAAGTTTGTTCTGTACTCTTCTTCAGTCCTTTGATTCGCAGCTCCGTTGTTCCTTTTGTTTGTGGTCGGCAGTTTTATTACTAGTCTATGTCATGTTGAGTTTCTGGAGGGCGACATGCGAATCCTTTATGGTAAGGTAATGGTGATGTTCCGGTTGCTCAAACATGTCAATTGCGCAGAGCTCTCTAGGTATGCCAAAATGTTCTAGATCGTCAGCGAGGCCGCATGTGTTACTTATGTAGCCGAGATCGTAAGTTTAGGTGAGCTCTCAAGTCCAACCGACTTTTGCACTCATGCCACTAGCTGCGTCTGTAAAAAATCTTACTTCTGCGTGCCTGTTTCGTGGGCTAACTGGGAAATGCACTGCTTCTGTGCATTGGTCGCTTCGCGTAATGGGGCGGCGGGGAATATGCTCGAGTGCTGGGCTTTCCCTTGGCGGAAAAGATGTACGGCTCATTAAGGATACCTGCGCGGCTGTTTTGATGGTCCCATTGTTGAAGAGCTTGTCCCTCAGTGGTAAGGTTTAGGCGCAGTTGGTGACGCAATTTATTCTCTTTCGCGAGGACTAGGAGGGGTGGCACCCATAAAGCCTTCTCGAGGAAATCTGTTCCGGAGTGACACGGGAGGCCCGTTATGACACGGGTCCATTGCACGATGCAAAACACCGAGGTCATTCGTATGCCCATCTCGGAGGTTACAAATCAACATCATATTTTCCCTTCCGCTGTGCGTATGTAAACACTATTTGAAGTATCTGCGACAACGGCTATTGTTCTGTGACACCAGATTACACCTTCGATTGGTAAAAAAAATGTTCGACTGTATTTGGTTATTCAATTCATCTAGAAGTAATGCGTCGTACGTTGACACGGTCTCGGGGACGTTTTCTGGCCGCCGCCTTTACTGTTCCCGCGGCTGGTCCCGGTTGCGGCAAGTTTAAACAAATCAGGATGAATCATCGCCCTACCTTTGTGACTGCACAAGAGCTGCCAACACTTGTTTATGATCCCTCCCTTTTCCCTTGGTGCAAAATCTGCACTTCTTTCCGGGCAGCAAAAGAGTCGAAGAAAAAGTTCAGGTATGACCAAATTATTTGGTGACAATAACAAAAAAAGCAGCTCTCGTTAGCTCTCTGCTTTAAGACGACCCAGTCTCACTCTAGAGGAGAGAGAGAAAGAGAGAGAGAGAGAGAGAGAGAGAGAGAGAGAGAGAGAGAGAGAGAGAGGGGAGGAGGAGAGAGAACAACATTTATTCGCCCATAATGGTTTTGACCAAGCGGATACGGAACCCATTCACCCACCTCAGACGTCAGCCACGAGCCCTCACGCTGCAGTGGCGTCTCCGGACATTGGAACAACGTTGATCCTGACGTCCAGGTCGTTACCGCGCTGAACAGCCTCTCACTGCTCTGTGGTCTTAATTAATAAAGAGGCACCGAACAGATTCTTCTTCTGTGGGCTTTCCCAAATAATATGGCGTAGGTCGGCCCTGCCCACACGCTCGCCCGTATGGATCCCGGGGTAACAGGGACTTTATTTGTCCGGATTGTTCGACAGGTTAACTTGTATTTTTAGATAATTATCATCATCACGTGGAAGAGCTCAACTCCTCCTTCATAACGCAGCATCCTTCCCAGAGTCGGAGGCTGCCATCTCTAGCCCAGGCTCCCTCGTGCAAGAGCATTCGCCAAGTTGGCTGAAGACACCAAGCTCACAAAACAGCCGGAGCTCGGCCCTCTAGAAAACTGAGTGAAATAACTCAGAGGTGTAATTACCACAAGTGTTTGGCAAAAGAAAGTTTTACTGCTACTACTCATCTTTATGGCCTTTAAACAATTGGCATGGCCTGGATACTTGACAAAAATTATACGTTCAAGTCGATGAGGTCGCCTCGAGGTCGGCGACAGAACGCCGTGGACCCATGACAAAGAGGCTGTTTAGGTAATTTGACAATCTAGAACCGCCCAACGAAAGTCCAACTTTCCCGCCAAGCTGCAGCGAAACTTCCTAATTTTCTGAGCCTACGCAAGGCAGAACAGGTTCCGGCGCCTTCCTGGTTTTGATGACGTAACGCGACAATGCTCCCCCAGTTCTCGGACAGACTATTTCCGGCCCCCGCGGCCGCTCTTTCTCTTTCTTCGGTTTCGTTTACTTCGTTTTTCCGGCCGAGAGGGAGTCCGGTTTAGGCCACATCGGAAGCGGCCCACTGCCCCTTCCCTGCTTCTCGAGCCAGACGACTGGTGCGCTGAGAGAAAAAAAGGGAAATTACAGCGACGACTGCAAATTCCGGAGGCAAGCTTCTGCGAAACTTGCCAAGTTAAAAGAACCATGAAGACGAAAATAAAACTTTGATCAGCTTGAGGAAACTAGCATTTGGAAACAACTCACTCAGCCCCGACGTTATTTAAATAAAAATTCTGCAATTCTGCAAATAAAAATTCTACAAAAGTTTGAAATTTTGCGCCACGGTGACGTCATATGGGCAGGAGAGACGTAATATGGGTCAGCACTACAACATAGCTACCGGTGCGTTAACTGCACTTTCGCATTCAAGTGATAAGGGGCGGTATTCTCGTGTGTGTCCGTTTTGAAAACGTCCGTCTTGCGTCCGTTTTATTGTGACGTACTTCAAGTTGTAGGCGAGCTTTGGGTTGACTTTCGCGCAACTGTTTTTAAAAACACATTTTAAACGACTAAACCTTTTTAAAACTATCTTTTATCTTTTTATTGTTCCACCAGCGAACCAACAACAAGGCGACGAAAAATCGTCTGCCTCCAATCGTCTGCTCCGAGAAGCCGCGGCACGACCGCAGTAGCTCCGCCGTGCTTGCATGGCATCACATCCGGGTGTTCGCGTTTAGCTAATTAGGGCTTGTTCTAAACGGACACTTTTGAAACGGACACTAAACGGACAAAACACCGGAATACCTCCCCAGGTGAAACGATACTAGGGGTCCCACTACAATCGCCATTCATGTATTTTGGGGGTGCTTAGGTCGGTGGTCACTCAGTCGCGCAGACAAGCTTTTGTTACGGCATAGCTAGTTCGCCGGAAAGTGGTTGGGTTGCCGCCACTGCTTCCGTTTTCCTTATTGTAGCATGAGCTACACTGGCCGAGGTTGAGCAGTTTCGCGTGGCTCCTGGAGAGCCATGCTGCGCATGCGCGAGGAGCAGTGACGTCTCACGGCGCACAGCTGGTGCGCAGGAGCCGCCGCCGCCGCGACTGGATTGGATTGAATTGGATTGTATATAACTGGATTGGATTAAACTGGATTGAATTTGATTGGATTGGATTGAAAATTGTTTTAGCAGCAGTAAGCATGATAACCAGCTAATCCTAGACAGCCAGGAAACCTAAGAATATCCAGCTGAACCTTATCTCACGCTACGTATATCCTGGCTTAGCCGAGCTAAGCCACTGCTAATTTTTAGCTCAATTAGGTGTTTGAAGTTTGCTACAAAATTGGTATGCTTCTTATGGGGACAAAGCAGTTTTTTTTTAATATTTCAACTTGTGTGTTGCCTTGTTGGTCCCTATAAGCAGACCCGGTGAGGCGTAGCGCCAAGGCAGAGTGTTTGTTGTGTCGGTTAACGGCTGAGCCTTAACTCCGCGAATACTCGCATAAAGAAGTCGCTAGGAAAAAAGACGCAACTAGTACGGTTTAGTTTCACGGCATACTTAAAAAGGGATTGTATCAAAAATCAGACATGCACCAAAATCTGCAAATCTTTGTGTGTGGGGTTGCCACACATTCTTTCGAGCGGGGGTCATTCTTCTGTGAGATGGTGGAATGACCTTCGTGTTCTCCTCTCTCACACAAAATGTGCCGTTTTTTTCCTGTGACGCTTTCTGCAGAGCTCAGTACGCATAACTTACCCATCCTGACTTACTGATTGAGATTAGTATTGTCGACCTCAAGAAAGCGTCTATTTAAGGCGGAAAGGGGAGGCAGCATTCATTCGGGTGCCGTGCGAACGTACAGGTGCTGTCAGAAGTAGTTGGAACACGGTAGATGTTGCCTGAACTGTATAGGAGCACCGCGTAGCAGCACCGGCGGTAAACGAAAGGAGCAGAACACGCATGCGTGCTTGCCGACGTTGATAACCTATCTATACGTCTCAAACCAGGATTTTTGACGCGGCCATGAGCATTTTTCGCAGCATACAGGTCTCGGTGATGGCGCTGACCGTACATACAACTATAAATTTCGTAAAATAAAAATTGTAACTTGAGATCGCTGTGATTGCCGATGCTTCACCAGCAACTCGCGTGCACTGAAAGGTTGCGAGAGGTGCTGCCAGATGTGTCCCTGTTATCAGCGCCATCGCCGAGACCAGTATGCTGCAAATAATGCTCTTGACCACGTTAAAAAAAGCGGGCTGAGATTTATAAAATGGGCTATCACCGTCGGCAGGCGCGCATGCGTGTTCCTGCTACTTTCGTTTACCGCCGAGGCACCTGCACGGCGCTCCAATATGGTTCGGCCACAGCTCCTTTGTTCCAACTACTTCTGACGGCACCTGTACGAACCTTCACAACGGTTTCCTTCAGCGCGAACACACGTATCGCCATCCGTGATATTTGGCCGGGTGTCCGTTATGTTAATTTGCATTTATAAAGCCGAGAAGGCTCGAGGGCACCTGTAGGCATTTCGAGTTCGTCGTGAATGTGGACGACGTGATCGTAAATTAAACGGCGCTAAGTGCTCCTTTAATTTTTTCGTAGCGAGTAATGACTTCGAATATTTTTTCCGGCTATGCATTAGAGATTTGCGATTACAGTAATGTGGTGGATTTTTTATGGTTTCTACGTCAGCGGATTTGCTATAGACTGGAATTGTTTGGACGATATTGCTAAGAATTATTCTGCACTGTAGAGCGGCCGCCTCACTGGTGACTGTTGCGTCGGCGGGGCGAGGTCAGAGCAGTGCGTGCTTGATTACAGTGTCGCCTGTTGATGAGGATGAAGGTTGTATGTTTGTGGCGCAAGGCCAACTAGGGCGAACAGCGCCAAAAACAGTGGTTATACATGACAGATGAAGATGTGAACACCAAAATCGGTTAGAAGAACAAAAGTAAAATCAGTGTAAGACAATGAGGATGGCGGTTGTAGAAGGGCAGTTTGTGATAATGCGTGGTGCTAAATTAGGTCTGAAAATTTCACTTCCGCTATATAGTTAAAAACGGCCTTTACGGAAAACATGGGACCGTCCAACAGGGAAAAAACGCTGGTGTGGTGGGATCTGTTGTCTGCAGAATTGGGTGAAATGTTTTTTGTCGTGTTTTGTCGAGTGCTTTGCATTCAAGAAGTACGTGAGTCACGGATAGGCAGCCTCCACACCTGCTACCCAGAAGTCTTGGAAATCCCGTGAGCAGGTAGAAGTGTGTTGCACGGGTGTGACCTATCTGCAGCCTAGCTAAACTAACTCAGTGTGTCTATTGTGTGCTTCAGTGGTGTATCCTCCAAGAGTGGCTTTATTACGTGTAGTTTGTTGTCTGTCTGTACATTCCAGTTTGCTTGCCATGTTTTGCGAAGGTGTAGCCGGACGACGGCCGCAGCGACCGCTGCACTTTCCGCTTTCAAAGAGGTGCTGGGCTTACTCAGATGTTGCGTAGCCACGCGTTCGCTTTGTTGCGTTTTATTAATGCACTATGAAACGTTTGAAGCCACGTTGGTTTGGGAACTATTTCGCTGCCCACACGCCGCCAAGAGGCAGCTTTTCGTTTGCGTGGAAATCTATTGCTTTCGCAGTTAACGGCGAACCTCCTGTGGTTGGGCGGGCAAAACATTCTGAATTTGTGCTCAGCGGTGATGCAATTTCGGCAGTCTTTTGCAATCATCTTGCCCCACTTCACGGACAGCTAGGAGGGTCAAGGGAAGGCCTTATGTAGGTGATGCATGTCATCTCCCGCAGAACTGCGCACTCCGCGTTGGCTATTTTTGGTTCCGGCAAGCATGGTTGGTGCTGCAGACGGGCCGTGAAGCCGTGAAGCGCACCGAAAGCCAATACCTACCGCCAGGCCAGGCAGCACTAAAAACTTAAAGGGACCTGCAAACACTTCTGATAAGCGCTTTTCACTCTTTACTCCTCGTCTGGAACCATTGCGAAAGCTATAGTTTATCGCCAGCACGGAGCGCACTGGTGAATAGCTCGTTGCAGCAGATAGACCTGACCTTACTCCTTTGCTTTTTTGGCGTTATTTTTAAAGTTGCTATCGAAAAACTTTCATTGCTGCAACTGAAGGCAAACCGGCCAACAGCCGCTACATGGCCTTAATGACGTAATTCGAGCGGTCTAAGAACGTCAAGACCGGGAAAAAGAGAAAAATCTTTTGAGCGAGTTTCCAAGTTGTCTGATGGGCATGGATCAGTAATTTTTGGCTGTGGTACTTTGCGACCCCCTAAACCTCCTGGATGTGTGGGTGGCTACGTTCTGCAAGCATTTAGGATTTCAAAAAAATTAAAAAAAATGTGGCAGGGTCCCTTTAAAATCCATAGAAAAGATACAATCAAAACTCTAAACCTGCTAAACCTAATCAGATGCGGAATATATAATCTTGGGAGGCTCGCTAGTATACCGTACGGGCTAGGTGGGCAAATGGTGTGTATTTCAAGCTTACGCATAACGCTTCCAATAAGCGGCTGGCAGTTTAAAAACTGTCGAGCAGAAAGAAAGTTCCGCATCAATGTACCACCCTCGAAGCCAATAACAAACATGCTTGTCACGCAGGGACCAGAGCTACAACATAAGAGAGATCGGCAGTGCGTTTTTCAAGAGCTGGCGTGTCCTGGCTTGTTCTGCCACCGGTTGTAACTCAGAATATTGACCCGAATCTACTCCGTGACCATCTGGCCGTTAAAGACTGCGCCTACTATTTTTGCGTGCACCCTAAACTGCCGTACGGCAATGTGTTGTGAACGAAAAAAGGAACGAAACCACCGCGTAGGTGACGGAAGGAATCAGCGCAATCAGCGTCTATGAAACCGTTCTGCAGGTCACCAAGGGAAGGCGTTTCTGACTTGACGCTGGCAGTGGTTATCCGATATCGTGCGCTCGCGCTACTTGACGCAATGCACTCCCAAACATCGTGGTCTCTGACACCATTCGCAGCATGCACGCAACACCAACCACGTTGATTGGCGCTCCTTTAAGCTGACGCGGATGTAGCGGAGCAGAAAATAGGACAAGTTTTACACGGAATGCCCAGTACGTTTCCTGAAAAACCCCGTAACTTCTTATTGTTTATTTGCTGCGTCACCGTTGAAATTTCAGGTACAGTTAAACCTGGATGTAACGAACCTCTATATAACGAATTCCTATATTTAACGACGTTTTTCAGTCCTCATTGCCCACCATTGAATCCCATGTGCTTGCGACTTCTCTGTAACGAAAGCATTGCGACCTTGATGTAACGAATTCGCTATGCTGATGAGTCATTGTTTTCTGCACTTTTTCGCAAACATTAGCGTGAGAAATGCACCAATTTAGCAAATTTAGCCCGCACCGCCATCTACCGGGCATTTCCACGTATGCGTACGGTGTCGTTTCGAGACTTAGGCTGTCTGTTGGCGTGAAGTCGCGTGTCTCCACTGCTATCTGTGGTGTCGCTTCGTCGGTGATGAGTTCTGCTCCCAGAAAACGAAACGTTTTCTTTTCAATACAAGCTCGCAATTTTAACAGCCGTATCCGCCGGCGAAAAGAAAAAGAATGCCACTGCCAGTTACGGTATCCGAGTTATCACCCTATCGGCCATTTTGAGTGCAAAAAAGAGCATCCAGTTCGCGAAAAGGCGAACTTATAGCAAAAGTTTGTACCTTCCAACGCGTTTTCAGGCATCAAAAAGTACAGAAAGACATAATAGATACTTACGTTTCGTTTGTAAATACGCGGGAAGGCAATTGCTTGCCCCCTTATTCACAACACTCCCCAGAAGCAATTACAAGCAATAACTTCTGGGGTGTGCCTGTAGTTCCTAAGCTCGTGGGAAAGCAACAGGCGCAAGTCACGCTGTTTTTTATTTTGAATTAAATCTTTGCAATGTGAGTTCACCGTCACTGAACTCTACCATTTTGATTCCGTTTCTGCTTCATTCCCGCGAGCCTTACTTAACTCAAAACCTACATTCAACGACAACCTGCATGTAACGAAAAATTACGAATTTGTGTCAACATTGGTATGTCCAGGTTTAACTGTATATCTCGATAAACAAGGGGGGTGTAGAGGGATTAAATAAGACAAAAAAAACCCTCGGGGCGCTTAAGTCTGCTGACGTGCTTAGTAGGCGAAAGCCAGGGTTTTGCACGGCTGGTGCACACATGTTCTATTCACGTGCCATCGTGTTAAAGTCTAACGCCACCGCCTCCCCCCCTCCAACCCTAACTTTTGCATTTCCAGTTCCAGTGTGCAACTTTTGCGTTTCCAGTTCGTAGTTGTGGGAATTTTATGAAGCGGCCACATTAGCCGCTCAAAGATCTTGATCCCTCGCCAATCCCCCAGGTGCGTATGTGTCACAAGGCAGGGAACAGTTACTAGAGCCACTTTTGTTTTACCACTGGAGAGGTGCAGAGATGACGGATTGGTTGCGAATTGAGCTTATACTGTGGAGATGGGGAGTTTGAAATCCCATCGGATAACACATGTCTTGTTTAAATGCAGAGCACTTTACGGCCGCGCCTTATCGTCGTAGCCGCTGTCGTCGGGGCGTGACCAAGAGGCTTCGAATGCCAAGTGGTTTATGTAGTCATAGGCGTTCGAAACTCGGGAACCGCTGGCGCTTGTCATACATCTCCCCGTTGTTTAGCGCAAAGAATACTGTGGGTACATTTGAGGCAAAATATACGTAATTAACTAGCAGCGCCCGCGTTCATTTAGTTAGGAACGCTATCGCACGTCCGTTTGGTTTTTACGATAGTAAGCTAAAAAAGTGTCAGCGCAGCGCCGGCACATGCCGGGAGGAAAAGCAAGCCCAAGAAGAACAGAACTCTTGCTGGCGCAGTGTCAGGCAGAGGGCGCGCGAGCACTGCGAAGGCGGAAAATTTGATTTGCTTTGGTGGTAGCAGTGAGGGGATAACGGCGCTACATCCCATTATGGCGAATCACTGCTCTGCACTTCCGACAGCTTCCGCATTGAGTGGAAAGGTTTGAATTTTTTTTATTTACTCTTATCGGCCGCGGCCATTTTCTTGACGGGAACATCAAAACGACAACGTTGTTTTTCGTAGAAAGAGGCAGTTAACGCTTTCGCCTTAAACAATCATACGGACCACAGTACGTGTCTGCGCTAACGCCATCTGATTAGCACAGTATAACTTCAGTTGTAATACCGGAGCGGAGCGCTGTCTATCAAGCTCCCGCTTTTACACGTACCGCTGCATTCATATACAGAAAGGCGGGCCGAGACGTCGACAGCCTTCGTGACAAGCGGTTATAGGGCGGTCATTGCGTGTTCAGCTCTCGCGCCTCGCAAGCAGAACGGCGCTGGTCGTCCCGAAAGGTCCGCGACCTCGGAAGAGAGTCTTCGGACAGCCGAACAAGGAAGCCCGACGGCTGTCGATTCCGCCGACGGAGAGTGTACGCCCAGTCTTCCGCGATATCTCGCCTCGGGCTGTACCGACGTCCGCGACGGTTCTCTCGCTAGACAGACGTCTGCGCTGGCCGCCTCGCCGGCTACAAACGCGGCGATTCTCTGTGGCTCCGAAAGCTGCTTGGCGGGAAACAAAAAAAAATATGAAATACAAATGTGGCCCGCGACCCGGAACGAGGTCGAGCGCTGAGTTCCTCGGGTTATTCGCTGAACCGCGTCTTGTACAGGACTGCCAGCTTGCTAAAATGCATCCGCCGTTTCATTTCCTTTTATCGTGGCTTGAGACAAGCGCGGCCGCTGGGAAGACGAGGAAGACTGATCCGCTTGAATTAACCTGAGACGCCTGTGCTGAATAAAATTTCTTGTTCCCGTTGTGCGTTCTGACAGACAAAGCGCGGGTAGAAAAAAGTAACGTCGCTGGTCGCGCTTGAATGGGCATGACGGTTGTCGCATTTCATATTCCTCTGTCCACGAACGCACTCTAATCGGAAGAGATGACCGATTGGAAGCACGTCCCGTGTCGTGCACCGGTTCTGAACTGTGGTGTGGGTGGTCCGTGGTCAGAGTTATACAGAGGATGAGAGACAGCAGAAGATACGTTAGGAAAAAACTGGCCACGTATCTGGTCGCTCTGCTGAAAATGTCGTTGAAAGACGGCAGTCTTTTGCAGCCCCTGCCACGTAACTGTCTCTCCTTCTCCCCCTCCCAACTCTCACGCTGTTCCTCTTTTGTCTCGCCACTGCCATTAAAAACGCTGTAGAGGGCTGCTAGATTCAATTCAATTTTCCCGCTTTCACACTACTGGCGCGCCATCTGTTGGCACATTTTGTTATCGTAACGTGAGCTACACTGGCTGAGGTTTGGGAGTTTCACTTGGCTCCTGGAGAGCCGTGCTGCGCATCCGCGAGAAGGAGTGACGTCTCACGGCGCACAGCTGCCGCGCCGGAGCCGCCGCCGCCGCGCGCCTCGCTGGTCTGCGTATTCCAGAGGAGTGACGTCATAGCCACGGCTGACGCCCTGGCGCCGGCGCGTGCCCAGCTGTGCGCCTCCGTTGCGCAGTAGCCAAGTCTGATGCTGCGCCGGAGCCGATTGATAGTGCCTCTCATTTTGCGCGCATGCGCAGAGGTATCAGTGGGGGTATACATATAACGGGGCGTTTCCTAGACAACCTGGAAAGCTAAGAATAACCAGCTGAACCTCAGCTCACGCTACGTATATCCTGGCATAGCCGAGCTAAGCCATTGCTAATTTTTTGTTTGGCTTGGCACTCCAGGCACGAGCTCCAGACACGGGAGAGAGCCCTTTTTTTTCATTTGTTGTTAAAATTTTGTTTGAACGCGTTTCATTTTGTGTTTTCTATTGTAAAAATTACTCTCACGGCCATATTTATTAGAGGAACACTGCTAGTATCAGTTATGTACATGCGTTTTCCTTCAGATATGCCTAACGTTTTCTTTTTCCTGAGCATTGTTCACAAGTATGAAGTATGCTACCAGAATTAGTAATGTGGAAATTCCTTTGCCGATATAATCTTCTCGTTCAAGCATTCTTATAACTTTTGGCCATGCGGCTGGCTCGACGGAGGGACAAACAGACCAAAAATCCTAAGCCATCTCCACTAACGTGAAACCTGGGGAGGGGCGGAGCGTACAGTGTATCAGTCTATTCTTGGCTACTTGCCGTTTTTCGCCCACGGAGATGAAACCGTTTAGGTTAGAAGCTATGCAGCTTTGCTTGAAGCGCGAGGCGTTTGAGAACTAGTGTCCCGGTGTGTCCTTTTAGTACGCGTAACGTTCTAGCACGAGGCGTCGACGAGCGTAAGCTACACTGGCCGAGGTTGAGCAGTTTCGCGTGGACCCTGAAGGTCGTGCTGCGCAAGCGCGAGGAGCACCGGATTGGATTGGATTGCATTGGATTGGATCGGATTGGATTGGAAATCCACTCCAATTGGAGTACGGGTGTAGTAGAGAATTGGATCTGCACATTCGCCGGTCTGCGCATTCCAGAGGAGTGACGTCATAGCCGCGGCAGACGCACTGGCTCCGGCGCGTCCCCAGCTGTGCGCCTCAGTTGCGCAGTAGCCAAGTCTGACGCTGCGCCGGAGCCGCTTCATAGCCGGTTCGCGTGGCTCCTGGCATAGAGTTTCTCAATATCACCTAGAGTGGAAAGTGTCGCTGCGATCGCACGCCGCCATGGGAATTGTGGGTACTGTGGGAATCGGATTGGCAGCAAGTGGCTAGTGCAAAGGGCTATGGATTAGGCTTCTCGGCTCTGAGGCGGTTGTTAGTTCTGTTTTCGGGATGCCCTGTTCGGCATTCAATGGCTATCACAGACATGTCTAAATAACAGCGTGATTCGCTCTTAACGCATGAGCTCGCGTTAGCGGGGAGTTTCTTAAGATGAAGGGGTGACCACATGCAGCGACGGCGACAAGCCACGCGAAAAACGCAACCAAACAGGTGCAACAAGAGGGTGTACTTGGCGAAAGCGACAAGCGAAAAAAAAATAATAAACTGCCGCCTATGTCCTCTGTCGTCGTCGCTCGTCGCTACAGTTCACTGTATCGTCACTGCCGCGCGCTTGTGGGCTGCTTCTGGCCGGAAAAAAGCGAGCGAGGGCCCCGGCGGCCGCTTTATACCGCTTGCTGCTGTCGCCCACCCTACAGCCACTAAATAAGCTTCGCTAGCACACACTATGCGTTTTCTGTACCCATTCAGTTACAATTTTTCGTGTCGCTCGCCGCCGTCGCTTCGTGCACTTACCCCTTGAAGCATGCGCTGCCTTGGACAGGCACAATGGGGCAACATACATAGCGACTCGACAAGCCAGTATTTATTTCCCATTTGAAGCATTCCTGCAATTTCATAATGCTTTGCGCGCGTACTTGAAGACTTGCTTGCGGTAACAGGCTTCGCCTCTACGATTATTTATACCTGCTTAGACAAAACAAATAAATACAACGCGATTACATCATTCTTGCATCTCTATGTTGCATCTGCATCGCCTGCCAAGGCGCGTAGCATACGATAATGAGACTAATGAGGGGGAGCAAGAACAAAGCTTTGGACAATCTAAATAATTTTTTTCAGCTAAATATTACAAAAGATCAAAGGAAACCTCATCCAGTTTGGAGTATGTAATAATTTTAAAATATATCCGGGACGGTTCGCTGTATCTGGCGGCGTGAGCCAAAGGCAAGACTTCTACTTTTTTTCTTTTCTTTGTAACACCCTTATTTGTTTTGCAGCATAAAACCTCTGACACACTGTCTTATACAAAATAAAATTTGTTAACAGCGGCACTTTTGGCAGCAATTTTTTAAACAAAAACTTCAATTTGCGTAGCCACAAAGTCATTGCCGGCCATGCCCCGCCGAACTTTCGGCCGAACTACACGCTATGGCGGCACTCATGGAGGCGTAGAGCGCTTCCGCCGAATCACGTTGACGCTAGCGCCAGATTCCACTCTAGGTAAGCTTGTGAGAAACTCTATGGCTCCTGGAGAGCTGTGCTCCGCATCCGCGGGGAGCAGTGACTGGACTGGACTGTACTAGATTGGACTGGTCTCGACTGGACTGGATTGTATTGGATTGTATTGGAATGCTGAGCCTTAGCTCACGCTACGTATATGCTGGCATAGCCGAGCTAAACCACTGCTAATTTTTTTAGTACCGTGACCAGCGCGAGGCGTAAACGAGTGTCCCGGCGTTTTAGTACCGTTGCTGCATGAGACGACGAAATGTGACGACGACATTAGACGCCAACAGCCCGAGCCCCTATGGGGCTTCGCCCCTAAAATGTCGCGTTTAGGTAGTCCACGGAAAACTGTCGCCTTTAAAAGGAAACAACCAACGGTTGATCTGCTTGCGACGTAATCAGACCGAGCAGAGCGGCCGAAGTCATGCTCAGTCATCTACACGGCCCTTAAGGAGCCAGATTCACTTTCCACACGTCGCCTCTCTGGAGATTGCCATCGTTCCCGAAGACGCGCGCGTTGTCGCATCGCAGTCTGCCTGGATATCGTCGACTTGGCGCGCAATGAAACTGGTTTCTCCCTACGGTGCCTCCATGAAAGCACACGTCCCGAGCGCAGAGGAATCGATTGAACTGGAGCCCATTAAGATGTAGCGAGAGGCACACTTCGAGGGGAGCGGCGAACCGAAGGAACTGTATACGGCACAGCCAACATAGCCACCGAACTATCGTGGTCTCGCAGCGAGTTGGGAGCATGTTGTCCTCATTCACCGAGAGCACACCGAAAGCACAGGCTCTGTCTTAGCATTCAACAACATCGAATGCTAAGAGTGCGTGAAATCGGTTGTTGGTTCTATTTTCGTCTTTGCATTGTATAGCTGACGACTACGCAGGCAGCTTGTTTTATTACGTAATCACGTTACATAGAAAACCAGGCAAGTTTAGTGATGCATGTTCCGAGTGAGAAAATAACATTGGAATCAACGGTATCAATGTGGAGCGGCCGACATAAAATGGTGCACTTAATCTTTGCAATGATCGTTTCACCACACTTCGGGATTGGAAATGGCCTTGCAAGGCCCAACTTTCAGTTTCGCGGGTTGAGAGAATGTGCGTGATGACCATAAGCACTGAGGGGACAAGACAGAGCCAGGGTTGAAAGCACCTCTTAGTTGGGACTGGCATGCGATTATCCGGAATAGGGCTTACTACAAATTCCTCTATACGCATTAGGTACTTGTTCCCTCGATTCGTTGCTTGAATTCCAGCCGCATACAGTGCATTTCCTGTTTTTTTATAGATTATTTCATGGTAAGTTACGGCGTATTTCAAACTTCCTATTATAACTTCTATCTGTGATCGTTTCCGCTAAGAAAAAATCACAGCGGCATCACTGCGGCCACTGTTTCAGGAATACGTCCCCACACGTTGACTCTTCAATGAAATTTTTGTTGTGGATGTGTTTGCCTCTTACAATCATTTTCCGCATTCTTCAGACCTTGCAGGTTGGTGAACTCTGAACAACATTTTTTTCTTAAAGTACATGGCTAGTTTTCGATTACTGTAGTAACTCAGGGGTACTCGCTTTACACGACAGGAAGTTGCCATGTTTACAACCTAAAGAAAATCGGAATAATATTTCTGTGAGTTCAGCAAGGATAATTGTCTGTTTAAACAAATTTATACAATACAAACAGTTCTCGGCAAAGTCATTCCCTGGACCGAAGAAGAAATGTGATGACGACCTTGTGTTTATCGCCTTAATTCTGTCTTCCATCTATTCAATCGAATCTCTTAGTAGTTTGAGCTAGCCGCTGCACCCAACGGAGTCCTGAACGGCCATCGCAGCCAAATCAAAATAGCAACAGACATATGTCTTGGCCAAGTTCTTCATAAATGTAAACTTGCTTATTTCAGAAGGAAACACGGGCCCCTTTAAGCCAAATATATATTAGCGTCAGTAACCCAAAGATGTCGAATTCAGAAGTCTGCTTTCAGTTACTTTTTTAATTTGCGCATATAAAATTTACTTGCGCAGTATCTACGTGAGTGCCGACGATGCAACGTAATAGGCATCGTAATAGTTGGTGCAAAGATGGTTGTTTTAAAATTTTTAAGCCATTGCCCTCGGCTGATATGGATAACCAGCGAAGATTTCTACCCCACGACATACAGGTGACAGAGAATATAGTTGAAAGGTATGAGCAAATTTTATTTCTGCTGAGGGTTAACGGCAGTCCTCCCCAGAAAAGACACGTGCATTCATGCACACACTCTTATGTAGACCCTATTCATCTTGAAAATCGTGGCTGTTATGGTAACTAATTCTATACAAATGCATATCCAAATAATGAGAACTATAAGCTTAAGGTCTAAATGACCGGTCGATCTTAAAAATGGTGCCTATCGATAACTAATTCATTGAATATGTATATAGAAATCGCGAGACGTATAATCTTGAGGGAGAATTCTTGTTTTAACGCCGTGCGACTTAAATGACCAACGCCTGCTATTAGCACGCACACATGCAACGGGACGTCCATTTTTCAGCAGCTCGTGCCTAATTAACGCCTCTTGCTTCAAACACACGTGGAACCTGTTCGCAGACATAAAAATACATGGTACTCTAGCCATACAAGCTTCGCTTAAAACACCCAGCCCCGATTCAGTCCAACTCGCGCATGAGTTTCCAATGTGTACGATTGCCCCTTGCAGCGATGCTAAACGGTCAGAATTAAAAACAGTGCCAGTCGGCTTTCGAAACGGGCCAATGCTCAGCGTTGCGTATTATCATTAAGACGAAAGTACGCGCGCTTTTATTTCCCCTCATGGAACTGCCGACGCTTGCCAAGCCCACGCACGGCTTCCTCCGGGTGGCTCCAACGCGGAAAATTACATCCGGGCACTAATCCTCGCTGTAACGAATTCCGCTCTAACGAATTCCGCCCTTAGACGTCCCCTGCCTGTACGCCGAATCAATTCCAATAATAAAGCAGATGCCGCGCAGGGCATCGAACTCCGGGAAGGCGCACGTGGAGGTGTTTAAGCGATAATGAAACTCGGAAGTTCACGTTTCTCTATTGGCGGGCTGCGGCTGCGAGCTATTCTGAGCGCCCGCTCTATGAACGGAGAATTGATGCTGGCTGAAATGGAGGTCTGTTGAATTGCGAAACAAACGCTCAGTCGGAGAGTTGAAAGGTAGCGATATATCCTGCGAGGATGAGGACGGAAAATGGTTCGTTCTCCTGACGAAGTGTATACGTTCGTGATGCATTATATGTAATGGGAATATTGCTGCTCTCGACGGGCCACGCTATTTGAAGCGGCTATATAAAAGCAGTGAGTCTATACACGTTCAATGGCCGTTAGAAGTGCAGCCAAATATAGTACGCATCATTGTCGTTGATTATCGGACTCTGAACACCTCTGGCCGAATAAAAAAAAGAGTGAAGGAACACTGAAGGACCACTGAAAGCCCTGAAATCGCTGTGGGAAGTTGAAAGTTAGAGGATGTTGCCCAACTTAGGTTTAATATTTGTTTATTTTGGAGTGTTCTGCCCAGAGTTTTTTCTAGATTTAACTAAAGTTAATCTAAACTAAATTTAAAACAAAGCGCAGTTTTTATTCACCCAAGCTCTGAATACAATTTCATGACGTTACCCCTGTGACGGCATTATTGTAGCACTTTGGGTGAAATTTTACGTACTGACTGAATTGCTTTTGAACACAATGAAAGATGATGATAACCATAGAATAGATTAGTATTGAAATTCAGAAGCCGATGGTAGCAACAAATAACCTTGCGAACCTTATGGGGTGTGATAGCAGCAGTTGTAATGGTGGCGGCAAAAATCGAGCTATGGCTGCAGTAACCACCTCCGCCAGATTACCTGCCGCCACAAATAGCTTACCTGCAGAATAAAACCACAAATATAAACTCGGTAAGCATGCTTTCGTGTCCGTATAAGTAGTCATGTTTTGATATCTTTTTAAAGGGGTCATGCAAACAAAATTCAAGCTTGTTTCAACCGAAAGATTGCTCTTTAGAATGCCTCTGACACCACTTTTAACGTAAGCTTCACACAAATAAGCTATATAATTAGAGAAAAAGAGAATGGCCATGCGACACACTGGCTGATTTCCCGCACTAGAACCTGTGACGTATTACGGGAAACTGTGCGAATTGGCTGAGGCCGACAAACGCAAACGCAAGTAAGGGAGGCCTTATATGCTTGCAGAACGAGCTGTTTGCGCTTCCATTTATTGCATATTCATGTTATACCAGTAAGAATGGTGGGGCACGCAATGGAAGTTTACAGGAACGCGTAAACATCGAAACAGTTAGTGCGGCACTTTGCCGGCTGACACTGCCAAATATAGCCGTCGTACGCGTTGGACTTGTCTGACCCAACACTGACCTAATGCCGTAATCAGCACCGCTGCTTATATGACCACGTGTGTCGACTCATATCTTATGTTTTAGGCAAGCCTTACTTTCAACCGTATTAAAATACGGGCAGGTATAGAAGTCCGGTCAAAAGCAATGTGCGAACACTGGTACTTCAGCTTTATCGCAGCGCTTTGAAAGTGGGCGATAAACAAGATCACCAAGCGGCTGTCTGTGAGATGATAGCAGCCCTGGTCGGCATACTATTTTTAGAAAAATGTCCATGCTCTGGATACATAATTGTTGACGTCACGAGACATGATTTAGCGGGAGAAATAAAGTTGTGGCTTAAAATGTTTAATCTATCAGTGAATAAAGCATCGTTTGGCAGCGGACAAGCCCCGGGGACACTATAAAACGCCCAATCTTTTGAATAGAACAAACGTATCTTATCTGCATGGCCCCTTTAAGGGTCGATTTGACGACAAATGGTGGGCAGTAATCCCTAAATCATGTTACTTGATTGTAGTTACGCTAATAAATTAATGTACATAAATAAATACGTGTTCCCGATATTTTTAGAGAACTAAGTGTCGTACAGAGGTTTATTCTGAAGGAAATGCCGAGGTTGACCCCCGAGCAAAGCTTTGGGCAGTGGGGGTGAGTATACGTTTAAAAAAAATTAGCAAGTGTTAGGTGTGCCCTATCTAGAGACGGTATAGTAAGTGCGCACAATGGTTGCCAACCATCCCGGAAGAACTTAGTGTGGCGGGCAGCTCAAGTATGCAGCAAGTGTGGGCCCGTTACCCCTAATGTACGGGGAATGCTTAAAATGCGTGGTTTCACACCTTTAGAAAATAAATTGGCCCTGTATTCTTGCTGAGCTACTAATGTCGTCGACAGACGATAGTCATCTGCCGCTCTTGCCTCGCAAACTCTTCTCCAATCCCCTCCCTCTTCTCACATAGTTCTCTTCCCCGACCTCTACTCGCAAATGCCAAATTAATGCAATGAAAGTTGATTCCCTATTTCCACGTTCGCACTTTCGTCCGCCACCTCTGGGGCCTTGTTGCTCAGTTGTTACAATAACCCCGAGGAGCCATTTCTTCTACTATTTAATTGTATCTCAACTGTATTTGACGTTGCCTCTAACCGCGTTTTCTTTAATTCCTTTGTTTTTTTCCTGGCAAGACGAAATCCCACGTCCATTTTTAAATAACCGAACGCTGCAGCCCTCAGTTCTGTATTAATGTTTCGCCTGAAATATGCCTACCATTTGTTCTTTTTTGTTTACGAACATGGTTGATGTGTATGCTGCATGCATCAATTGCAGCAGTTGGAACGGTCGTCCGTACATATACTTCTTGTTCGAGCATTCTCTCAACTTTTGCGGGCGGCTGAATCGCGTGACAGACAGACAGACAGACAGACAGACATACAGACAGACATACAGACAGACAGACAGACAGAGACAGACAGACAGACAGACAGACAGACAGACAGACACTTTCGCGTTTCGGTAGCCCAAGAAAAGCTATTGTCTTTAAACAATTGCAGATACAACCAATGGGTTGCGCAGTATTATTTATTTGTTTTTTTCTAACCTGTGTCGCGTTAGAACCACATGTGGCGCCAACTTTGAATTTGAAGGACATGGCTGTCGACAGCGGTGACAAGCGGGTGAGGATAAAGAAGGGGTGGCAATGCAGTGGGCGATGTTTCGCACGAGTTTCGCGTAATCTTCACAGGGTATTTGAACGTGCTGGGAGAAGTTGGGATGTTTCTGTAGAGATCGAAACAAGGTAGTCGCTGCATAGCACGCTGACCATTGGGTTGTGATTCTGAGAGGCCGTACCTGTAGGCTATGATTGCTCCCTTTTATTTAGGCTTCAGTAGGCTCGCTCATACTATTTCGTAGAGCTCGCCATTCCAAACAGTTCTGTAGTCAGGCTGGCCGAGACTCGCGAGTCAAGAAGATCAAACTATGATTTGCCCTTGCGAGATTTTGCACTGAGGGCGCACTGCGGCATTTTGTAGAACTAACGAAGAAGAAAACTGTTTCTTGGCTTGTAAACCTGATGACAAAGGCAGACGTATGTTCGAACTGGAACACAACATGTTAAATTCCAACCTACAGACAATGATTTCAAATTACGTATACAAACAAAAAACTATTTCAGCCCAGTGCGCTAAAATCTAGTCTATGGCAGTCTTGTTTCAAGTATGTCCAGTGGGCGCCAGAACTGCATGTTTACGGACCTGGATGCCGTCGGCTGACCGCCACGTGCGCTACCGACAGTTTTTCAGAAAGTTGAGGAAACAAGATGTTCATGTAACGGGAAGCGGCTTGAACGTGAAGGAAGATGTACCGTGATTTCCGTTGTATAGAGCAGAACAGCGAAGATAGAGACAGAGTCTTTTGATTCAGGAAGATTCACAAAACGGGCCGAAAGGCGACTCGAGCGGTACACCGGGAAAATGTGTCGTGGTAGCCCGGACGGCGCTGTTTCCGAGTCAAAAGCTCCTCCGCGCGGAGATAAGGCATCGTCTAATAAACCGGAGTTTTGCTGGAGAAAGGGCAAGAAGGAAACAAAGTTACCTCCAAAGCACGTTCTGTCCTGCGGAAGTGCTCGGGGAGGAAAAGAGATAGCGAAGAACACAACCGAACACAACAAAAAAGAGAAAAAAAAAAACAGACATCCAGAGAAAGTACGAGCGACAACATAAGCTGGTAACTGCCTTGCCTTCTCCCAATTCCTCTTTCTGCACTAGAACCGCTGCTGACAATTCTCAAGATCTGGGATCTCTTCCGAGTCCTATTTTGTCCGTCGAAGCCGCGCGCTGACAAGTGATGCAGTCGACGCAACGCCGGTATCTTGGATATATCCGTAAGGCACCAGGTTCTCGCTGTTCCGAACGCTTGATAGCAAAAGCTAGTTTCTTTTCTTTATTTTCCTGACTAGGGGGTCATTTGCAAGAAAACCGCACGCTGTGCTTCCGACATACAGTACGCTTCCGCGGTGAAACACCCCGGCAAGTGCTTGAAAGGCGCCGCGAATGTTGCGGCTAAATGGCACGCACGCGCACAGGCACACGCGCGCCCGCATGCGCACATACACACATACACATACACATACACATACAAACAGCGGAGTTTGCGTGATGCTCTCAACATCCTCGTTAGATAGAGGAGGAGCACTGGAACACACACACATAGCGTAATGAGGACACTGTTTGCAATGGGGATGTCGCTAGCATCCCACAAAGTGGGCTCACTGCCGTTGCTGGCTAATGTGCAGCTTTGATGAGGAATTTTCTATGAATGTGCCATCGTTCGCTCCTGCGGCTTGTTGCAAGAGCGGGACTATTTATAGGCGATGTGTACCTTTTCGCTACACCCCGAAAGCGCATCACTGAAGATGTATGTAGGCGTTACGAGGGTCATATCGGTGCCACGACGTAATGAACAGAATTCCTCAGTCCCCATTGTATTCAATTGTTTCGGTTCACTTGTTTATATCGGGAAATTGAAGGCACGAAATAACCGAAACTATCCCCGAAATCCAGAGATCCGTTCGAGCTCACGTGGCACATCCGCTTCCCGTATGTGCGTCTCCATCAGAAAAAGTGGGAGGGCGTCAGGGTAAATGAGACCGTGCTCCTGAGTGTTACACGTGTGCGCAAACGTTTGAGTGACCGCGAGAACTCCCACTCTATGTCCGCAGGCAACATGCGTTCCATGGACGAGGACCAGGTGATGTCGCTGCACGCTCTGCTGAAGCGCAAGCTGGAGCGTGCCAGGGGCCTGGTGAGCCACGGGCTCGACCCCATGCAAGCCGGAACTCTGGGCTTCCTCATACAGGAGACCGGCACCTACGTCAACGTCTCCCTCACCAAGGTGCGTAGGGGATGGCACACATACATATGGTTGTAATGACAACCCCACAGGGCCGGGGCCTCGTCAAGATGCTCGAGCGTTTGGTGCCGTACTCCTCCCTTCAAGGGGAAACAAAGTTTATTGTTATATAGCGTATTAGTATAGGGAACGAGGGGCTACATGAATGAACACAAGAAGGTGAGGCAGCATTCGAAGTGCAAAGGCAGGCACAACGGAAGATGTGCACTTTTTTCTCGTTGAGGCATATACTTTTTGAAAGTTTCGAAAGCAGAGAAAAATTTCCTCTCAGGCTGGGACCCGAATCCCCTGCCATACCAACTATGTTTCAGCCGAGACTGTGCTCCGCTCCATTTTGTTGGGTATGTATGTGGATGTAATTCTATCCTACGCCGGCTACCACACTCAAGCGTAGAAGGCAATTACGCTTACAGAAATACTAAGAAAGTGGTGGTAGCACAGCCTCTTCGGTAACCAGGTTGGTATGTCATCGGGCGAGTGTTGGCCACCAATGTGAGGAAGTGTTTCCCCCCCCTTTCTTAACATTTGAAGAAATGGTTTTCTTCGTAAAAAGACAATCAAACTACTTCCGATGTGCTTTTCTTAGCGTGCTGCACTGTTGGCGCACATAACTGCTTAGCAGAAGTTCCTTCAGAGATTGCTACAGTTGGTTAGTAGTCTTTGTACTTTTACAGCACATTTAGGTATATTGTACCTCGCAAAATTGCTTTCCAACCGCGTTTGTAAACGGTGAAACAGCAACATTGAAATTGTGAGTCAAAATGCTGGTTTGAACCGATGAAAATGCATAGAAAGTGTAAAATGTAACCAACAAACTTCGAACAACACGTCTCTCTGTACTAAACCAGTTAATCTACAGGACCGGCTGTATTCCCGTCTCTTGCCTAGTGCGTTTATCTGTATGTAAGCGTGCTAAGGACATTGCAGGGATGACAGTGAACAGTGTTTATTGTGAAAGAACTATGCGGAACTCTCATCCCCCTCGCTGTCTCTCCCGCAGGTGACTGTGACCGGTCTCTCGAACTTCACCATCCGCGATGTCGCCACCAACAACGCCGCCATGCGGGCCAGTGTGCTCATGGTGATGCCTCGGCTCGAGATACGATGCGCTTACCGCGTCAAGGTGGGCAGCCGTCACACTCATCTAAACAGCCTAGGCTTGCTCTGATGTAGTGGTTCCTCAAAGGAGGTCCGCGGATCCCAAGGGGTCCGCGAAGGCATTTTAGGGGTCAGGGAAAGCCCTCCCCAAACTTTTCAAACCCCGACCCCCTCCCTTCATTTTTTCCTGTTTGCTAAACCTTGTTGGAACCGCAAAAAACTGGTGTCGCCACATTACCTTTAATTTTTGGCATAGCTAGTGTAGTGTAGCTTATGATTTAACGTTGTCTTTTCGAACAACATGCCAGCTCTCCGGAAAAGCCAGACACAAAAAATGCAGCTTTTATGTCTTTGGGGCACTATTAGCTGTAAGGGCAAATTCTTCGAAATCAAGACACGAATCAACATTGTCCATGGTGGGGTTGTCTATCCCTTTTTCAAGCCCGGAAGGGGTCGCCGACACACTCATGGTTCAGAACCGCTGCTCTAATGTTTCGAACACCATAGACGAACACTATTCGAAATGCGGAAAGGTAGCACTTATGTTCCGCGCATCATAGGGATGGCCCATTATGTGGTCCCCAGAGAAACACCCACGAACCTACACCTAAAGACATACATGGCACAGCTGATCCGAAGAGCGAAGATCGGGGCAGCCAGAAACTGGGACCTGGAAAGAGGGCTTATCACTTCTCTAGACTCACCTTCCCGTGCCCCTCTCACATCAATAAAGTTTACTGCATGAAGGACTAATCGCAGTCCACCCAGGGTGAGCTGAGGTCTCACTGTGGGGAAGTTGCAGCGCGAAATTCATCCTGCCTTCCTGTCGTACTAATGCGCGCCAAATAAGGGATAAAACGAGGAAAGAGACGCAAACACGGTGTAGCAATAAAAAAGGCTTTGATAATCGCTTGGATTTCGCCTTCAAACAACGTGAGAATGCTTAAGTTCCCAGGGGAATATTTTTTGGCCTAATGTTTTGCACTCTTGCTGACACATAAATCCCAGCCTGGTGGGAACTAACGTCATTCTTTCAAGGACAGTTACTCGTGCTTGGCGTCTACAAGTATTACTGATACCTTGGTAGAACTAATCCTACTTTTAGGATGCACAAAGTAGCATAGTTTAATGCAAGCAGCGCCCATTCCGAACATGAAGGTGGCAGTTGGTGTCAGCAAACGAAGGTTTGTTAAATTATTCTTGCCTGCTTTCGCATACAGGGATACATCAGCAGCGACGTCGGAACGGAGTCCCGGGTCATGGAGGACAGCGGGCAGTTCGAGGCAGTCCTGGACCGTGCGGCGATGTCGTGGTTTGCACGAATCCTTAATGTAGACAAGGACGACATCCTGATCGCCCAGACAGGGCTCAGGACCCACGTGGACGACGTCACCAAGCGCTTTCTGCGGACCGCGAGCGGCAAGGGCGGCCAGCCTGGGCCGGAGGACCAAGAGGTTCTCGACGTCATAGGGGCCAGCATCGTCGACCACGTGCGACAGATGCTCGAGGAAAAGCTGAACGGAGTCATAACGCAGGTGACGTCACGGCAATTCCTGACTCTGAGTAGAATCAAATCGAATGTACGCTTGTTGCGCAGGAAACGTTTCCACTTGCACTGCCACATGTGTGGGTAGGTGAGGTGTCTTGGGGTTTAGACGATGAGATCTAAAAGTAAAGGGACCAAGGGAAACCGCTACATGCTCTCGATGCTTGGCGCCTTTATATAGAGAAGAAGAGAGCCTAGAGTGTTCTTGTGATCTCTAAATGCTTTGTACAGAAGTTGTTATTTGCCATTAACAAATGCCGCTGACGGCAGAGTAGGATCAAAGGAGATGTTGAATGCTTGGCACGTGCCACCACAGCCTTTTGGCCGTTGTAGCACCTAATTTTAGGCAGATCTGCGAGTGGCACATGTACTAGTGATAGCGTAGTAAGAGAGGGTTGTATTTTTTAAGGTATGTTGCTAACCTTGAAAATCACGGTTTTTTTTCAAAAATAGTGATTTTTATTTTTTGATATTTTAAGAATCTACAGATATTAAGAATTGTGCTGCTGTAAACATTGTTTCTCTATCTGGTTCCGTTCAGAAGTTATGATGTTTTCTACAACTACCGGTAGACCTTTTGAAACCGAAACTGACATTATGTAAAACCGAAACTGACATTTTGTGAATTATAAACCTACATTTCAATCATTAAAACAATGTTATGTTTGTGCTCAAATATGAAAGATACATTTAGATTAGTTTGCGGTGAAGTATTTTAGAGGTTGATAACATTGAACAACGCGAATGAATGCTTCAGTGGGATGCTCTGGCAGCGTCTCCCTAAATATGTCTATGTAGGACTGCGCACTGTTTTGTTTGGACTATACGATTGTATATGTCACTTCAACAATGGAAATAGCGGCACGCTGGACATCTTGAGGCAGGCTGGTGTCGATCCTGGCTACTACACCACAGTAGCTTGCCGACCGAAGACGCTTGAAGAACGCCAAGCGCCAGTCAACGGCGGACGAAAAACAAGCCCGAAAAAAACGACGAGCTGCTAAACAATCTCACGGTGAACTCGTGCAGTTAAGGAAGGGCCCCAGCTATGAGCCTGGTGGCTTTTAGCCTCCCACGATCTTCCAATCATGTATAAAACATGTCTGGAAGACTTATTTCTTGTTTTTCTCAAAACTTCATTTTCAGTTCTTTTTTGTTGCGCAGGAAATCATAACTTCTGAATAAACCAATATTTGCTGATGAAACTTCCCATGCTTCTTCCTGAAACATAACTCTGTGCAATGAACTAGGATAATTGAAAAGCGTGAATAACTTTTGAAATTATAAATTTTCGACACGAATGCAACCACCTGAAATAATGCTATTTTTGGTTTTTTGGCTATACCATACTTAATATTGATGACAGAGCAAAGATTCTAGTTCATTGCGTAGCCTGCATGTATAGCTATATTGCTGCCTAGCCATTTTTATTTGCATTCACAGGATGGGTACTTATGACGGTTGGCCTGATGGGCATATTTTGGGTAGTTTCAGTGATTGAATTGTTATTCATTTTCATTTTTATTCTATAACATACTTGAAGGGTCCTTTTATACAGTCCTTGTTAAGGCAGATACAAAGGAATCAGTTTAGGATCAAAATCTAAAAATATTTCTAAAAAGGTGGCAAGATATCTTAAATGAAGCCTAAATTTTATAGGAATAAACGCAATGTCTTTAAACATAACGTATACCACGCAGGTACTTCTGTCGTTACAAAGAAGTTGTACATCACCCATAATCGTCCTGTCGTTACGGAAGATTTACCTGTCGGGCATAAGGAGCGCTTTTTCCATCACAGATGTCAACCATTGCCACTCAGAATGACACCACCTCGGGCAGTCACTCCTCCACGCGTTCAAGATAAGCGAATGATATGGCATTGTTCTTTTCAAAAAGCGGGGCTATTTTTTCTCGCTTAAAAAAGACAGGATGAATTAGAGTGTAGCGGAACGCCGGTCAATGGTTGGTCAATAGAATTGTTGTGAATCTGCGATCAAATGATTGGCAGCTTGGGTGGAACCTCGTTTTTCTTAAAGTTTTTTTAGACTTGAAAGCGTCTGAACAAGGCACGAAGATGCCTCGTCAATGCGCGCCATGAGATAACAATAACGAAAGTTGCTTCTCCACCCGCAGCTCATAGCATTCAGCCTCGTCATCAGCAACGTAGTAGGGCGGCTAATGTATTTGTAGTACCCCGTCGGTCGCATGTGATTTTATTATAATTGTACCGAAAACAACTTCGACATAGCTTAAACACCCTAGGCGTACATTCAAGCTCACTCGTATGTGGGGTTCGCGCGAATAATTATTACAGTTTTCCGTGTTATCGTATTCAGGTAGTATGACAACTGTTCAAGCATACCGTTTGAAATCATGTAAATGAGAGCTCACCCGGTTACAGGCCGTGTCCAAGAAGCCCGCCGAGCTGCAAGATCTGCTGGAGTCGATGGTGGTGCCCACACCGCACTCGGAGGTCCCCCGCACCTACTCGCCTCACGGGCACCGCATCAGCAAGCGCCAGGTGCCGTGCAACAACGGAACCGAGCTTGACGACTACGTCGACTATCTGTTCCGCTTCGCCAGGAGACTCATCAGAGCCATGGAGCCCATCCAGGGACCAAACTTCACCATATACATCGAGGAGCACTTGCAGGTACGTGGGCGCATGGGCCCAGCACCCTGTAGAGGCTGTGGAGCCCAATTGAAACTGCCACAGGAATGCAGTCATCCGCGGCCTCGCAGTCTGCCATGGCATTCCCAACTTTGGCGAAACGGGATTCCTCATCCTCGTTAATTCTTGAGTGTTCAAAAACCTTTACGCAATTAGACTCAGTACATGTGGTGGGTGCACGAATACGAGAGAAAAGCTCGTTATTCTCGTCGTTCGGCTCCAAAGGGATGTCAGTAGCAGCATCGCACTCGTCTTCATGCTTCTCCGGTAAATTGTCTTTAAAAACGTATGCGCTCAATATCCAACAGAATACTGCGTGGGAAAGCACAGTATTAAACGTGGAAACTGGAATCATGTAACGTCACCAACGTGTAGTATCCGCGATTAAACTCAAGTGTTCAATCCGTGTTCGTCGGCTTGCTTGCCCAACCCACTAAGGGCGATAAGGGGCAGAGGCATGGCTTATGGCGGGAGTGGCAAGAACTATTGAAAATGACCGTAGCTGGCGTTGCGTATACGACGGTTTGGCCGCCATAGTACGTTGGCACGCAAACATTCTACATAAATATGGTGAGAACCTACCACCTTAAGCCTTACCTGGCGGCCTTTACTTTGCTTAAATATATTACGCCTATCCTGACGTGAGCGTACCTACTGGTCTTTTCCTAGTACCGTAAAACTATTGCACTTTGTACACCCCCTTCTTTCTACCACCGCATATTCTCTTTGCTTTTGAGGGTTAGGCTAATGCCAAGCGAAAGCCCAGTTCTTCATTCTCCCGGCGATCCCCAGTACTGCTCGTATGCGGGACTCCCAAGCCCTTCTCAAAAACTGCTTACGTTCCTGCTTCACCATCGACTTCTGTATCTGGAAAACCCTGCTAATTACCATTTTAAGCCAAAATTACCGCCTGTTTTTTTCTAAAGCTCGATTCAAGACGTTCGAATGCCGACCCGCTTTCGTTTTGTATTTGTTGTTTTTTGGTATTTGTCTCGTGGTTCGAAGTATAAGATCACCAGCAAATCGTGGCTCCTACAAGGCCTGCCATACGCATCCTGTACAATGACAATATTTCACAGCATGCTTGCTCCAGTACTTTTGCCACACTGCGGTGTAGAACGCTTCATTAACTCTCGCCATTGCAAGCCAGACGCTTTGCAAGGGTTTTTTAAACAGATATGTAGAATTTTCACTTATCCAGCTACCTTCATTTGCAAAGTTCCCTTTCCGGCAGTTCCGTACAATTTATGTGCTCCTTATGCTGCTTCTTTCCCACTCACAGTGTGCTCTGTGCACTATGTTCTAGAGTGACCGCATTCAGAATTACCACCCACGGAGGACTGTTCCTCCTCCGTGGCGCCATGCTACGGCAGCACGCCTTGTTAAGGAACGGTCCGTGGTATAGCTCCATTTTTAAAGGGTTAGGCTTTACAGATGGCCCTTTCCCTGCGCAGGTCTTCTTATACGACGTCCAGGCCCGCAACGTCTACACACTTTCCCGCCGCAAACCCGCCTACGTGATCTGCAAAGACGGCGACGTCACCGTGGGCTTGGTCATCGAGTTGGAGAGCATTATGGCGACGGCAAAGTACCGCGTGCTCACCGACCACCGGCACCTGTTGTACAACGGCGACGCCGACATCAAGCTGTCCGGCACGGTCATCTGGGCACAGATCTCCCAACTGGCCAACGGCAACAATCGACTAGACGTGGTTAAAATCTGGAGGATGGGCAAGGCGCAAATTCTACTCAAGGGACTCGGGAACCTCACATCAGCCATATCCATGTTACTCACGAGCATACTCAACCACGACCCGTGGAACGTGATACCTGTGGCCGAAGCGCAGGCCATCACGTTTGGCAGAGAGATGTTGGCGAACATCACGGTGCCTATATTCTCACTCGTCTGAGCTGGATCCCACGGGCATCGGCTAAAGGTGTTCACTCAGCGTGTAAACAACCAAGTCGTCGCTGACGAGGGCCACCACGTGTGGTTCGCTTCTTGGGCTGCTCTGCAGCCTTCCGCGCACTCGTTTGACCATCCCGATGATAGCGACTGGCCGAGGTCGGAGTTAGAGGGAAATTCATGGTATACTACTAGTACGTTTACGTATAGAAGACGATCTGAAAAGGCGTGCAGATTTTAGCCAAGATAGATGACCGCAATGTAAACTGCCACTTCGGCTTGTGCCAAATCGATCCAACACCGGTCCATTCTTTCATTATTGCGAGTTTACGTTGGTGTGGGCGAATATTTATCATCAGCGCAACTTGTACACGCAATCGACTTGTACGTTATGTTAAAAGGTCCAGGGGTAATGGATTGGCAGTGGGTGAGACGTGAAGGTACCGCCCAATTATGAGCTTCCATTGTGAGCTCCCATTACGTGGTATTCGGACCACACTTCACGGCTAATTTTCGCGATGCAGCACAAGCATGAAGCTCAGAGGGGACCCTGCGCGCTTAGGCTACGTATCTTGCGAGGTTCTCTGTTACATCGCAAAGAATTAAAATATTTTCGGAGCTTTCTCTCTGCACTGGCGGTAGAAACAGCGCCAGACCCCGTAGCGAGACTCTCCAAAACGCTAAATCTCTTCGAACCGGTTTCCAACCAGCTAGTACTAGAGCTGTCTTGCCAAAACGTCTTCCTGCGAAAACAGGTGGGCAACATCTGCTTTTCGGCTGTCTTGTTATTCAATAAACACTGAGCTTGGGTGTTGTTCGCATAATAAACGCGTAAACTGGCAGTGCCATCCCAAGAGTGCAAGACCACAACAAACCTAAGTTCAAAACTTTAAGTCAGCCTTTACGCAATGCGCAGGCGCACCTACCAGCCGCGTGAGGTGGCGACTGTTCTGCAACATGTGTGCATCACAGTTTGAGGCCCTGGTTGGAGGCGTGAGGTAAAGGGCATGTATTTCTATGGACACCAAGCGCTTCGCACGAAGCCTGCATGCCCACTCATAATGTCTGCAATGTGTCAGGGAAGGTGGGGTTGTTGCGTTGGCAGGTTGCTACGCCTGACAATGGCTCCGTGATTATATGGGCAGGGAGGTTATTTGGCAGTTAGTGTCCAGTGTTTTGGAGCGCACACATACTAAACCATAACGCGGTTCCCGACGTCTGTTGGCGACAAGCATGTGATGTACTGGTTGTACAGGTTGCGGTATGTCTGCTACCACTTGTCTTGCATCGCAGTCACCGTGCCTCCTAAAATGAATGAACACATCGACGAGCTTATCTGCCACACACGAGAAACTCGATATCGCAATTAGAGAAATACAGGAACTTATGTGATTTAACATTGCTCTACCACATGCTTTTGGAACTTCCTTGGAACCGAGACAGGGCTGTAGTTTTGTCTTACAATAAACAATAGACACAGCACCTTTTCCATTTGGGCGTTTCGCTAATCAACATTTCATTTCTTTACAGTCCTTGTCCCGTCTTTGGAGCAGGAAGCGCGCAGTGACGTGTTCTTCGTAATTAGATCTTTGCTACGTGGGAAAGACTTATGTGCGGCTACAAGACAGCGTCAAGTTTGCATGACAGACAGCTCATTGTTTTTTTTTCTCAGACGAGGGATCAGCATCATTCGGCCGCAGGGCAAAAGGTAGCAGATTCTTACGGCGCTACCTGCTTTCTAATCAAGTAAAAACACCCGTGGTTTGTTGTTTTCGGGTAATATAAGTAACTACAACGCAGCGTCGTTAGCACACCCGTAAAAAAGGCGCGGTTGTTATTCCGGTGACCCTATGGCGCATAAAACCTGAAGATGTTCAGGTCCTTTCATGGTTGGGAGGGAAAACGTTTTCACTGTAGATAAGTTTTTATTTCGTACAGGCGGGAAAAAAGCCACCGCTTCTCGTTATGGGTGACGCACAATCTCGGTCCCCGTCCTACTACTCTGTCTTTTTTTGCTTCGTGTGTTCGGTACCTAACATATCAAACGGGGTGGATTCCTACACTGCTTGTTTTAAAAACGGACGAGGTAAAACTGACCGAAGTCATGGACAATTTCGTGCGAGTATTTATTAACCGCAAGATGATGCTCGATACGGGCATCGTTGTCGAGGCTTTGCAGACGGAAGTAAATGCACATAAACAAAGTAACTTGAAAAGAACTTCTCATGCCACCGTTTAACCAACTCGCCAACAGCACATCCGGTTAAGTAATATTATTGACAATCATTGGCAGCTAGCCACATGCTGAAAGTGCGGAGGTATCTTCCTACTGATGGTTGTGACATTTGCCATTGACATTCCATTTGTTATTCACTTTTCTGGAGGCAAAGAGGCTAACAACGTAACAAATCAAGCGGGAATAAAGCTTATGTGCGTGAAAACGACAATTTGGTACCTGTTTTTGTTACACTTACTTCAAGCTGAACATTAATAAAATAGATTTGGTAGCAAGTTGTTGATTGGTAACACCAGCCCTGCACATCGGAGTCACTACAAAAGAACTTTGCTTTTTGGTTTGAAGAAGCCTAATTCCTTCAACCGCGCGGCTCCTAATCAGGCCACGCATTGCAAGGTGAGTAACTACATGGAGAAAAAAATAAAAGCGCAGAATCGAAAAGGCCAATTTCGAGATGGCCTGAATGTCTGAAAGCAGGCTACCCAAATGGGACCCAGCTTAAACAAGGCGGGCGTCGGCCTTTGTGAGCGTCATTGGTACGACGGCCTTTGCAAGTGCAACTACGCCACGCCTGAAGTGGACGCGAAATGGGCATTTTTGAAACTAACTTAATTCAGAAGGAGCTCCCTTCGTTGACATGGCCCACGCTCCTGTCCTCACCACTGCAAAAAAAAAAAAGAATGGCCGCGTATATGCTCCTTTTGTTGCAAATGTCGACGAAAGACGATAGTCGACTGGCGCCCCTGGCAAGTAAATGCATCCCTTCCCTTTCCCGCTCACCACTCATGCTGTTCCTCTCCTGTCTCGTTCTTTCCAAGATAACACCCTAGAGGTTTGCTCAGTCAATTTAAATTTGCCGCGTTCCACTGCTCCCAGTCGGGTGCCTCGATGCCAGCGTGGCCGTACGGCGGAGATGCGCGTGAATCGAGGCACCCGACTACAACGTTTATAGAACCACGTTGCCCTACTCCACGAGCGTTCCAAGCGGGACAAGAAACCTATTTTGTGGAACCTTTCGTTGCTGTTGTCATTTTTTTTTAATTCCGCCAGGCAGCGCGGGCAACAGCAGGGGAGGGTTTTTGCAGTTGGTATAGTAATTTATTTGCTATCGCAAAAACCAGGCATCTGTAAATTTTTAAATAAAGTAACACTCCAAACCCAGCCCAAGAAAGCCAACTTTACACGATGGGTCTCCACAAAACGCCCATGGCGAAGACGACGACCATGGCGAAGACGAATGATGGCGAAGACGACGACCACGATGTTGATAAAACGCGGAGCGCCTAAAAGACGTCTGACTCAAACGTAGGTACCTCGGGGTTTGATGCGGGAGTCTATCTGATTTGGGTCAGTCCGACATGGGCCGAAGGAGTTTTATGAAGAACTTCGCGTTTCGACCATTTTTTCTTAAAAAAAAGGGTTTTGATCTTTTTATTGCGTCTACATGACACCATGTATAGCTATGAAATGCAACACACACACAAAGCTCCTTTAATGTCGGCCTCACTACTCTACACAAATGGATTGGGGAGAAACATTTTTTAGGTGCAATGTAACAGCTTTATTAAAGTGGAAGCTTTTTTTGTGGGACCGGCGGACTCGTGTTGAAAAACTAATGCATTTCCCCGTAGACCGGTTGGTCGACCGAAAAGCTCTGATGAGATCTCTGGACACACTGGGCGTGCGTGAAACCGAGTTTCCATTGTGTCAAAATGGTCACTTGAAAATCGCAAAACAGGAACGGTTCTCGCTAAGACAATACACACGTCGATTCCGAAGAAGGGATACAATAGCAAACCCCTTTCTGAAACCACAAGCAGGTATATACAGGGTGTCCCAGCTATCATGCACCAAGATTTGAAAAAAGGGCAATGGCGTAACTCGAAGAAAACCTAGTGCTTAATGTTTGCAGTACTGTGGATAAGCGGGCGGCATTTTTTTTCGTTATTGAGAGTAATAATTATTTGTAAATAATTATCAAACTCTAGAACTACTGTTCCAATCACTAAAGTGTCAATAAGGCACTTGTAGGCACCCACGAGGGGCATCTAACTGCAGTATTTTCAGCGACGAACTAATTGCGTACACATTTATTCTGACTGATAAAGAAAACCCGGAAATATGAAAAAAAATACCACGTGACGGCACCTCAGCGCGCATCGTGAAACAGGCCCTCAAACAGGCTGACTCTGAGTTAGCCAAAATGAAATAAACAAAGGAAACAAAGAAGAAATCGCGATCGGGTTTGTGCCTTATCGGCACACGCGCCCGCGAATCTCGCTGTCGCTGCTCCTTCCATGCATGCCTTTATCAAGGTGATGCGCTGTCTCTTTGGGCGGGTGACAGTCGAAGCAGTTGCTTTCAATAAGCCTATTTGGGCACGCTGCTTTACAACGCGCGCGGAAGCGCCGTCACGTGGTATTTTTCATATTTTGCGGGTTTTCTTTATCACTTGAAATATATAAGTACGCAATTAGTTGGTCGCTGGAAATACCGCAGTTAGATGCCCCTCATTGGTACCTACAAGCGCATCATTGACACTTCAGTGATTAGGACAGTAATTCTCGATTTAGATAATTAATTACAATTAACTAGTAAAGTCTCATTGACGAAAAAACCTGCTTCTCCACAGTACTGCAAATATTATGCACTAGGTTTTCCTCGAGTAACGCCTTTGCTCTTTTTTTAAAGCTTGGTGCATGATAGCTGGGACACCCTGTACTTTGATCGCTCGTAATGCGTTTGTTGAGTCTGAGAAAAATCGTCGCATGGGTTAGTTCTTTGTTTGCGACTTCGTCCTTGGAAGTTTTGGCGATCGATTGGCCGCACTTTCAGCGCAGTTTCGCCCACGTTCGCCACAGTTTTGATGTAAGGAAGCTTTCGTGCTTCTTTCAACTTTCCTTTAGAAGGGAAGGTAAAGTTTTATGAAAATATGATACAAGTAGGGCGCTACTTCTTATGCGTTGAAAGGAGCACATGAGGCGTTACCAGGCAGTCAGGAAAGGCAGTATTTCTCGTTTAGTGCACAAATGAATGATTAAAAGGACAGACAACCGATTTTTGCTGGGTGCATGCTCTCCAGCTAACGTGAAAGCTAGCGGTTTATATAGTGGGGTAGCCGCAATAAAATTTTCAAAATATTGAGGAACTAATTGTATTTTGGCACTAAACTTTCTCAAAGGTGACAGTAGCGACAGTAAATTTCAAAGCTGAAAGATAGGTAGATAGAGAGAGACAGAAACTTACTATGTAAAATGCTTCCTTTTTATCAGGAGATATCGGCCAGCAAGTTTCAACCTTAACCGTCTAGTATAACATATTTTAAATTCCATGTAATCTCTCCCGCACGAGAAAGCCCAGAGCAGGCCAGCACGACATCATCGGCTCTTTGCCCCTAGCTACCGACGTCGGTGCTCCCTTGACGTAGAGAACGCGCTGGATGAGGTTGGCGCGCGCTGCTTCACCGTATGTATCGCGTCATGGTTTTGGGACTGACGTCATGGTGCCCGGGCGCGTAGGGATGGTGAGGACCTCGGCCGGTATGGGCGCGCGCATCCAGACCAGAACGGCGGTGCGACAAGAATGGTGACGTCATGAGCGTCCTCCTGTCATGGCGGCCGCTTTGTGTTCGTTTGGTCGAAACAAGAACTGACACATAATAAACCGCGCCATAAATGATTGTTTACTCTGCGATCGACCGTCTGATGTGGAT
This sequence comes from Haemaphysalis longicornis, assembly GCA_013339765.2. Taxonomy (NCBI): domain Eukaryota; kingdom Metazoa; phylum Arthropoda; class Arachnida; order Ixodida; family Ixodidae; genus Haemaphysalis; species Haemaphysalis longicornis. The sequence goes on along the minus strand of CM023458.1, from coordinate 67,898,899 downwards.
GGTTGTAGGGTTTACGTAGGCGATGAGGCGCAGGCGATGAGGCGCGCCGTAGTGGAGGGCTCCGGATTAATTTTGACCACGTGGGGATCTTTAACGTGCCCCGAAATGTCGTACCCACGGGCGTTTTTGCTTTTCGCCTCCGTCAGAAAACAGGCCGCCGCGGCCAGGAATCGAACACGCGACCTCGTGCTCAGCAGCGCAACGCCTTAGGCACTGAGCCAGGCCGTCTGATGTGCCATTCTATGATTAGTGGGCTGGTATGGCGCCCATAGCAGCGAAAAAAAAAACACAACACTGAAATTCCGTGTCAGTACTCCTTCCAGCCTGGAAAGCAATGCCACGTAGTGTCTAAACATGTCACAACCGTACGTAGACACAGCGCTACGTTGGTGTAAGTGCGTAAATCAAAAAGTTCGTAAAGGAAATAAACAAAAGACGACATTTTGTGGTTTTAGCTGGGGACAAGCTTTTATGTACCCCTTTCTCCTCAGGTACAGTTAAAAGCAAGTTCCCGCTCGGGTCACTGTCACTGTGGCGAGCACTCTGTTTGATAGCATACGTAAGGCTGGTAGATCTAAATATTCCGCCTTCAAACGGTCTAGCGTCGTGTCAGAGAAATTCTTTCTGATCAAGGTGTTTAAAGTAATGCCCTTTCATCTGCATTAGAGAGCGTATACTCCACAGAAATCGGCTTTCGGTCTCTTGCAAGCACTTAAAAGGGAACCGCCTGGGCTGCCCACAGGAATCGCGCACCTAGCGTCAAATTCCAAGGCCCTCAGCCCTCTCGACGAACTGCCTCCCCCCCTTCCCCCACCACAGCTCAAAACTTCGACCGTCGATTAACACTGATCGACAGCGCCACTGCTAGCTGATCTTCGTCAGCATCAAGCTGGTCTAATTTGTCCTAATTTCTAAATTTCTTATAGTAACGGCTAACTGGATTTTCAGAAAGCCATCTTGCTAGCGTGTTAACCGGTACCCTTGAGAAGTGCGAAGGGTCTGCCCTCCACCGACGTGGCCGACGAATGGGCACTGTCCCCGTAACCAAACAAAAAGAAGAAAAATTGCCATACAAAAACTCCCTGCTGTTCACCGACCCGATTCAGAGACGATGTGACAACAACACTGAAATTGAAAGAAGATGCTTCTTTTTTCGGGGGCATAAAAGCCCGAGTTTAAAATAAGGGATGCCTGGGGTCCCCTTAATAAAAACATCCAAAATCAATAAGAAACGTTATACACCGAGCCCTTCGGGCTTCGTTGGACTACTCTACGCAAATGCATTGCTAAGAAAAAATTTCCTTTAGGGCATTGTAATAGGTGGTTTCATCAACTTATGACTAGGGCGCTTCATTTGCAGTTTCTCTTTTGCCGAAAATGTTGAGCGTGAAAAGTTTACCGGTGGACAAATGGGTTTCGTCGTCGAGTCGGTATAAAAGTTGAGTGCTCTTCAAATCTGTGAAGGAGAAGGACCAGTGAAGCTGGGCACAGTGCAAGAAGTAGTGCAAGAAGTGCAAGGACACAAAGCACGTTTGTTTGAAATATGCAGTTGACCATATTTCCTAGCTAATTAGCTGAGGGAAACTTGAGAAGAATCAAGAGTTTTCTTCCCGCGGATCAAACACAGGGCGGGTCCGCTTCCATTCCCGCGTCGAGGGCAGACTTGCGGTCTGTGTAAGCACGCCAACCCAAACTTCTCTACAACGGAGGGGGAAGTCAGGTCGCATCGGACTGTGAGACGCCCACTTTGAAATGTTCCCCCCACGAGAACAGCCATGCCAATGGTGAGCGCGTGAAGCCTGGGTGCTCGTGTAATCCCCCTCCAGAATGCACGCACAAAAGTGCCAGGAGAGAGACACCGGGCGTGACGAGCGCCATGCACCACTGGCGGTGGTTGTGGTTCGCTACAGGAAGGAAATTAAATGCACTGGGGATATTTTGAGCTCAGCAGGGAGCTCACCTGCATATTTATTTAGTTATTTATTCATAATACCTCTAAATGGCCCTGTGAGTGGGTATTAACATACGGGGGTTGCATGAGCCAAAAGGTACAAACAATGAACGTCAAAAACAAAAAAAACACACAAAAGGGATAAAATTTCAAATTTAATACAGACTAAGGTTGAAGTATATGTTATAACAAGTAATTGGTAATGACATCAAAAATAGAGCAAAGAATAGGCAACAAATCGTTCGAATACAGACAAGTACACAGTGAACAACCTATGAAAATGCAAGGAAAAATAACCAATATACTTAATAATAAAAAGAAAAATAAAGCGCACACGTCAAAAGGAATAAAAAATATACACTCACTCATCACACCGCAAATAAGCTGAATCAAGGTAAAAAAAAGCACACATTTGCTCTGCACGTTCCGGAAAAGAAAGGAAAAAACAAGTATAAGGCAAAAGTTAGATAGTGTCAGTATTTTGGATTAATGTCTTGAAATTTCGTGGCGTCTTTTTCTGAGGCAATGTGCGATGGTAGATACAACCCAGTTCAGGGGAAGCGAAGTAGAGGGGGAGGGATAGGCTAAAGTAGAGAGAGAGAGAGAGAGAGAGAGAGAGAGAGAGAAGAAAGAGAAGAGAGAGAGAGATCAGACCTAGAAGCGAGCTGCCAGTCCTCGGACAAGAGGTGGTGGCGGTGAAGAGTATTTGGGCTGTAACCTTGCTCCCTCAGTAGGTCACAATGCTTCGCTTTGCAACACACAGCTCGGGAAAGCGAGATTACAAATGCGAAGCTCACACCGATTCCCCTAAAAGTCGGCTTCCCCTCTAAACATAAATTAACTGCTGGGGAGACATTTTCTCAGGGACGACATAAGACATAATAAATTATAGAAGCCCTAACACCTGGGTCTATTGCTTTATTTATTCTGTCCAGTTGGTCAACACAGGTCCCCGAGTTTACGTTTCTTACGGGCGCGACAACGGGGGACATATGAGGCGTTTTTTTCCATAATGAGCCAGATCCACCTAACGAGAATTTCAGAAACAGGCGGAAGTTAGTTACTGGATCTAGATGCTACGCCGTGAAAGCGATTAAATGATGCATTTTACATGCCAGCTAGGTGAAGTTTATGGCCACAAGAAATTAAAAATTGTGCAGTGAATACCAGCAATACAAGGTGATAGGCTTGCATTTTGCAAATATTGAATTGAAACACTCAAGCTGGTGCGGCATTCGTTAGAAAACTTTATTTAATTTGACTTTCAAGCATGGTGTGATTGAGTTTTGGTGAAAAAGGCATTATAAATATGCAACAGGGCTTCAAGAACAGTATAAACTATACATGGAGAGCAGGTGAGTTCTCTTGGCAACATTAGCAGCTCTTTTCGAATTTTTCCCTAGGATAATTTTCTTGGGCAGGCCTGAAGGCACTCACGAAGTAAGCAAGCTCTTCATGGCTTCGACCTGAATTTTCAAAACGCTTCACAAGCTGCTCATATCTTCGTCTACAGCTTACTGAATTGGTTCGTACACGGGGGGGGGGGGGGACCGAGCCGAGGGGGGGATATTTGCCAGGGCTTGTAAGCGGCTGCTGTTTAGTTAAGTACTAAATCGTAAATATTGGAGAAAAAAATAAATATAACCAGAGTTATTTCGTAGAGTAGGGTGAGAAAAAATGCAATGATTGTTTCATTTCATTTCGGTCTCAGTTTCATTTCATTCACTTCGTCTTCCGTTCACTTCGTCGTTGACATTTGGGGACAGAACTTTCACTGATATCCTAGTTGCCGTCGGAATTCATAATAAGCCCGCTCCGAAAGGCAAACGATAACACCCGCGACCCAGTATGAACAGTCAAGCCAAAAGCAAACGCCGATTGGGGAAATAAATTCGGCTCATTTTGATCTGTGAAACAGCAGGATCTAGCTGATTTTCGATACGAACTACGATCTGCGTGCGGGTTTTCAGGGCGTTATTGCAACTATTTACTTGCCACCCCACTTTTAGGACAAAGTTGTCGAGTTTTTCTTGCCTTTGCCGTTTCATCTGACTTAGTTTCGATTTTTGGATCTTACTCATTTCGAAAAGAAACGCCTCATACACAGCGCGCTGTAGAAACGCTGAAGCATTTCAAAGGAGTCTACCTTGGGCCGGCCACAGGCATCGCGCAGCTGGCGTCAGATCACGAGAACCACGGAACTCGCGACTGACTCTCTCCATACCGGGAAATTGTCGTGTCGGCATCGGTTAGCTATAACCAAAACAGTCTGTCCTTGGTGGTATTCGTCAGCGTCAAGCTGGCCTGGTTTCTGATTGGAGCCACACATACATCACGATCAGAGATGAAATGAACGTTAGGAAATTGGGGCTGGTCTTTGTGTCTTTACAAACACGATGCATGAACACTGTATTAGAGAAAAGATGGAAAATGGAGTGCAATTCTACCCATCTATGTGACCAGATCAAGTCGGAAATTAGGGCGAGTCAGAATACGTTCATACTGCACAGCGTAATAGGACCGGAGACTAGTAAGTAATAGACACCAAAAATGCTGTCTCTCGATGAAGTTTTTTTTTTTTTTTGGAAAGATACACACATATAAACCTAGGCGTGCAACGCTAAGCGTGCATAACTCAACACAATTAAAAAAAATCAATTAAAATTACGAATCCGCTTGAACCCTGCTCGCACAACAACGCAACACCGCACGGAATACCTTCCGTCCCTTATCGCACACCAACAGCCTCAACATAATCTACTTCTTTCTTGCATATTGAAATTGATTCATTGATTTGATTGTCGGGTTTAACGCGCCGACGCAAAGCAGGCAATGAGGCGCGCCGTAGGGGAGGGCTCCGGATTGATTTTGATTACCTGGGGATCTATAACCTGGGCCGAAATCTCGTGCACATTGGCGTTTTTGCTTTTCGGCTCCATCAGAAAAGCGACTGCCGCCACCGGGAATCAACCCCGCGACCTCGTGCTCAGCAGCGCAACGCCTGAGTTACTGAGCCACCGCGGCGGGTGCATCATGAAATTTACGGGTGGCTGACGCATCGATGATCTGTTTTCGCTATGTGAAATGCCTTCAGTTATTTATCTCGTGAGCTGGTTTCTGTGTCTTACAATTACTGCAGTGCTATTAAGCCTCGGTACACGCACATTCTGCAGTGCAGTATGTGCGCCTCGACGGCACGCAAAGCTAATAAATTTGCCTGCAATAGACGAAGTAACTGGGACACCATTAGCTTCTCCGCGGAGCCCTCTTTTCCACTGCCCCCAGGCCTCAATTTATCCAGGAGGGGGACATAAAGAAATGCCAACAAAAGAGCGAACAGCCTTCACTGCAAGAGGCGTCACTTGGCTGCCAATTTCGAATGCTACGCACATGCTCTTGTCTTTCACACACACAGACAACCTTCCATTGGATGGGATGTCGGGTCGGTGAACTGGTACTGAACATTTCCCTAGTTTTGCCTTTCACAGTTACTGCGCAGCTGAGAAAGCAAGCTTTCAAGTAGCGCTTTTGCAATAATCAGAAAGCAAGTTGCTGGCCCGACCTTTCAGAATCTGACAATGTTCATTTTGTTTACAGTGGTAGACAGATTGCCTCGTGAACATCGATTAGAGCCTTCTATTGGTTAGGCAAGCTGATAAACCTTATTTCAAAAGCGGAATGTAAAGCTTAAAGCAACGATATATGATGATTGTACTCTTATTAACAAATTACATTAGAAAAAACGGAATTAAAAAGGGTACTTCTCGTTCGATGCGTACTGCAGACTGAAAGCGTTTCCGCGCAGCGGTGCAAAATTGAGGAAACCATATTAATTACCCGCGCCACATTTGAGCAGGCAGTCGCAGCTTAAGTGTAGGCTGTATTGTCAGATATTGAAAAAAAAAAAAAACTGCGCATGAGCGAAACATCCGAATGTGGCAGCGAGATAGAGCATCGAAAGATGTGCGCTGCGTCTAAAGTGTTTATTTCTATCGCTACGTGAGCGGTCATAAAGCTAAAACGACAAGAGACGAACTCTGTAATAATTTTCGGCCACATTGTCACCAGATTATGTTTCATGCGCCGTCACAGTGTTCGAATGCGAGGGTGTGCAGCTATTCATCACAAAAAGATGGCATGCGCCTATCAAAGAACAGCTGATCGCAATTCTTCCGTTTACTATCGAGGGCATGTTCGCCTCTTACTCACATTAACCACGTAAAGAAGAATGCAAAATTGGTGATTGCATCGAAAACTGAGCTTTCCACTGATCCACTTGACTGCCGTTGATGCTTAATTCGTGTCACCAGCAAGCCAAAAAAACGAGACTAGAGAGCCGACAATGCGTTTATTTTCTAAAAATACGACTGTGCACGTTGTCCACGCTAAAAGCGACAAGTTTAGCAAGTCTGTACGCACAAATGGTTCTTTGGCACAGCGGCCCTGAATAAAAAGCATGTGCGTGAAAGTTCGGAAAGAAAGGAAACAGGTGCAACTCTTCGCTTCGGTAACTGCCGTTACTGGTGGCCTGCTTGTCCGCGCATTCCAGCAAGCACACTCCTCTGAATCATGGCTACTGCTTCAGTCTTGTCCACAGAAGCAAGATCACTCACTCGTTCAACCAATCCAAGGCTGCATTGAACGCGTTCGATCGCCGCTGTGCAATGGTCCGTCCGGACATTGTAGACCACAAAATGAGCAGCGCACGTGACCAGCCCTCTGTTACGGGTGATGACGTCCCGGACGATGAATTGGTCCTCGGTAGTCTCTTCCTCGACCGGCGACGAGGTGTGAAGGCGCAGGAGGGTGTAGTTGCCCGCAATCCCCGGAACAAGGAAGCGAAAGAAGCTGTGGCGGTCGATATCCTCAAGGGGCAAAAAGTAGACTTCGCTTAGAGTGTTGCTATTTCGCACCGATTCGGCGAGGAATCGCAGGTTTTCTTCACCGAACACAAATCGACCGACATGCAGGACAGTGACGCTCTTGCTCAAGAACAACGCTTCCAGAAGCGAGCTGTGCGGTTTGGCCGCTGAGGTGGTTCCGACGCGCAAGTCCGCTTTGTCGCAGCCAAACATCCACAATTCCTTCAGTGACGGTCGTTTCGCTCAAGTACATTGTGATGGCTTTTACTGTGGCGTTGTCGAGTGTGTCTTCGGTCAACAAAAGCCAGAGTGTGGTCACATACCTCCAGCCGGGTAACCGGCAAATCGCCGCGTGAAACAGGTCCCGCCTTATGGCGCGGGTGTCGACAATGACATTGGTAAGAGACGGACATTGTTCAAGTGCGCCCAAGACCACGGGGCAAATGCTGTATTGATGCTCAAATGATACCCGGCCTGACAGGCCGGCTTCACGAACAGCTAGTCCATGGCCACGCACGTCCTCTTCAGCTATACCTTTAACGGCTACCTTCTTTAGGGATTTGGTTTTGCACAAAACCGACAAAAGCGCTCGGATCGCATATGGGGGAAACTCTCCGAGGTAGAGAGTAAGAAACTTGAGGCGTTTGTTAAGGCTGAAAGCTCGTATAAACGCGATAAAGTAAGTGGACACTGCTTGTTTCCTCTGCTCACCTTCAAGAACCGAAGACTCGTCCTTTTCATCGTATGACGACCTGTGACGTATCCAGTAGCAACTACCAATGTTCAGACGCTCCAGACAGACGCCGTGAGCCACAAGTTGCGCCAACAAACCAGCGCAACGCCCGTCCAGCTGGAAACCAACCAAGGTTAGCTCGGAAATTGTCCGCGTCTCCAGCAGCGGTTCGATGATTCCCCTTAAATCCTCGTGCGACGCGTCTGCCGCGCAAGCAGAGACAGTGAGGGAGGCGATCCAGGGGGCCCTCTTCAAGTATTGTGAGAATTCGGCTGCACCGCTGCCCGAGCGCGCGATCAAGATGCTCGTGTGAACGGAAAGCGCTGTCACCGAGCGGTTCCTCTTCAGCGATGCCGACAACCGCTCGGAGTCGGTGTCACCCACGACCAGTTCCGATATGTCGAGAGTCTTGAGGGCAGTCGACTGCAATATGAGACTGACAAGTGCGTCGACAACAAGCCGCAGATCTTCGCTCTCGCCGATACTTAACTCTTGAAGACCTACCATTTCGGCGAGTACCGTCAAGATATCCGCTCGGATGATGTTGCAATCGGGTAAGGTATTGATGTTTAGTATACGGAGGCTCTTGTTTTCACGAAGAGCCCTCACGGCCAGCTCACGGATCTCGTTCAGTGTTCCTCCCTCGAAGACGGCGTCAGACAGGTCGACGCGGATGACACAGCGGTGCGACGCGAGTAGGGCGTGGAAAAGAACCCTGGCATCACTACTGCGTTGTTCCTGCTGCCAGCCGATGCCATCATGGCTCACTCGCACCAGTGAAAGTTTGCCGGGCGCGTCGACCTCTTGCAGCTGCATGCTGATGTGCCACAGGACGCGGTTCCAGGAGGGAAGTTGGTGGAACAGCTGGCACACAGGAGCGTTGTCATCGTCGCTGGCGGTACAGGGCAGGGTGTGGGCGACACCGGTGCGAAGTTCTGTTTCGTCCGGAACGATCTGCTGACTTTGATGCTCCTGTTCAAGTTGAGGGACTGGCTGTCTACTTTCCGCATCGGAAAGGACGACAGCTGGAGGTGGACGCTCTTCCATGGACGAAGATTACCTCGCGGAGGAAACCGCACGTCGAAGAAAGGATTGCTTGATTTGTTAAAAAATGCAAGGCACGGACTGCGTCCGGCCTATTGTCGGGTGGAAGCGCTTGGTTGCAAAAACGATCTCTGAGCGTTTCATCCCTTTATGCACCCTTAAATATCCTCGGTGGCTACTAACAGCGCATGCGCAAATGCTGCTCAGATGACAATCTTCGCCTCTTATCTTTGATAACGGCTTCACTGCTGATTTCTTTCTTAGTGTCTTAGCGGGAGGTTGCCTTTTCTACTAACCTAGATATATTTACGGTATTTTTCTTGCCACTTTGATTGAAGTATTCTAGCATCGCAGATAACTGAACCTGCCCAAATTGAAACTTCCATGCTTTCGCGGCATGTTCGGGAGGCAAGGCTGTATCAGCCGAAGAAAAAGCTGGAATCGAGTTGCAGATTGACAATTTTTTCAACATGCCACAAAACCGGAAATAAAAAGTTGCAGATCACAGCTGCGTTTAGTTGTTAATATGTGCGACGCGATAGCGTTACTCTGTCGTGGAGGGAGCGGAATCGGATTGCAGTTCGTGCATTTACCGTTATTTTTTCCACGCGCTTCAGTGACGATTTTATTGATCGTAGTGTTTAACACGCCGACGCAACGCAGGCGATGCGGCGTGCCGTAGTGAAAGGCTTTGGATTAATTTTGACCAGCTGAAAATCTTTAACGCGCGCCGAAATCTTGTACACACGGGCGCTGCAGCGACTAGAGCTAGACTAGGTGCAACGATTTTTAAACACTGCGGCACAGGAAAGGCAGACGTTATTCACGCTTGTGGTACTTGAGATTTTCTGCGACTTTGCACCGGCGGCTTCGCCGATTAAGGCTACGGTGCAGGTAGTTTGTTTACATTTGGTTGTTTGGCGGTAACTTTACCAAAAAACAACTAGCGAGCTTATTTTCTTTGCCAAACTATCGGAACACTACCACGATAACGCGAGTCTGGCGTTTAGTGGCCACTTTGTCGCGGCAGTTCACTAGATTTGGGATTCTAGTTAACTAGGAAGTTAACTAAGATTATCAGAAAGCGTTTAGTCCATACACATCGTAGACTGGCTATAGAAACATTAAAAGACCAGGGAATTGAGGAGACCTACAGTAAGACTTCTAGAAGAGATATTTAAGGAATGCACAGGCAAGATAACCTCCAACAGCAAAGCCATAAATTCCCGATCCGGAAGGGAGGATACGGTCTCCAAAACGCTATTCACAGCATGTCTGGAGGTGGTATTTAGAAAGCTTGGCTGGGAAAACACAGGATTAAGGGTGAACGGGGAATAGCTGAGACAATAGCTGGGCGGGAGGGTTGAAAGTTCTCTAACGCGTAAATTACCTACAGCGCCAAATTAGGTGCTCATTCAAGCCATACACTTCCTCATGTTTGACTTTCACTCCTCCGTCCGCTCACGGATACGGATCTGATGGACTCATTCGAAGCCCTAAAGATTCTACAAAGTCCCACGTAGACCAATACCATCGCCAACAGAATCCTTCCATCGTCCTGCAGTGGACCTTAGTCGGCGACTGCAGAACACCTGCAAACAATGCTTAAGGAAATACAACGAGGACGTCCGGCCGTGGTGCTAAAACTACATATGAATAAGGCTAAAGTAATGAGGAATGAGTCTGCCAAAAGCGTCCTCTTCAGATTAGCAAACCAAATGCTCGATGTAGTAAAAGAATATAACTACCTCGGATACATGGTCAGTGCTGCCCCCAGCCTCGAGATTGAAATCCGGCGCAGGATAGGACTGGGCTGGAGAGCACTCGGCAAGACCCCCCAGATAATGAAAAATAAGCTACCTCATCACTCTAAATGAAAATCTACAGCCAGTGCACACTGCTTGTAGTGACGTATGGAACTGAAACTTTGCGCCCTACTAAACAACTAGAAAGGAAACAGGTCTGCTCAACGGGCCATGGAACGAATAATGTCAGGAGTAACGCACAGGGACAGCAAACGAGCTACGTTGATCAGAAAACAAAGTATAGCAGAAGATATCATAGTTCAACTAAAAAGGGGAAGTGCTTGGGCTGGTCATTCGACAAACGAATAACTGTTGGACAATTAGGGTAACAGAGTGGATACCAGGAGAAGGGTCTACAAGAAGAGGAAGGCCATTAACCCGATGGAGGGATGAAATAAAGATATTCGGGGGTAAACATTGGACTCTAGCAGCACAGAAGAGGGAGAGAGAGAGATGGCCTTTATTGCAGCGGGAAGACGATAGGCCAAGTGGGGGAAGCGGCCGGCAGTAGAAGGTGGGGTGATTGTAACTTATCTTGCAAACGGACAGTTCAAACCGAAGCTGGTTGGCTCCTTGAGATAGCAGAAGAGGCCGCGTGGGGGGGAGGGGGGGGAGAGCACGCTCACGGTTCTAAACTGCTCGCGCTAGACTGTTTCCCAGAGAGTAATGCGCAATTAAAATCAGCGTGGAGGGTTCCAATGTACGAGGGTGGCTGTATGAGGAGGAGGCATTTGGAGGAGGGTTAAATGTTCTGTAACCAGTAAATTCTGGACAGTGCCTATGCTCATACAAGCCATAGACGTCCTCATGTTCGACTTTCACTCCCCCGTCCTCTCCCAAATAGGTATCTGACGGACTCATTCGAAGCCCTAAAGATTCTACAAAGTCCCACGTAGACCAATACCGTGGCCAACAGAATCCTTCCATCGTGCTGCAGTGGACCTGAGTAGGCTTATGAGGATGATGGTAATATGGCTTATGAGGATGATGGTAACACAATGCATACTGCCAGGAGATTATTGGCCTTTCCAGCGCGTGTAATGATGCTTAGCTATGTATTTGATAGGTCAGCGATCGCCCAGAGGATTTCTAATTTTCCATTCGTGTGTCTGGAAGGGTAATGAATCACATAGCAATTGCCACGGTATTCCGCTATGGCAAATGTTACCTTCGGCCTTTCGAACGTTAAGTCGTCGGCGTGTACGTGCTTTTGTACTTCCGGACGTTCCCTCGAAGGAATTTTATCCGAGCTTGTCGGCTGTCGTTCTGTACGTTTGGGTATTTGTTTTAGGAGCTGGGGCTGCTAGCGTCTTCTGATGTCCTCATCGTAATCGTCGTCTTATGCAGTCACGGCACTAAACCACCGGGAAATTCGTTAACGCCTCGCGCTAGAACATAACGCGTATACTAAAAAAATACCGGGGCACCCGTGTACGCCTCGCGCTAGGGAGCTTCGTGCTTCAAGGACAAGAGACTTTTACGGGAAAGCTGTGTACCTCTACCCCCCAACAGTTTCCTCCCCGTTGGCGAAAACGTCAAGGCGCCAAGAATACACTTACACACTTAGTTTTTCGCCCCTTCCCAGTTTTGACATTAGTAGAGATGGCCCGGGTTTTGCTTCCACGGGCCGCTGCGACTGGGACCGGGCAAATCAAACAAAGGTACTCGTAAAATTAACCTCGGACTTGTTCAACTGTGGCGACACCATCGTCATCGTAATCATCAGCGCCACAATCATCATCAGCGGTGCCTGGTCAAGTCCTGTGCTTCGCAGGAAAGACAGTACAGCTTTTGTCACTCGAGATGCTCGTTTAGATTCGAGACACCACTCATCGAGGCTGCTGTTCGACCACCAAATGGGTTCAATAAATGTTTTCACCACCACCACCTAGTCAGATCCAACTAGTTAACTTTCCGTTCTGTTGAGGGGCACAATGATGATGATGAAGGTGGGGAAGTGAAAGATGGTTGAACAATCTTTGTGTGCGTTCCAACTTACTCTATAGACGGCTTTGTTGCCGTCTTTGCGGACAGTCTGCCACGTTAGGTTCCGTTCCAATTCGAACGAAGCCGTCAACGAAGGCTGCTTCGCGGAGACCGCTTCGAAGTCAGCAACGATGCAGGCTACCTTCCTGTCTAAACTTATAAGTTACGCCAGCGCCACCTTTTAGCGTATTAACGCTATTTCAAACTAACTTGTTTTTTAATTAAAATATTTAGTATATTTTACGAGTGTTGAAAATGCTTTTGTTTGATTTTTGAATTACGTCATGTTTTTATTAATGACGGTAATGTTATTTACGGAACCTGAGCTAAGTTTGTCAACATGCCTGCTAGGAGGTTGTCGTCTGCGTTGGTGAGCGCTGCGCCGTTCCAATTCTTCTTCCTTTAGACGTGTAATAAGACTGCGTTGTAAGCGGTCTACCAAGCTGCCCACGAATTGGAAAGCAGCCTTTGTCGTTAAACGAAAGGTAGTATGATGATGATGATCGTGAGTGAATGGTTGTGTGCGGACACCATCGTCATCGTAATCATCAGCGCCACAATCACCATCAGCGGTGCCTGGCCAGCGTCAGGAGTGCCACGCGACAAGAGATCGAACACGACTGCGCACCTGGGCGGTTGCTCGTCTTCGCCGCTCCCACTTCTGGCCGGGCCTACTTTCTCAAAATAAATGCAGGAAGCCGCATCAGCCACACCAACCGAGTCCGCTTCCTACAAGAGCGTGTTGTTTGTGCATTGCCAGCAACTGTAGAGGCCACTGCCACTTTAACGTTGGGGTTCAGACGCTGCACAAGAATCGCTCGTGCTTTCTCATCTTTGTGTATCGTCTGTCTGCGCTTTATATATGCAGCTTCCCCCTTCATTTAACGACAAAGACGGCTCAAACATCTTTCTCTTCACTCACGGTCATTATCATCATCATCATCGTGCCCCTTAATCAAACGACAACAATAACTCAAAATCCCTTCAGCCACGATCATCATCATCGTCCGAGATAGTTTCCTTTCCTGCGGTGTGTTTTGAGTGAACCGTCGTCGCCACTGAGGCTGAGAAAGCTTCACTTTAAAAAGTAATTGCACGTCAGACGCTCGCACTTGTAAATATAGTAAAGCCTCAAAGCGAAAGGTAAGGCCAAAGACTGACTTTATACGCACGACGTCGCGAAGTCTGGCGGAAGCCACAATACGCACGACGCGAAGGACCCGCCAACGCGGCAGGTGGAACAACCGGCGCCGCGCCGTTGCTCCGCCCGTCTCAATCGCCCTGACAGAGCGTTTTTGCCCAATTACCAAGCGGCTATATCGCCGTTTTCTGTCGCACCACGGGTTTGGTGGCTTCTAGCCACCATATTACGGGTCGAGAAGCCGATAGTTCAAATGAAAGCCGTACAACGCTCCTCGAAATGGCTTTTCGTCAACTCGCGCTCCGTATCGCAATAAAAAAAGCATAGCATGATGTTATGGATGCAAAGCAAGACATGTGCCACATTACGCCCTTGACACACCGACCATATTCCCAATTACTGATGGTAAATTTGGGGCACTTAAATAACGTTCAGCTCTCTGAAAAATAACCTGGGTTATAATTTTTATGCATTTCATATCTCGGCTTACAATCTGCATAGTCAATGCAGTTCAGAAGCGCTCGGGTTGCGGTCGCATCAAACCCACAACGGATGGAGGTGCTCTTATCCAGCCTCCGAATTAATACTGTGGGATGGAAGCACCTGTCCTATTTTTAGAATTAACTCGTATATAGACGATTACGTTGACCGATAGCCTAACCGATGCGGCAAATAGTACTACTCACGCGCATTAAAAAGTTACAGGTTCAAGTTCAGTTGCAACAAATAATAAAAAGCGAAGTGAGATGCACCTCCATTTCATTTTTTCTTAAACGGATTTCGGTGGCCACATGCAAGCCATTTTTCACCATTTCAAAATGAATACCCACGACATTTAATTTCAAGCACATACACATGCGTTGAGCAATGGTAACAGCTTTCAGGTTTGCTTTGGGCATAAGCCATTTACGTAGACTAAAAAGTATAAACCAAATATGCACTGAACATTCCGAGAAGTGCATGGTTTATGTATACGTCGTGAAGGGAACGGTTCGCGAGCCTCACCCCCTCGACGAAATGACGCCGACACGCAAGAAACAGACGTAACCAGTTTATTCCGGACAATAAAACAAAACGGCATGCGTAGAAGTATCAGCGTGTAACATAACAGTCATGCCAGCAACCGCGGAACTCAACAACAAATTGCACCGATCGTGCCAAGAAATAATAGGACGCTTTCATTAACACTCATGGTGGTGTCCGAGTCTATTGTGCGATTCTGTTATCGTGATGTCTGAGCCTGTTCTCGTGTTTGTGTACTTCAGTTTCTTACGCAGTCATTCAAGTCCTACACTTAGCCGCGAATTGACGACGTCCACTGTTTTTGTAGCTTTCACTGCGAAAAGGGCGTTGTTCTGGAGCTGAAATTTTCTAAAGGAGTGATCGAAATCGCTAAAGCAACTAAACTGCGAAGCAACTTCGAATGTGCTGTCGAAGCCGCTAAGGGGGGCTTGGGGAACCCACCAACCCGTATGACGAGGGCGCTTTCAGTTTTCAGTTGCGTCGTGCGTATAATGGCTTCCGCCAGCCCCCACGACTTCGTGCGTATAAAGTCAGTTAAGGCAAAGCCGGTGGATACCCGGAAAGTAGAGGGTTTCTTGTTATAGTATGGTTACTATCATTCGTGGTTGGCGAAGCCAAAGCGTCTGTTAATATTTCCTTCCCTTTTCACTAAACAAGCCCACTGAGCCTGCCATGATTGTATGAAGGTGGGAAGCGGCGGCACTACGGGAGTGCAAATGAGCATCAGCGCACACCGCAGTTGTTGCTTACCATTTTCGCGAGCTCAGCCAACGTAGCCTTCTTTTTGCGAACACGCCGTAGGCGCAGTACTGTTACTCTCGCATACTGCCGGCTGGGTGGCGACAAGAGCCAGGATATGCGGCCATGACTGACCGTATCTTGTAATAAGAGTGCGAGCCGCTTCGGGGACGAAGCATGCAGGCGACTAAAGCCTACGTAGAGAGAAACTTTCCCATGTCCATCCCGTCGACGTCATAAAAATTGAAGGGTTTAAAATCGCTACGGCCAAACAGGGGACAGAACCGGCACACACACGAAGCGCGCTACTGTGTGTGCCTCCGTGTTATATCTCGTTTTTTTCCGCTGCGCTTTCAAACTCTTGAAACCATGCACCAGCTTACTTAAATAATTAAATTATAAAGTGCGTTCTCCCGTCCTCTTCCTTTCTCTCTCGCCTAAAGGACCACCTTTTTGAAAGTCGTGAAAGATGGCAATATACACATCTATGCGAATAAGCGAGAAATAGCGCTTGAATTTCTGTTCAAGTTTTTTCTGTGGAGACATACGAGCCATGCTAACCCGGAATTTTCAGTGCTACGTTATAAAGAAAACTCTGATTTTTAAGAAATGTGTTATTTGTACAAACAAAGACACTCTCTCAAACCCACTGGGCCATTATTTTATCGGTATTGCGGCATTGTTGCAACAGCTCAAGCTAAAGCTCGTCCTGAAAATAACTGAAGATTAAGAGGACGAAGACGAAGCATGCGTGACCCTGCAGCGAGATTTCCACCGAACCTCAGTGTATAACTTGCCTGGGCGTCTGCTCCCTGCTCACCTATGGCATCTAGACCGTTGTTAGGTAGGACTGCATTACCTTTTGTACCCAGTAGCCAGAGCAGAGCAGTACATTTCTGTTCCGAGCGGAATAACCAATGCCTGGTGCTCATCGCGTGTGCTAGGACAAGTAGGCGGCAAAACGAGTTCATATGGCAGTACGGCCTAATGGCTTTGTTCAGATTGTATTGCTCTTTCAGTTAAAAGATTCCCTTTCTTGTCTTTCTGAAAGAGCTGCTATTTATTTCCCGATGATCTGGTGATCAAGCAAACGAACTCTAATCTCTTTGTTCGCAGAATGTAAACGTTAACGTTTCCTTCGCACTCGATAAATAGCATCTCAAGATTGTTGCAGTTTTCTGCTTTCAAACTTATGAAAAATCAATACCTTTCCACTCTTTCAAGAATGGTAACCAGCAAATCCTGGCGCAGTACAAAGAGTGCAAGAAATAAAGCACCTGTGTTGATAATTTGTGATTTCTCCCACTTCCTAGATAATTAACTGAATGAAACGTGGAAGGACTCTACTGCTTTTTTAGCGGACATTTGGCTGTCCGTTTTCCTCACGTGTCGTTGCCATCTTACTTTCTGTGTAACACGCCAACCCAAGCCGTTCACCACAGAGGACAGCAGTAAGACGATGAGCGTAGCGATGAGGGCGTGAAGTCGCACTGGGTGTGCATGCACCCCCCCCCCCCGCCTTCCGCTTAAATGCACGCATAAAAATGGCAGGGGAGCGAAATGGAAGGTGCTCTTCGCAAGCAGTGTACACGATAAGGAAAACAGGTGGCGGCGATGTAGAGGAGTACAAAATAGGGCTGTGGCCTTACTGCCAACTAGATGGGCATGCTTCACTGCGCAACACACAACGTTTGACAGTCAGTTGAAAAAGATCACGCTTACACAGATGTTTCCTCACCTCACAAACTTTGTGTGGCGACGACATATTCCAGGGGAAATACGAGACCCGTTTTATTAAAATATTTATGTAGAAAAACGTTTTTTGCGATTTCGTTATATGCCGAACACATCTGCCCGAGTTTTCGTACTACACGCCGAGTTCTGGTTTTATGGGGGCGCAACTACGTGGGGGAATTATACGTATGCTTCGCGGTAAATACATAACTGGCGGCGCTGACTCAATTGCTACAATAGTGGGAATGTATATCCTTGGAGCATGAAACACAGGTAAACTATAAAACAGTTGCCTTACGTGTTTGGCTCTCATATAAAAATCTGGCTTTAAAAAACCCACTATGAAGTCAAGTGGCGTCAGAATGACTGCGCATTTGCGCAGTCTCTGAATTTTTCTGTATCTCTTAATTTCTCCACATGTTTGTCTTCCTGACATCGCAAGACAAGGCATAATCGAAATATTTATGAAAATATTTGCCCCTTTCCTTTTGGTAGACCACGTTGAAGTTAGTGGAGTAATAGGCGGTAGTTCTTGGCTTCCGGATTGTGCGGCTTCATCTCGAAATAGTAGTGAGAAACAAAAGTTAGGTAGTAACATCATAGTCCTCTTTCTTTTTGGCAGGCCGGAGATCGGAGGGTAAGTGACCAGTGGCCACTCCGTTTCAATGGCATCCTGCCCACGGACAGTAAGAAACAATCTGAAAAGCTGAGAAGAAATTCTTGCTCCTTTTTTGTAACGAATTAAGTAACCGGAAATTCAGATAACCTAGATTGCTTAACTCCGCTGAAAAGTCAAAATCCTTTGGGCGTGTCTGACTAACATATATGGGGAGCATTTTAGCAGTTCTTTTTCTTGCTCACCTTCCGCAGTGGCTTAGTGGCTAAGGCGTTGTGCTGCTGAACACTAGGACGCAGGTTCGATTCATGGCCGCGGCGGCCGCTTTCGTGATGCAGGCGAAAAGCAAAAAAATAGCAGTGGCTTAGCTCGGCTATGCCAGGATATGCGTAGCGTGAGCTAAGGTTCAGCTGGTTATTCTTAGGTTTCCTGGTTGTCTAGGATTAGCTTATTATCATGCTTACTGCTTCTAAAACTATTTCCAATCCAACCCAATCCAATCCAATCTAATCCAAATCCAATCCAATACAATCGCGGCAGCGGCGGCTCTGGCGCGCCAGCTGTGCGCCATGAGACGTCACGGCTCCTCGCGCATGTGCACGACGGCTCTCCAGGAGCCACGCGAAACTGCTCAATGTCTCCCAGTGTAGCTCACGCTACAAAACGCCCGTGTGCACGAGATTTCCGCGCGCGTTAAAGATCCCCAGATGGTCAAAATTAATCCGGAGCCCTCCCTTACGCCGCCCCTCATCGCGTGCGTTGCCTCGGGGAGTTAAAACCTTACAATCTTTTTCTCACTCCAAGTATCTAAGATCTTAATCACCGTATAACCATATGGAAGAACAATATCAAGAAATCCAGTATGGTGAGTGTAGCATGCGTTTTGGGGTGTACGCGAGTTTACGTGCTTGTCTGTATATTTCTGTTGTGTGGTGCCTCCTGCGGTAATGATGAAGCGGACGTGTTGGATCTAACGTTTGATGAGAGGCCGGAGACCATGGGAGGGAAGCAAGGATTTGTAGGCGAAGAATGCTTTGTCTAAAACGTGGCTGAGCGGCCAGGTTTTTGTTTTCTACAGTATCAGCAGGGCTGTGCTTTTAATGAAGGCACCTTGACAGACTATGGGGTGTGTGTTTATAAACCTCAATATTTGGTATTCCTCTCAAAACCAACATATGTACACATGTTCAATCTGGCCTGCTGTGTACCGTCAAGTCGTGCGTAAAGCCATCACTTGCCTAGGATATTATATCCAACCCACTTTACTGTGTCTAGCTTTGCACAATAAGAATGTTTTGTTTTGTTTTTTTCTCTAGGTGGTGAGCCAACCTTGCCACCCGAAATAGGTTTGTTTTTATCCTTTTTACATAATATCCAACCCACTTTACTGTGTCTAGCTTTGCACAATAAGAATGTTTTGTTTTGTTTTTTTCTCTAGGTGGTGAGCCAACCTTGCCACCCGAAATAGGTTTGTTTTTATCCTTTTTACTAACGATGTTGTCTTATTTGAGGGTATTTCATAGCACCCGACAGGAAACTTGAACGTTGAAACTTGAAACGTTGAAACTTGAACGTTTAAATTTGTCCGTGTGTGTGCGTGCGCTCTGTTACATAGATGTTAATATAAGCACCATGCCAAGTTCGGCTATTTGGTACCTTACTACAATGAAAAGTGCGAAGAAAGCATGAAAGCATGGATACCTCCAAAAATTCACGCATCTCCAAGAAGTGAATCATGACGAGTGGGCGAAGCACTGAGGATCGTTCTTACTGTTAATGACCCGTGAGAGTGCTTACCGCTGCTAAACGATTTCCAATCCAATCCAATACAATTTAATACAACCCAATCCAATCCAACGGTCTTCACGCATGAGCAGCACGGCTCTCCAGTAGCACACTCTCCCTCCCTCCCTCCCTCCCTCCCTCCCTCCCTCCCTCCTCTCTTTCTGTCTGACCTTTTGGGAACCTTTTATTTTGTTCTTGTTAACCTTTGTTAACCATTTGTTCACGGATGTTTCGATATACACGGTGCTGTGCGTCCCTCTCTCTCTCTCCCTCCCCTCCTCTCTCTCTCTCTCTCTTTAACCTTTTGTGGAACTTTTATTCGCAGATGTTTCGATTTACACGGTGTTGTGCGTCTCTCTCTCTCTCTAACCTTTTCTGAACCCTTTATTTTGTTCTTGTTAGCCTTTTGTGGTCCTTTTGTTCACAGATGTTTCGATTTACACGGCGTTGTGCATCTCTTTCTCTCTGTAACTTTTTGTGAGCCTGTTATTTCGTTTTTGTGAACCTTTTGTGAACCTTTTGTTCACAGATGTTTCAAATTACACGGTGCTGGGCGTCTCTCCCTCTGTCTTTAAGCTTTTGTGAACCCTTTATTTTGTTCTTGTTAACCTTTTGTGAACCTTTTGTTCACTGATGTTTCGAATTACGCGGTGCTGTGCCGTTAGTACGGACACCGGACGCGGGAAAAGCCTTACCCTTAAGGTGCTTCGCCCCTAAAATATCACAGCCATGTCACCTTGTGAAGAGGGAAGTCGAGCGAAGCGAGCGCTCTGGCGTAAATTGCTATCATGGGAACGAGCTCAATTTCGGACTCAGAATGCTAAGTTCGAAAGACACAGGCACTACTCTACCTACCAGACAAGGATACCCACAATTCGTTTTTAGACACAATGGCGTTTCATTAGAGCGCGGATGCGCCAATCACGTCGCAGCCCCTGGTGCGCCGCTCAGGTGGCCGCCGAAGAGCCGCGGCATTCCGCAACGCCAAGGGGGAGAGAGGCGTCCAGCGAGGATTATACACTATTTGGGAAGGATGCGGCAAGGGTGAAGGGGAGTTTAAAGTGAGTCTGTATCCACCCTCCCTCTGTAGATGGCTATGCTTCACTGTACGACAGACAATGCTGGAAAGCCAGCTTGCAAAAACCGAGCTTACACTGATTTTTAACACGAAAGTGTGTTATTCCCGGATACACCAAGATTTCGCGACGTCATATCCGTCACGCAAGTGACGCCAGTACAATGAAGCAGGTGCCCTGTAAAGGGTGCGCCCCTGCACACAGGGTCTTTTTGTGGGAAGCAACCTTTGGTACTAAAGGGTACGTTATACTTAGGGTTGTTCGTTTTCGGGTTTTATATTTTAACACGAAATTGTTTTATGCCGCGATACCCTAAGATTTCACTGACGTCATATCCGTCACGCAAATGACGCCGGTACACCTTTGCCGGAGCGACCCGCCAGCAGGACGTCGCTCGCCAAGCACACATAAAAGACAGCCGCGGACCCTCAAATTACGCTTAGCTGCAGATTTCGCTGCGCATTTCACTTTCGTGTTTTACTGATTCCTATGAAACAGGAATCAACCTCAGTTTTTTTAAAGTTGGCTTCAGCTCGAAACGCAACTTGATTGCTAGAAAGATATTTTTCAGTCGCAATACTAGCCGTTTTGTATGAAAATATGGAGGCCCTATGGCATGTTTTTTTTTTTTTTACTTTTTGTGAATTTTTCTAATACGCTGAATATTGTTGGCCCACGCTCGGTCAGTCCCCGAAGATGATCTACGAAACTCAAGCCGTATGCAGCTTCGCTATAAATGCAGCGCAAAACGGCTGCCCTTTCGCTCGCCTCATTGATTCTGTGGGCAACGCAGTAGACATAAGGCAACACGGCCGTTCTACTAGTCCTTTCTCGTTCGCACGACTTCTTTGCCTACTGTGTCCCTTCTTCCATTCGTCTTCTTCTGTGTCCCTACTGATCGCCGAAATTGCATTTCTGGTTAATACTCTTCAGTGTGACGTTTACTGTCTCTCTGGTGCATTGCCCTTTGGCCTTTTATTTTCCGAGCAAAAACTACGGCGCGTGCGTAGTTTCGCAACGCCTTGTGCACGTGTCGACTTTCATGTTTAGTTCATTGCTTGCCGTCTGTTTTGCTACACGCTACATGGTTATTCCCTCAAGTTAAGATACGTTATTAATGTGCACCATGTGTGTGTTTTTTCTCCTTTGTCAACATATTCCCACAGTTTTGTATGGACTCAGATGTGGCATGAGGAAGAAATACAAGTTTGACTGAATAAAAATTGGTATTTACCCCAATAACAATGATAGCAATGCTATTCTAAACTTCAAGCAAATATTCGGGGCATAAAAAATGCGTGCCAATCCAACCTGTGAAGGTGGTTGGAAAGCGGAGCTATAAAGGACACCCACAACGATCACCCATGCGACGTCACTTCAATTCACAAACATGGCTCAACAAAGAGTGAAACCAGATACAAGTGAAGTGCACTTATCATTCTTTATTACATCAAATAGATATTCTTTGCTAAGGCTAAAACAAGGCATGATTCATGAACGGTGGTTGGTTGAGTGTATTGGTGAAGCACATGAGTGGACACGTGCTTTTTTTTATAAATTGAAGGAAGTTCAAAGCCGGTGTTATACGATCTCACTTCTCCTTCGTCTCTGCCGCGCCGGCGGATGCGAGGAGAGAGGCTGCAGAAGACGGATGAGAAGTGAGATACCATGCGCTGGTGTGAGATTCATTTAACTTTTATAACTACTAGCGCATGCGCGAGGCGTGTATACGGGCGCTACGCCTGCAGTGTGCACAGTGCACAGCGGCGCGAGAGGTCGCGTTTCGCTACCCCGTGGCAGTCAGCGAGAACGCAGGGGGTAAACCGCAAATGTGCTCGGTTATTGCACCGCCTGTCTCCCCCTTTCTTCGCGTGGGCTCGTAGCTCAATCGGTAAGACAACGGGCTCTCGCTCGTTTCTCTCCCTGTTCCAGGCTTGATTCCTGGCGGTGCCAG
The DNA here is from genome assembly GCA_013339765.2 of Haemaphysalis longicornis. NCBI lineage: Eukaryota > Metazoa > Arthropoda > Arachnida > Ixodida > Ixodidae > Haemaphysalis > Haemaphysalis longicornis. The sequence continues at coordinate 67,876,451 of CM023458.1, read as the reverse complement.
TAACTTCTATTATTTGTTCGAGGGGGTTTTCTGTTGACACCAACGGTCACGACAGAACCATTGGGGTTTAGAGGCAAAAAGCGTTGTTTTAAAAAAACATGTTATACCATGTCGATGGCTCCAGCCACTTTCTGGCGACGCCTTTGTGACGTCCCAGAATCTTGTTCGTGCGATTGGGAGCCGCCGATCCAAGCTACAGCCTTGAAACACGAGTGGGCGATAGTAGTTGGCATGCAGTACTGCTTGATGTTATCACTTCAAAGCTAATCGTGCAGATAACAGACTAGAAACTATGTTCGCTAGAATAGCTTAGAATACGCCACCGATGTCCACATTACGCCACTGTAGCGTGAAATTGGACAGCTTTTAACTTTTTTTTCGGGAACAAACTGACACTCGTCAAAAAAGGTAAAAAACAATAGGTAAAAACAAATGACGTTTCGGGGCCCGTACGGGTCCCTTGTTCACATATGGAACAAACAGCGGCTCGGCCGTATTTTATACATGCGTGGAACGTTGCAAAACGCATGCGTATGTCGTAGGCATGGGCCCACGCGTCCGATTAAGAGCGTGCGGGGTTGATTGGATGCGGAATGATTCTCGGAGTAGGCGCATTGATAATATTTTCTCGGTGGCAATGATTCTGGCCGAGTCCCAAGCGATGACATGACCGATTACGTTTTAGTGTTCTGCCAAGACGTTTAGCTGGGTGCAGCCGGACAGTCGGACATAAGCGCTCTGTGGCATCGGCACTCTTTCCACGCGCGCAACGCCTGTGCTCTTCTACCAAGGCGCGGAAGTCAGAAGAAAAGAGAAGAGAGGACCTCGCAAGCAATGGCTATCCCAGACAAATCCTAAGCGTTCAGCAACGCAGATCGGCAAACCCACCGACATCAAGAGAAAGGAGCGGAAGTGCGCTGCTATTCTTTACGCTACCGGTGTAAGCGAAACGCTATCACGATTATTCATTGACTACGACGTCTATGTTTGCCACGTGCTACAAGTAAGCTCGGGCAGCAACTTGTACACGACAAAGACGCGCTAGAACGTGAAAGATACCCCGGGGTGGTGTACAAGATCCTTTTCCAGACTTGCGACGCAGCCTATGTTGGTGAAACCGGAAACTTCAAGGGGCGCCTAAAGGATCACAAAAACGACGTTGCTAACGGCCGCGCCAAGCTAAACGTCTTGGCAGAACACCAAAACGTAACCGGTCATGTCATCGCTTGGTACTCGGCCAGAGTCATTGCCACCGAGAAAACATTATCAATGCGCCCACTCCGAGAATCATTCCACATCCAGTCTACCCCGCACGCTCTTAAATAGGACACGTGGGTCCATGCCTATACGACATACGCATGCGTTTTGCAACGTTCCACGCATGTATAATTACGGCCGAGCCACTTTTCGTTCCACATGTGAACAAGGGACCCTTACGGGCACCGAAACGTCATTTGTTTTTACCTATTGTTTTTTACCTTTTTTGGCGAGTGTCAGTTCGTTCCCGGAAATGTTATTGCCTCGCCAGGCGAGTTTTCGTCGAACTTTGGACTACATTTTCAATTTATCTTTTCGCGCTTTTTTCTGTAAAATACGTCTTTCCTGGCTGGGAATAACCCGGGTGTTGTTACCGTACCCGTGATTCTTTTACACTGAACAAGTTTGCAGTTTGCTTTTATGGCCCCTTCAACTCCTCGCTTAATTGAAGGTCAGGACCGCACTTATGTACATGCCTGGTTGTGTGCATACCATGCAAACGGACCCGGAGTAGGTTAGTTACGGGTGTCAGACGCGAAAGATAGAGGGCTTTAAATCCTTGCATAGATGAGTTTGGACATGAGAGCGAAGTTGTATTTAAACTTACCCTCTTATCCCATGTACTTAAAGGCGTTTACTCTTATCGCTGATATAATAATACCTCGAGAAACCGATGGTGCTTTAAGGACGGAAAGTTGGGCTAGTCGGTTAGACGATAATGGGTGCATTTTACTAGCGCAAAAGTCGGACCACACGAGTAAGAAGACTCTAGCGTTCGTGCTGTGTTTTTCTTACTCGTGTGGTTCGTCTTTTGCGCTAGTAAAATGCACCCATTATCTATGGTGCTTACCTATTGAAGCTTGGATCCCGTGAGTAAATGCAGCGTGGAAATTCAAACAGCAGTACATCATGACTGCAAAAGTCAAGCAACCCGACCCAAGCAGATAATAATTGTTGCAGATAATTATTCTCTCAGCGCTCCAACAGTTTGTTGCCAAGTTTTCTCCAGTCACCATATCATACCATATGTTACTTTTACAGGTGTATTACAAATGCAGTAAGTACTTCAAAAATAACCCGAATTTCAGAAAACCAATACAGACGATTCATCGGTGTGGGGCAAATTTCTGCGTGAGCTCGAGGCCTACACAAGGTTTGGGGAACTAGGGGAGTGACGGCTGAGGGAGCAACGCCCTCGCCGCCCTTTTCGCCGCCCCCCGTTAATACCCTGCCCTACTATCACCATGTGGCAGTGGAAATAAAGCTATACAATGGCAAGCGACATACCCTCCTCCGCTTCAGCCCAGAACAAATCCTGGGCGTTGTCGGCCTCCAAGAAGCTGACACAGATCAGATTAAATATCAACGGGCGAGTGCGATGAACACCAATTTGCAAAAACACCATCTCCTCCTTTTCCCGTATAAAGTGTAAAAGTTCTGCAACCTCAGCCTTAGCACTCCGTGATGGAAATGTACTCCCGAAATTTCAAATTTCTAGATCAAGCTGGTTCGGCGGCTATGATGAGTGCGGGGCTGAGTGAGTAAGTGAGAGAGCTCTTAAGGGAGAGGGAGAGAAAGAGTGAGTGAGCGAGTGAGAACTGAGATGGACGGAGTGAGTGAGTGGAAGTGAGAAAGAGAGAGATGGAGTGAGAGTGAGGAATGAGAGAGAGTGATTGCGTAACTGAGAAAGAGAAAAAGAGTGTGAGAGAAAGAGTGAGTGAATAAGTGAGTGAGTGAGTGGGTCAGTGAGTCAGTGAGTCGGTCGCTTGGTCGGTCACTTCTCTTTACAGGTATCGATAACACCTTAAAAGGAAACCATCATTTCGAAATCAGTTATCATGGTTTTAACTGGAATCAAAACACCAGTCATTGTGTTTGCAAGATGTCCCAAAAAGAAGCGAAGGATAGAAACTACGACATCAGTTGTTTGCTGTTTCCCTTCGAGCGCCGAGTTCTAAAAGTACGTGCTCATTCTAAAGCACACTGCAATCTTTTTCGCAGGGAAGAGGAGCGACCAAGTAGCAGGGTCTTGTGCCCCGCCATCGTCTGTGCTCTCGTCAGCTTGCTTGCAGTCATTGTCACCCTGACCCACCTTGGTGAGGACGTACAAAATACGCCCATACACCCCGCAAAGATCGTTAGATAGAGAGGCTGAAGCGTGGGGCCGGAGGTTAGCGATGACGCCTGCCCTGCCTGTTTCGACGTAACCTGCGGCACCTGTTCCCCATTGCCACGTTGCCGCAGCTTCCCACTGTGCAAGGAGATTTCGTCTAAATAAACACGATTTATATAGGCGAAATAATTGATTTATTGATTGACATTGATTCAACTTTTGGTGGGGCATTTTCTTTTAATCGGGAAGTTATTGCTTTCGCATTAGCACTGGAAGTGTCTGCCTATTGACAAAAAAAGCTTCCTGGAGTACCGTGTGTTATCGTTTCATGGCGTATACAGAACAATAAACGAAACAGGTAACCCATCGCCTCTCTTAAAGCAGCGAAAATCACAAGCGCGTTTACAAGATAAAAATAGTTAAAACGCAGAGATTTCTCTCATGCAACCTGTCAAAGTCAAAGTCCAAAATCCAGACTGCTTCGACGGCGTCAGAATGGCGCAGTCGCACAGACGTCGCCTTCATAACGCCATGTGTCCAGGTTCGATTTGGACCACGTTAGAATTTCTTTACGGGCGAAAACTCTTTATGGGCTCGGCTGTCGGCGTCTATTCTAGTCGCTGTTTCATGTAACCAACCTACTGAAACACCGCGGCACTCGGTTTTCCAACGTCTCACGCTAGAATATAACGCGTACTAAAATAACACTCTGGGATACACTTTTCCCAACGCCTCGCACTGGAACATTTAATCGCCATGGGCAAAAACGGGTACGAAAAGAACAAACCGGGATTCTCGTTTTCCAACGCCTCCGCTACAACGCTTCGTGCTTCAGAGACACGATACGTTTGCAGCAAAGCTGTATATTTTTGCCCCAAACAGGTTTCAAGTCAGTGGGCGAAAGCTCCAAGGCGCCAAGAATACACTTATTCAGTGCATGCTTCGCCAGTGGAGATGGCCGGGGAATTTTTCATGAAGCACTTGATGTGCCGTCTTCTATCTTCATCGTTTTTGAGCCCCATCGTGTAAAGTTAACTTTGTTGTAGTGCGTTATGGCGTGACATCGAACCCCATCAGTCAGGCATAGAAAGCTTCGCTCTAAAAAGTACTAAGATTGTTTGAGCGCCGGCCATCGTCAATTTTTTTATGGGCACCGTATAACTACATCGGGAAATATTTCTCGCTACGTCACTCAAAGCAACTACCGAAAATTTTGGGCAGTAAGCTCAATTCCTGGAGAGTAACCTAAGAGAACAAAGCTAGGCAGCAAGAATTGAACTGGATTGGGAAACCTTTATTAGAGCCTGTGATTTAAGTCCTATTGCTAGGTCTTCGGGAATTAGACAGCAAGGAGAAGGAAGGTATCACAGATCTCCACTTAGTTGCTGGATGGCGATTCGCCGCTGTCGCGGCCGGGCGCGCGCACGGCCACCGGAAGTTCAACGGCTCGTCCCGGAAGTCAGGGCGGTCTGCTACGCATTCTCAACCGCTGAAAAGCGTCCCCATTGGCGCATTTTGGCATTTTGTTCTCAATTTATTGCATTTCGGCTATACACACCGCGTTCAGGTTGCAACTTATGCTATACCGAAATATGCGAGGTTAATATGAAGCAGAATTTAATTGCAAAGGAGAACGAAGATGTCACTTGGGTCTTGGTTTGAGAGGAGACGACGCAGCTCTAACGGGATTTATGCTAGAAATTTATGCTAGGGATTTATGCTAGAAAGAAAACACGTGCGCACGCCGTCAGGCTGTAGCTGAGTTCGTGCGCCCGTTCTGTCAAAACAGTTGTCAGTAAAGTGGTCACTGCAGAGCCTGCAGCCTGGGAATGGAGAGCTAGTTACACGGGCACAGTTAACCACGGTTAAGCACCGTTAACGCAGCAAAGTTTGCTGTGTTACACGACAGACGAAACTGCGGTTACGTCGCTACCATGGTTAACGCAAACTGAGCTTGGCCACCTTAGTTAGGTCACGCTAACCGCATTTTCGCAGCCGCAGTGCTCAAAAATCGCACAATTCAATTCGGACGCAAGTGGCCGGCGCATCAGCGGAGGGCGAAAAAAAAAATCACCCGGCGTTCGGAAGAGACGAGTTTCTCAATAGTGGGCGCCCCAAAGCTGTCCCAAGACGCGCTTGCGTTCTTTGCATCGCTCTCGCAATCAGCGCGACTGCCCGTCAGCAGCGGCTCGTTTCCCGATCCGCCCGATAAACTATGACAAAAGCCGTGCTAAATTTGTAAATTCCGCGTGTTGTCTGCCAAAAATGGATATAGCAGCATTCTTGAAGCGTTTTCAGCACTCGGAAACGATCGGCGCGCGCGTCGTCCGTGCCTGTAACACTGCCGGCGTGCCTGCCCGCACGGCACTGCTTGCGGCCCGAACCGGTCCAGACCACGGCAGCAACAGCTTATCGCATCGCCGCTCTTCGAAATCAATCTGATCGCGGAAAAGAACTTCCGCATGCGAGAAAATGGATGTTAGTGCGGTGAAAAATTCTGCTATGGATTGTAATTCGCAGTTGTAGAGATATCGGTGGTCAAATATCTACCGCTGAAAATAGAAAGTAGCTGAAAGTTTCCAACACCGAACAGACCTAAGCTAACCAAGCCGGTTGCGAGCTGTTGGGGAAGCCCCTCTTCTCGCCGCGTACGAGTGCGCTGCGTTTGTGTCAGAAGCGAATGCTTTAACGATATTTCTCTTTGTCTAAACTGCTTCTCTTTTGTTTTTTATCGTGAAGTTAAAAGTGGGGTAATTTTTTTTTGTTGCGCTCATAATCAAGTGACTGCGGTCACCAAACTTGCAATATCGCGTGTAACATCCAAAACCGCAGTTTGCGATAACCGCGGTTAAAGTTATTAACAACGGTTAAACTTAGCTGCGGTTACTTTCGGCGTGTAACTAGGGTATAAGTTTGCCACCCAACGCCGGTAGAAATCAGGCTTAGAGCGAGGGATTCTGCGTAACAAGAGCCACAGCTTAAAAACGACACTGATATGACATTTGCGTTTCGCTGCGTATCACGCACGTCGTACAGAATATTGTAATACTTCCAAGTGTAACGTCTTCCCATACGACTACTCTGGCCTGCTTGTGGAGATGACGGCGCAACAAGCAGGCATTTTTGGCGGAATGCGTGCGAAACAAGCCCATGCGTGGCATGCGCTATGCTGGAACGGCCCGACTTCCGGGACGAGCGCTTGAACTTCCGGCGGCCGTGCGCCGGAGAGCTCGAAGCGCCATCCAGCAACTCTAGTAGAGATCAGTGGAAGGTATGGCTCACTAAGTATGGGAGATCCAAAAGATGTTTTCATTTAGCCGTATTGCAGTCCTCCCTAGAGCCATTCGAGCCCATTTCCCCAACGAATGGGGCAGGCGCCCTTCCTTGTATGTAAAAGGGCATTTTAAGCGGTAACACCTGAAACAATTTTCCCGTTTCTTTCCCCCATCTGTCAGATCCGGAAGGAGGTCTGACGACGGTCCGGATTGTAGGTGTTACGCGCGGTCGGAATCAAGATACGTCCCGCACAGAAAGTGCAGCGTCAGATTCCACCATCACCGAACCGACCTCCCCAGAGACCGAGATGGTGCCGAGTGAAACAACGATGTCCGATATCACGACTGGTAAGATATATTTGGCGATTTAAATTATCGGGGACATTCATGATAAGACAACATCTCTATGTTGGGGAGCTCAGATGCCCGCATCCACGAGCACACCCACGAGTAACACACCCACACGTTAATGGCAAACAAGTTATACTTTTTCAGGTTACTGCAAACATTGCATAGAGGAGTATATTATTAGCTGAATAAAAATTACACCATCTTGCCGTAGGGGAACCCTGAGTAGTTTGCTAAGCAGCCATGGGGTCGACTGAAGTTCCCATTAGTTTTCAGTTCGTCATTGCCGTTGACATTCTGCTTCGCGTGCCTTCGTTGTATCAGTACCTTCTCGACGTAGTTCGAATGAGTGAAGGACATAAGGCGCGTTCGTAGCACATGCTCCAGTCTCGGTTTTGTAGCGCAGTGGGAATAGCGCCACATACCTCCCGTTGCGGCCAGAGAGTCGTGAGATCGAAACCGGGCGCCGCCTAACTATTTATTTTTATAGTGGACTGCGCCGACGTCAGCCCAAGCGCTGATGGGGCTGAAGAGACGCGCATGCGCAGTGGAGTGTGGACGGCGGGCAACGACAACGAGGGAGGGAGGGACACAGCCCCGAGCATGAGATGCTTCGCATCTAAAAGAGAATGCTTCTTACCTGTTCAAATATACAAACCATCGACACAGCAAACGAAAATTATGGCAAGCAGACGGTCGCTCAAAAAACACCCCACGTTCTTCATAAAGTTGAATAAAAATAAACATTAATATGGCAACTGTACCTTCAGAAGCGATTTTAAATATTTGCTTTTAAACACCCCCGTTATAGGCAGTATTGAAGTGAAGTGTTTACGTTTACCACCTTTCGTGTGTTTACTTCCAAAGCACACATTTCCTGTACTTATTCCCTCCAGCTTCTGACTTTTATGTGGACCAGCGCATTTCTTTCTAAATAATATAGGCGAAAATAGCGGTACAACGTTACCTTGTACAAAGTGTTTGCGAACCTGTATAAAATGGCATCATATACAAGTTTTTGTATGCAGAAGTGTAAAGTGTGTGAAATTTCATACAGGTTTTATTGTTTCTATATCAATTCCTGCCACTGCTGCAAATTGCACGCACACAGGGGCCTCGTCAGGCATTGTTGCCGTCCGCCCATGCTCATGCAGCAGACTGTAAGACGCCTGTTGAATATAAACTCACCTGTTCTTCTCAATTCTTCTCCTACAGCGACCCCAAGACGTACTCGTCCACCCAGTAAGCTTTACGTTTTGATGTCACGTCTTATAAACTTTCTTAGGTAGAAATTTTCTGTGCTCGTCCCTCTATTGAACGAAGCATTGGACTAAAATTTCCAGCACTAAGCTCTTTTGCTAAGACTACTTGTGTAGACGCCATGCTCTATTTACAAGTCAGTGCTTGCTAATTGTTAATCGAACGTTAATCGAGCGTAGATACAGGATCCTCGCTATACCTACCGAAAAGATATAAACTACTTTTATTTAAAAGAAGAATGCGTATAACTGATAAACAGAAGCGGTGCTGATCGGTAGACCACAGATGCCGAATGGGAAGCCTGTTTTCGCAGTTGACCAAACGAGATTGTTTTAGACTTCAAAACTGACCACCAGATAGAGATAGTTCTTACAGGAAGTGCCCCTCCTGCACTGACTTGGAAGCGGAGTGTAACGGCGCGCGCAATAATTTACTGTAAGCTGCCTGTTGGATTCAATCTCACCTTTACTTGTCAATTTTTCGACTACAGCGACCACTGGAAGTACTCACCCACCCAGTAGGCATTGCGTTTTGATGTTACGCCTTAAGAACTTCCTTAGGTGTATATTTTCCCTGCCTGTCACTATATCGATCGAAACTTTAGGCGATACTTTGTAGCTGTACGCTCATCCGCTTACTTGCGTACACGCCATGTTCCGTTTACAAGCAAGCACTCGCCCGGCACTTACGCTGCGGTGCAGAACGTTAACCGAACGTCGTTACAGGTTCCTCTCCGTAAAGGACAAGAAGATATTTCACTTAAAAGAATGCGTAGAACTGATAGGCAAAAGGGGGCTACTCGGTAGACCACAGAGGCCGAACAGGAAGCTCATTTTTGCAATTGGCCAAGGCGATGTAGTAGCCACTGGATGGCGATGGTAGTAACAGGAAGTGTCCGGCCTGCACTGACTTGCAAACGGAGTGTATCGGCGTGTACGGTAGTTGATGTACAGTAGCCCACAGTACAGTAGCCTACAGTACAGCTGTAGCATAGCTACAGTACAGTATAGCTACAGTATACAGTATAGCTACAGTATGCCTACGGTACAGTACAGTAGCCTACCGTACAGTAGGCGTGTACAGTAGTCGGTCACAAAATAAAGGGAGAGAGAAACACAAATAAGACGTAAAAAGTGGCAGAAACAAGGAACAAACAATGACGGCTGAACCAAGAATCAGTTCTGGTTTAAACACGTAAAATTTGAGTATGTTCTGGGCGTGACATGTACCGTCTTCGGGGAAATTTTCTAGGCTAAGCCGAGCGCGCGCAGACAAAGCCTGAAACGTCTTTTGCCGGAATGCTAGAAAAAAATACCTCACTTTCGTACTGTCATAAACAGTTATGTCACATTTAAGGCTAAAGCTCATTCTTTGAATTCTTTGTAATTCAGTAGGCTTAGGTCTGGCCTAGAAAAGTTTGACGAGGAGTGTACTCTTGCAAAGTGTTTTCATCATTTCCGTTGTTCTTGAGAACCATTGCAAGGAGGCTGATAGGGGAAATGCCCTTGAAATGCGCCTTACAATGCGTTCACAATTTATTTCACCAGTAGTCCTGGATTTGGGAGCCTATTCAGGTAGAGCTTCTCACTAGTGTGGTGCAAAATTAAACTGGTAGAGGAGTCACTCCAAGGGGAACTTGTCAAAGGGGACGAAAGGAAGCTGGTGGGGCTAATAATATCTTTTCTTTTTAGAGATGGCGTTCCCTTCCTTACTCACAAGCTGGCGAACTGGGCTCAGACACCATAGAGACGAAGGCCATGGTTTGAAGCGGAAATAAAATCCACGGACGAAGAAACACAGTAGTTGAGAAAGGCGCCAGTCTAGACGACACCGGTGATCAGACAGGCGCTAGCACCTGTCTCGTCTACTGTGTTTCTTCATCCGTGTTTTTTGTTGCGCTTCAAATTACTGAAAACTATTCACCAACTAGCCCAGCAAGAGGTTCTTCTCAGAGACGAGAACGCCGCACACGGGGGCACTGACTCGTAGTGCGCCGTGTGATCCGTACACAGGGAGCACGTCCCATGATGGTCCTATCCTTCTAATCTCCCCCTATTCCTGTGGTTTGAAGCGACATCTAGGATGGAAAACTTGCGCTCACCCGATTTTAAGTGGACATCCTCATCATAATCCCCCCACCACCAACACCATCATCCTCATCACTCTGCCATTTTCATAGGTCCTGCTTTTTAAAGGGGCATCCTATCGTTTTTTATGGAGGCCATGGCCCCCAGCTCATCTTAAAGCCAGCGTTATATATCTTTGGGCAACCACGAAGCATTTTTAAATAAATTGGCGAGGATAAATGGTGCTCCACGTGCGAATGCCCTCACTCACACACTGTTGCCGAGGGGAGCAAAAGTTGTCGGAGAGAGTTGTTACACGGTGAACGCACAGTGATACGCGCGCGAACGCGAATTAACACACGCACTCAGGTGACGATCGTGTCTGAGCATGTCGAACCAACCGACCAACCCAAACTGCTGGCCTGAATCAGGCCCGGCGCACAATGGTCCACCATTGAGTCAGTCGCTGTTTGGTGGCCGTAGCCGCAGAGTTTTGTGTCATGATGTGCCCGGCCTCCCTAACCATTCTCTCTCACGTCCAGCTCGTCACTACTTCCATCGGTCAGTTGGGGGAAACCGAGTGCCCGTGGGAGTGTGGCGCCATCCACCGGGGCGGGCCGCAGAGTCGCACACTGGAGCATGGCCTCCGCGATTGGCTGCCGGCGGCGCGCCGTTGCTCCGGCCGCTCCAATCACCGGGAGAGAGAGTAAGTTGAAAATGGGGCGTGGCCGCGTTTTTCGCCGCACCGCGGCGCGCTTAATTTTAGGGACCTTAAAGGTCGCTAGAGTTCCTGTATATCGCTAGCGCAAGAGTTGCGCGTCTGATTGCCACATGCCGCGGGTTGCCAGCTCGACAGGAAAGCCCGCTTTCAGGGCTGCGCACAAGACTGTATTCAGTCAGTTCTGCTGAACGAGCATCTGGCGGCAGCGACGGCCGCTCAGCTGATAAGCAGCCGACTATCGTGCGCCAGTTCGTTGTCCGCGCCGCTCCTCCCCACTCCTCCTCGCCGCTGCCGCTGGCGCAACGACTCGGCCGGAGCTCCTACATGCGAGACGGGTGGCTTTCCCGCACGACCTGGAACTCGATATCGGGGATGGACACACAACTCTGCTCCTCTAGGGGAGCTATATACAGGAACTCTAAAGGTCGCTTTCCCTGGCGCGGGCGGGCGCAGAGGGCGAAAACTGGGCCTTCCCTGTGTGCGACGTTTAATATAAAAAAAGTTACCCCACACCAATGCAGGAGAAAGGTAGACGTAGGTACTGGTGCTATTAGGGTAGTTACTGGTGCCTTTGAATTTTCCAAGTAGACTATGCCCGGGGTGACGTATAATTGAATTCATTGCACAGCAGTGTTCCTTTTCGTAGTCACGCATGGTTCCAAAACACGACGTTTTCCTTTTCCGATTGTTTCTAAAAATCTCGTACATGTTGTTTGGAACGCACGGAATGCATGTTCCGTGATTGCCGAGCAAGGATCATATTATGGGAATTGAACCGACCTAAATGCAACCATCAGTAAACACGAAACTACCGCGTACGTCGTTTCCTTTTTTCTCCTCTAAACTGGCGGTCTTTGACAGATAAAGTAAATGACATAGCAACACTACTTGAAACGTTTGGCACAACTTTTACCACGATACTATTTACAGAGACGTGGTATACTTCAACATCAGAACTGTATACTGTCCAAATGGCTATCAGTATTTCTTCCTCAATAGGCAGGGTAAACGTGCTGGTGCCGTTGATTGCATGCATGCTTGCATATACAAACGCACGAAGAGACTTCCACTCCACCATAAATGTACGTGGTCTATGAAACGTAATAAAATTCTTTGCCCGAGGTGCTAGTTCTCTACCTGGTGAGTTTATTACTAATATCCCGAACAACTTACTTACGGCCGATGTTGCGCATACAAATACTAGGGATCACTTTAACTGCTCACCAAAAAAATAATACGCTTAATATGTCATGCCAACAAATTATGTGCGGAATATTACCAAAGCAAATCTGGAAATTCAGAAACATTCTTTAGAAAAAATACACATGTAGAGTCGACGGCGGTGTGAAACGCACCGCGGAAAACCGTGACCTTTTCACTCACTTGCAAATAATTTGGTAGTAATATTGCAGTATACTTGAGACCCATAAGCAAAATAAAACGCGAAAAAATGATTGATTCGTCCCCGTGGAAGCCTAACAGACTATTTGGCTATCGTAGTCTCCTGCCTATAAACAATACATGAGAGCTGATCGGTATTACACTGTGTTCGCGAACGCACGTTCGCGCATTCGAAACCACTTCGAAACAACTTAAAAGGCGAAAAAAAAAACTTTTGCGCTGCGATATCGCGCGAAAATTCTCGAACAGCGAAAAAAGAATTCAGCACGCTGGCATTCCCTCAGCCCGAGATGACAGAACCCTGGGCTATGACATTCGCTTTCAAACAAACGACCACTAAAGCTGCGTGCAAACGTAGGCAATCGTGGATGTTAAACAACGTAGGTTAAACAATTTTGTAGTTGTTTGCTCGTGTCAAAACACATAGACCACATATTGAGAGTTTTCTAGCATGAAAACGCGATGACGAAGGCTGATTTACAACTCAAAGCGCCGGAAGCGTCGGCCAGACGGGCGTCTCTTCAGCCTTAGGCTAAGGCCGCCACCTCGCAGCCGGAATAGGAGTTAGCAAAATTACACCTCTCCGCCTGGCTCCGCACCGAATGGGACGGCCGGAGCAACGGCGCGCCGCCGGCAGCCGATCGCGGAGGTCATGACCTGGAGGACCAGGCGTTCTCGAGACTCCGCCACCGCTCCGCAGAGTCGGCACATATATGGTGCACCCAATGCTGTTGTCGAAGCGGCTGCGGTAGACGAGGGTGCGAAGTGCTCCTGCCCTCGCTTCGAACAGGAGGCTGTTGCTCACGCTGTTGTCATAGAGGTCGACAGTGGAGATTTCTTGTTTGTGGCGACGGTAGAAGTCGAGGGTGGACTTATGCTCCATACCCCTGCACCACAGAGTGTTCTCCTCCTCCGTGACTCGCCGGCAGGCCTCAAGCGACCACTTGGCTGCATTGTCAGCGGGGATGGGTTCTGTGAGAAAGCCATACTTAGTCACTTAGTCACCAAGCGTTATTAGATGCGACGCATCTCTTGCTCTCCGGTATGTCCCCCCGTTGTCGTTGTCGCGGCGTCCGCACACCACCTGCGCATGCGCAAACTCTCCTCCGTTCTCGCCAACAGCTGTGTCCAACGCGCTCTCTCTGTCTTATCATTGTAACAGCTGCGCGCGCTTCGCTGACGCTTCTCTCTCGCAGTTGCTCTCGCTGCGCATGCGGAACTCTCCTCCGTTCGTCTCCTCTCCTTCAAGTGCTGAATATAAAGCGGTGAGCGCGCTGCGCCGGTTCAGTCAAGTGCGCTCGCTTGACTGCGCTTGACTTTGCTTGTGCTTCGCTTGACGACGACGACTCCGTTGCTTCTTTCGATGTAGTGCGATGGAAGCAACAGTCCCGTCAGCGAGTGGTTTGACACAATCGAGTACCAGCGTCAATCCAAACGCTGATGGTAACGTTACATTCAACTGAAGACAAGGCTGCGAAGCGACGGCCACGTGACGCTGAACGTTTCACGCGATTTAGAGAATCAACCCAACGGAAACGCCAATTGAACCCCCCGATGCGTCGCATCACATCAAGGTTCCCTCGCGGGAAGATGGGCGTAATTTTTTGCCTTCCCATACCAAGCCAGCCAACGCCATTTATTTGTCTAAATTTTGGCTAATATGTCCTTAACACGCGTTTGTTCCCTGACCCACACCACTCTCTTCTTGTCCCATAATATGGCACCTATAATCTTCCGTTACATTGCTCGCTGAGTCGTCGTCAATTTAAGTTGAAAGATTTTAGTGAGCCTCCAAGTTTCTGCCCCCGTAGGTGAAAACCTGTGTTATGCAGCTCACACACACTTTCTTCTTCAGGGACAAGGGTAGGCTGCCATTTATTATCTGAAAATGCCTACTGAATGCTCTGCAGCCCATTCGTATCCTTATAATTATCTCTGCCTTATGGTTCGGATACGGGGTCACTACATTGGCCTGATTTGATATATTCGCTCACCCCATCCACTGCCTCGCCACCTATCGCAAACCGCTGTGCTCTCCCGAGGGTATTGAGCATTACTTTAGTTTCCTGCATTGTAACTTTCAGGCGCACGGTTTTACACTCCTTTCCCAGTGTGGTAAGCATGCTTAGCCGTACGTCCGCCGAGTTACGAAAAGCAAAAACGCCCGTGTGTACGAGATTTCACCGCATGTTAAATATCCCCAGGCGGTCAAACTTAATCCGGAGCCCTTCACTGCGGCGTGCCTCATCACCTGCGTTGAGTCGGCGCGTTAAACACTACAGTCAATCAATCAGAGCTTAATTTTCGCGCTCAAAACACTGTGAGCACGCACAAAATTACCGCGCACGGCAGAACACTAACGCTGCTTGGCGTAGTTGCCGGTCAAGGCATGAACCCGCTGTTAACGTGGCTGCAGCCAGAGCCTTCTTGTATCATTTTCTGTTGGCCTACGCACTTGCTCCTCCCTCGTATCTCCCTCTCCCAAGTACGAAACCCAACTAATCTTCTCTGTTTTTAATTGCGCAGCACAAATACGAAGTCCGAAAACAGTTGGCCATTTCGCGCGATCATTCAGCAACGGAAGTGGGCGACGACGACCAGGAGTTCAAGCTGTCGTCAACCGACCCCCCTCCGGGGCAAGATGCGGCAACCTCCGCCGTCAAGGTCTCAGAAACAAGAAGTGAACAACCAAGTCGACCGCCACTACATTAAAACGTCGTCTCGAGACCGACTCGGGAATGCTGGTGTCCAAACTGGAAGCAACGTTATGGCGCTGTTATCTGCATCACGCACAATTCTGAGTGGCACACGTCAACTATGGATATGCTTTGCAATGAATACAGTTTAGCTGGTCTGAGCTAGTCACGTGACGTTACTGGCTGCACTTTTTTGTAGCGTGAGCTACACTGTTCGAGTTTGAGCAGTTTCACGTGGCTCCTGAAAAAGCCGTGCTGCGCATGCGCGAGGAGTAGTGACGTCCACACGGCGCACAGAACGTTGCTCCCTGCCTGGCGTCTCTCACACACCCCTCGCGCCCAGCGTCTTCGCCGACCTCCGTTTCGGACGTGGCGGCCTGGTCCACTTGATGATCATGCTAGAGGTGGTCGGGTGTGGAACCGATAGCTTGTGCGTCGCCGAAATACCGGCGTGCGCCTGTGGAACCAACTTAGCTCTGGGGCGATTGGTGACGCTGCGCGGGAGCCGCTTGATAAATATACATGTGTCACATAATACGTATACCGTGAGGGTGTCATTAAAGCAGCAGTAAGCATGGTAATCAAGCTAATCCTAGACAACCAGGAATGCTAAGAATAACCAGTTTAACCTAAGCTCACGGTACGTATTTCCTGGCATGGCCGAGCTAAGCCACAGCTATTTTCTACCTTTTGTCTACTCGTGTAGTTCGGCTTCCCGCTGTAAGCTGCAGACTCATGTGCGTCAGGGCAGTGTTGTTTCCGGCGTGACGGTGAAAGGAATCTAGCAGGTTAGACGAGAGCTGGAGAAGCCGACCCGGGGCTCTTCCCACAGCCGAACAGGTTCTCAGAGCGGGAGGTGCGTGTGCCAACACTTTTATAGCGCAGCTCTTACACGGCCAGTCCTGTGGCTTCGCGCAACGCCACCTAGAGAAGGTTGTCAATTCCGGGAGCCTGGCGCAGGGACGTAGAGCTTCCGGGCGGTATTCTCGTGTTTTGTTCGTTTTGTGTCCATTTCAAAATAGTCCGTTTTGAGCAAACCCTCATTGGATAAAAGCGAACGCCCGGATGTGACGCCATGCAAGCGCGGCGGAGCTATGAGCCGCTGCTCAACGGAGCCACTCGGAGGAGACGATTTTTCGGCGCATAGTTGTTGGTTCGCTGGCAAAACAATAAACTCATAAAAGATAGTTTAAAATAAGTTTAGTCGTTTAAAATGTGCTTACAAGAACAGTTGCGCCAAAGTCAACCCGAAGCCACCTACCACTGGAAGCACGTCACAATAAAACGTACGCAAAACACGTTTTCAAAACGGACAATTACGAGAATACCGCTCCTGGGCTGACTCCCGTTGCGTGCGAGCATGCTGGATAAGCAATGCGACTGCGATGAGTTTCTGCGGCAGCGGCCCGCTTCTGCGTTTACGAATTACTAGTAGCAGAATGAAAAAGACGTATCACATAGACGAGTTTCTTTTTGAGTTGCAAACATACTTTGGCTTATTTATTGCCAGTGTCTGGAGTTCAGTTTTCGAGACTGGTTCTCTTCGTCACACATTGTGTTACGGAGCGGTCGGCAGAGGTACTTGACAGACTTGTACACAGTACTGAAAAAAAATTACCGAATACAGTTACAACGCTTTCACCGTAAGAACCAACTGACTGCAATTACAGCCCCAGAAAAAGCAAACAGAAATGGCCATAGCGTAATCGCATTCTTCTAACGTTACTTTTCGCAAATTATTTATTGCTTCGGTAGCGCGCGTATACACACACAGCGGGGCATAAGTAGCAAGGTGGCCACTTAACCTAATAAAAAAATCGGCACGTTCCTGTATGTACCTCAAAGTTTACTTTAGTCGTGCGCGCTACCACGTCAGATTTCAAAGCACAACTCCGCGTCTGTGAGTTATAAGAAAAAGACCTCTGAGTTGAGTACTATTTTAATAAACAATTTTGTAATCGATAACAGAAAAAAACTGTACTTGAATTACAAAGGTCGTCACTGCTAAAAAAGCCAATTCAAACGCCACAGCAAAGTGTTATCAATTAGAAATAATAGTTGAAGCACGTTACGTACAAGCGTGGTTCTTGAGCCCAAAATTTGATGCTACAACGAAGCACATGCTTTAAAATCACTTTACTTTTACGTGCTGCCTCGCAGAAATTCCTGAATGACAACACATAGTTGTGGGTCATAGCGAACCCGCCTGCGAATGTCCTCATAGAGGCTTTATTATTATACGCTGACTCAACCACGCTGCTGTTTTTTTTTTTTTTTATCGTCACCACACATCATTGCAGCAATCGCACTTCAACCGATTCAGGGCAACGTGGACTGCGCTGCTGCCGCGTAATATCTGAGAAAAGCCGTTACACCACTGTGCGTGGTTGTGGACTCAGCTCTGGCTTCATGACAACTGATTATTTGATGCTGTGGGGATTCTCCCCTGTGAGCGCTCGCGTTGTTCGGTTCAAACGGCCGCGCGCCACCTCTCCTGCCATCTGTGAACACACGGCGGAAAGACTGTGCGATGGAGAGGGGCGTGGCACGTTTTGGGCACGCTAGATAAGGGCAGCGGTGCTTGTTACGAGGGGGGAGTCGCCGGCCGGTAGTGCCGCGAGCCGGAAGAGACAAGCGACCGCCGCCAGCCACTTTCCAAGGAGCCCGCACGTCAGCAAGCGGTCAGCCGTCCGTCCCGTCGTGCGTAGGCCTCCGGACCTTGAAGTGCTTTGGTGATGTCCGTTGTTGAGTGTATCTTCTGTGCCATTTATATTTCGTTTCCACTGCTGCAGTAAAGCCCCTTGTTCCTTTCGCAATGTTCTGTGCTGTAATGTTTTGACGAGGCTGTTGCCTGAACCCCCCTCGGTAGGCAGAAGTACCTACAATGCTGAGCACTTCATTGTCAGTAATGTGGAGCAAAATTATGCTGCCGGTATTTTCGATAGATAGCCAGAAGGTAAACTGCAGGGTTCTGAATCACACAAGAAAATTATTTGCAAAACGAATCTCCTTGGCTTCCCCCTCTTTATAGGCCCTGAGAGCTGACTAGGCGAGCGGTTTCTGCCGATAAGCAGTTTCTAATTGTCTTCATTTTGTTAAAAGGTTATCTCGTCTTTTTTGCTCGAGGAGCTCGGATATTACAGAGAAACCGGGCTTCGGGTAGTCGTACTCCGGAAATTGGCACAGTAACAGTTCGTCGCGTTACTTCGTCGAAATGAGCTGTTAACGCAGAATATCTTCTGTCTTGAAATGCCGCTGGCACACACACAAGTATGCACGCTAACGTAAATACGGGTTGATTCTGCTAGAGTACTTACTGGATGCAATAATAACACGTCCCTTACATGTCCTGCAATCACGCCCGAATATCATCGTTCAAATACGTCGGAAAGACACAGCAAAGTTTTCTGACCTTTGAGCGTTGATACGGACAAGTTATCCCACGGGATATCCCGTGTCTATCGTTGTTACGCCGGCTCATTTTTAGGAAAGGTAAAAACGTGCACTTTTGGTCCCGAATCGGGGCTTCGTTGCCGAGACGAACACATCACTTTCACGGCATTTTCTTCGGTCTCATATCTCATATCACTTAAATTGTACACACAGCCTACTCTCAGCACAGTTTTAGCCAGCAATTTCGTCTCCAACGCGTGCTGAAAAAATTGGCAGCGTATCTGCTCCTTTCGTTGCAAATGTCGTCAGAAGATGATAGTCTTTGCAGACATTTGCCAAGGAAATGCCCCACTTCGCTTTCCCGCTCACCTCTCAAGCTGTTCATGGTCCGTCGCGCTCATCCCAAGGTAAACACACAAAGGGTTTGCTCAAGGCGATTTGAATTTACCGCCTTCCACTACTGCAGGCTGGGTTCCTCGATGCACTGCACTACGGCGGAGACGCGCGTGAATCGACACGGCCGGCTTCAAGGTTCATAGAACCGCGTTGCCGTGCTCTACGTGCGTTCCAAGCAGAACGTGAAACCTAGCTAGTGGAACCTTTCTTTGCTATTGCCGCGTGATTTCTCATATGCCACCAGGAGGTGGCGCGGGCAACAGCAGGCGGTAGGCGTTGTTCTGCAGTAGATGTAGAATATCATTTGCTATCGAAAAACCAAGCATCCAGGAATTTTTTCATAAAGGAACACTAAATATCCCTTGTGTACTAATTTCCGGTGTTATATTTGCGCAATGTGTTGTTCTTGTTCAACAAAGTTGACAAGTATGACCATATCAACCGGGCTTAGACGATTACATTTGGCTGTGAGTATATAAGGCTATTGCGCAGTAAACGTTTTACTTTGGCCAGGTGGCTGAATCGAGTTACAGACAGACCAAAATTTCTCGGTTTAAGTAGCCCAAGAAAGACTATCGTCTATAGAAATAAAGACGCTCGACATGTTCTTCCCTTCGCCGACACAAACAGAGCGTGTCCGTGCCTGCCGTGGACAAACTCGTTCTGGCTGCACACGTGTGGCGGGAGAATGTCACGTGACGGGTGATGACGTAAGCCCACGGCCACAAGAAACCCGGCCTTGCAACCCTCTACGTGGCGATGCTTCGCGGCGTCCCTCGCCATCGTCCCTCGGCGTAACCAATAGAACGAGAGGGACAGCAGAGAGAGGAGAGAGAGAGAGAGAGAGAGAGAGGCGGAAATCAGAGGAGGAGAGTAGGCGGCACAGTCAAAAGGAAGGCAATATGACGAGGCTGCCGTGCCCAACGTGCCCCGCGGTGGCAGCCCGCTACAAGATGGCGCCAGAGTAGCGCGCACCATCATGTGCTCGCCGATGATGCAATGACTAAGCCAAGAGGGGGACGAGTCCACCGATGCCATCTATGCAGATAAGCCGATCTATGCGAAAAGTAATATGTAAAGAATAAAAGGGGCCTGTAGCAACCACACCCATATAGGGCAGTGAAATTCTTTGCTACTACCAAAAAGAAAAATCATGGGCCGTCCAGCAGGTCTTGGAGGCTCTCGAAAGGCAGAAGCCGAGCGAAAACGACGGGGAGGCGCCTTCACGGGCGACGAACCGCGGGAGTAGCAGAAGCCGACTCCGAGTAGAGGACCCCACCAGGATGACGTAGAGGCCCGCGTCGCGGCGCTCTAGGGTGTCGATCTGCAGGCGATCAATAAAGTTGCCTCCATCCATCCATCCATTGCCTCAACATATTTTTCAGATTAGAAGCACCCCCACAGCTGCGCTGAAATGTCACGTTAGAGAGTATTGTAATCGCTAGCCAATCGTTTCCGGCTGGTGTGTGACGGCGCCGTATCGAGCGGGATGTGGGAAATTCACCTTACATGGGAACACCGCTGGAACCGTGTGCAGAATCGTCTGGACAAGCTTTGCACTTCTTTTTTGAGGACGACGGTCCTCCAAAAATGTGCAGAGACTGGTTCCCTCGAAAGGAATAAAGTAACCAAGTCTTCACCCAGCCTTAAATTTCATTCAGGCAGTAGAACTCAAACGCACGTACATCATTTAACAGTGCGCGATCAGCTGAAAGAACCTCTCGGCCATGGAAATCATGGTACGTCAAGTTAATCTTTTGTATAAAATACATGAAAAATGCCAACTTGTAACAACAACAAAAAAGTTGGCCTATATCTGAATATTAGTGTGTGGCGATATTTCCGTGGAGCACCAGCAGTTGCGTATTAACATAAAGAATACCAAAAGTGTTACAACAGGCCCGTCCACCCTACACATTTTCCGGCACTATTTGGTGCTTGAGTTTTGTTTGTTAGAAGCTTTGCTTTGACCGTTTTAGGAATCCTTTTACGACTGTGCCCCAACAGACATTGTTTGTTCGACGTTTCGTCTGTTTGCGAGCAAGCATTGCAACCCCGAGCACCGGTGGCTGACTCGATGGCCCTTCTTGGGGGGTCATGAACCGACCACTGCTGGCGCCTCCCCGTCTCGTCCTTGGCCCGTCCCCGCCCATGGATCCCCATCAATGCGTCCCTCAAGACATCATGCCGGAAGGTGTTCCAAGTGATGACTCGGTACCACCAGAATTTCGTCCGTCTGTTCCTGACCACTTCCATCAAGGTGAGGATGCTTTGAATGCAACTAATGGTGATAGTGCACCTCCCAAGAAAGCTCGCGTCGACTGTTCAGATTACGACGAGGCCACATCAGTGTACTCTTGTGCCAGAGGAAATGGATGCCAATGAAGACGCTGAAGGCGGTTCATTTACAGCGGGGACATATCACAAGAGCAGGCCGTCGGGCATTCCAATTCTGTTCAAGCCAGTTGCGCCTGAGGCGTCTTTTTGGAAAGTGAACCCGAACGTGGTGGCTAGAGAAGTCGTCGCAGTTGCTAAGAACAAGTTTTTTAAGTCATCGCATCAACCGATATGGCAGCCTCTCTCTCAGTGTTCCCTCTCTGGCTGCTGCTCAGCGGCTATTGGAAACTTCCAAGATAGCTTCACTCGACCGTCAATGCTGAAATTCCGCGCTCTTACTGCCTCAACTTCGGCCGTATAACTGACGTGCCCATAGAGTACACAGAACACTGCCTACTTGAGTACCTTAAGGAAGTAGGAGTTGTATCTGTATGCCGACAAAAGTCTTTTGTTCCCGGAGAAGATGGCTCAGTAGGAAGAGCGTCCCCTTCGAAGTGTTGTGTTACAGTTTCGACCAGACCGCCCAATGCCCACGCGTGTTTTTCCTGGGCTTTATCCAGCCACCCTGTCACAGAGTACTTTGGAACAGCGATTACAGTGCTACAAATGCCAGCGCCATGGACATATTGCCAAGTTTTGTCGCGGACCCTTACGTTGCAAGGTGTGCTCTGGTCCCCACAGTCACAAGGTTTGCCCATCAAGGAGAGAGCCAAGGTGTGCCAACTGCGGCGGATCGCATGCCGCAACTTTCGCAGGATGCCCCCGCAAGAAAGCTGCCACAGCAGCAAAAAGGCATATTATATTACACGGAAAATCGCCCACACCGAGGCGCAATAAGCCGAACGCAAGTAACGCTAAGGGCAATGCCTCCTTTTCAACAGCAGCTGTCAATATCGCGAGGAACATATGCCGAAGTCACCGCTGACTCGTCACAACAGACACCCCGGCCTGCACCTCGTTCAAAGAATTTGGTACCCAACTCGACTACGGTGACCTCAGGCTTGGCCGCTATAGAGAATCCATCACATCAGCGACCCTTGGATACACATACCCGGCGGTCACAAGGCGTATCGGCACGACCGGAGAGGCCAACAGTTCCACAGTCTGATGAAGAAATATCTTACAAGGCCCTTATACGGATCCTCATTTTAGCACTTCGTTCGATCACCCGTCTCCTTCCACAAGCTAAACTCCCTTCCAGAAATCCAAGCTCTGCTGTCACTACCACAGGCCCGCCCTTTTCATTGCCGATCCGTGTCTCGGGTATGTCTAACACTTATCCAACGGACAGCTATTTTTCAATGGAATACTAATGGACTCGCCAACAAGACAAGTGCATTTCGTCAATTTGTGCACTATTATAACTTTCCTGTTCTAGCTTTGTGTGAAACACGAGTAACTGACCAGTTTCGCTTGGCTAAGTATGTGCAGTATCGTGCTAAGAGACCAAATGACTCAGCCGTGTCATGCTTTGTGTGCGCAAAGACTTACCCTCTTCCCTCGTGTCCTCATCGACCTCTTCATCACCGGAGTACGTTGCAGTGAAAGTGCGGTGTGCATCCTTCATTTTCACTGTCGTTAGTGTCTACCTAGAGCCACAAACCACTGTGAGTTCATCTGTGCTTAATACTTTATTTAGAAACCTGTCAGCTCCATTTGTTGTATGCGGTGATTTCAACGCCCATAGTCCATCATGGGGATCCCAGCGGATATGCAGTCGGGGCCGATTACTCGAGGAAATTATTGAGCGTAACAACTTATGTGTTTTGAATGACGGCACACCAACGTACCTTAGAGGAGTAGGTTACAGTAGTGTGCTTGATTTGACGTTATGCTCTTCAGACATTGCATCAGAGGCGTCATGGTGTGTCGATGCTGACACTCACGGCAGCGATCATCTTCCTGTCTTAATTCAACACCAACGAATTTGCCTGGCGCAGAAGCCAAGGATAGTATGCATTACAAACAATGGGGGCTTTCCGCTTTCATAACGATTGTTCCGAAGATGCCGCGGGCAATATTGACACCTTCGTACAAGTGGTGAAATCCACTATGGCAAAGGTTACCAAGTGGATTCCTGTTCCAAACGCCAGTGCTGGTGTAAACGGAGAATATGCACGGCTGCGCGCAATTAGACGTCGTGCTGAGCGGCGTTTTCGCCGCTCAGGAAAGCTAGAAGATTACCGCACCGCACAGAGAACGTTAATCAAAATGCGTAAGGAACTGCAGTCTTTAGGCCAACGTAGGTGGAGGTCATTCTGTGCCACTTTATGTCCGATGACGTCAAC
This sequence comes from Haemaphysalis longicornis, assembly GCA_013339765.2. Taxonomy (NCBI): domain Eukaryota; kingdom Metazoa; phylum Arthropoda; class Arachnida; order Ixodida; family Ixodidae; genus Haemaphysalis; species Haemaphysalis longicornis. Next base: position 67,852,900 of record CM023458.1, on the reverse strand, counting down.
AAGCAAAGTGTGGGATACGATTCGCGCTCTTCGATCACCTGTGGCAGCAAGAATGCCTTTTCAAGGATTAGCGCTATACAGAGGATTGTCCGAAACAGCTGTTGCAGATGAATTTTTGTGCATGGATTACGAGGCCTTCAGAGGCAATGGCCTGTGATGAGTTTATCACATCTCGCAATGCCGCTAGGTCATTATTCCAGAAGTACAGGACATCATGTCACGCAGAGCTTGATGTCGCGTTCTCGCTGACTGAGCTCGAAGAAGCACTGCGAAGGAGTCGCCGCAATGCCGCCGCTGGACCAGACAATGTCACCTACGCTCTCCTTTGCAATCTTGGTACCCGCATGACCATCCATCTGCTACATTTATTCAATGAATTATGGAATTCTGAGGAGATCCCCGAGTCTTGGAAGTTATCGAAGATTGTACCTCTCCTTAAGCCAGGAAAATCACCACGAGCGATCGACTCGTTTCGGCCTGTCAGCTTGGCCAGTTGCGTAGCCAAGCTATATGAGAGGCTAATCTTTTATAGATTAAATTGGTTTTTAGAAACATCTGGGTCTTTTCCATCATGCATGTCAGGATTCCGGCCACGTCGGTGCACTATGGACAGTGTCCTAGACCTGGTGACGTCCATTGAACAAGAGCGCTCTCAAGGAAACATGACAATAGCTGCTTTTCTGGATATTAGTCGAGCATTCGACACCGCAAGTCATTACCACATTCTTGAAGGCCTTGTCGAAATGGGAATTCGTGGCAAAATACTTCGTTGGATTGAGAACTTCTTGAAGAACAGAAGAGTGTACATGTGCACCAGTCAAGGAGACAGCCAACAGCATGCAGTGGAACAAGGGGTTCCTCAGGGAAGCGTGCTAAGTCCGCTGTTGTTTAATGTTGTAATGGCGAAGTTGCCAGCGTTGCTTTCCCCGCAGCTGCACGTAAGCATCTACGCTGATGACATTTGCATTTGGTGCAGCGGTGCTTGTTACTTGTCGATTCAAGCTGACCTCCAAGCTGGCATTGATAGCATTGAGAAGTTTCTACGTGCGCGAGGAATGGATGTCTCTGCAACGAAATCCGGCGTGCTTGCTTTCACGCGAAAGAAGTTGCGTGGATTACGGCTCACCATGGGTGGTCAGGAAATACCTCGAGAAAAATGTCACAAGTTTCTTGGGATATACATTGACACATCGCTCACATGGTGCCGACATATGGATTATCTGCAGGAAAGGGCATCACGTGTAGTCCACGTTTTGCGTTACCTGACAGGCACCCGATGGGGTTGTTCGTCCGATGCTATGCTTCGACTGCATGCTGCACTTGTCCGTCAGGCCGTTGCCTATTCTATACCTGTTCTGCATGGCCTGTCAAATCGTCAAGAGCAGCGACTGCAAGCATTGGTTACCAGAGGCCTCCGTCTCTGCCTCGGAGTGCCCAGGCCAACGTCGGGAACCATGGTTCTCGCGGAAGCAAGAGAGCCACCCGTAAATGCTTTGCGCGTGCAGGAGGTGCGCCGCCATTACCTGCGCCTGACTACGCAGCATGACTCGCACCCTTTGGTTTCCCGTCTTCAACAGCGTTCAGCGTCAAAGATTCATCAGGCCATCTTTGGTGATGTCATGGCCCTGCCCGCTGTATCTCAATGGCAACACAGCACTGGGTCGCCTCCATGGACTGTTCCCTGCATTGACACCAATGCTGATATCCCCGGGATGCCCAAAAAACAATCTATATCTACAGTGGCAGCACGGCAGATGACGCTCAATTACATGCATGACCGTTATGCTGATTATGTGCATATATATACCGATGGATCGTCGACAACCACCTCGTCGTCGTCAGCTTTCACAATACCGAGTCTTCACATCGATCAGGGGGTCAAGCTCTCGCACCCTACATCGTCGACGGCTGCAGAGCTTTACGCAATATATCTTGCAGTCAAATTTATCGCTACAATGACTTCACCGACTAAATGGGCAGTTCTCACAGATTCAAAAGCGGCTCTTCAAGCCCTAAATCCAATTGCGGCTTACAGTCATCACAATATCTTGGCAAGACACATCTGTGATGTGATTGCAACTGAAATAGGAAAAACTCAGAAATAACATTTCAGTGGATTCCCGGGCACATTGGAATAAGAGGAAATGCACGAGCTGACCGACTTAGCAGCAACCGCTCATTCAAATTCCACGTGTAGCGCCGTGCCTTTTACCAGAGGTGATGTTAAAAATTATTTGAAAAAACTAAGGACACACATTACTTTGGAAACCAGGTTGACCGATAAATATCGTTCATCGCTGTTATACCAAGTGGACCCGTACCTTACATACCCGTGTGCGTCTCACCTGGGTCGTTCCGTCGACACGTTAATACATCGCCTTCGCCTTGACGTGGCCTACACCAAGAAATTTCTTTACCGTATTCGATTCGCTGATGACACCTGCTGTGCTTGTGGACACCAAACTGAAGATGTACATCATGTCCTGCTTGAGTGCCCTCTATATGCGACCGATCGGAAAAAACTAAGTGATAAGCTTAACCTGCTATCTCGGACACCCCTATCCTTGCCGAAACTGTGGGTTCCGTGGGACAATGTACGCAACCAAACGAAAGCCTTCCTTGCCTTAAGGGATTTTTTTCAAATGACGAAGATGTGTGAACACTATTTAAATAGTGCACTTTCCTCTGAAACGCTCTGAAATGGGTGTGGAAACACACAAGGGTGTTATGTATATTGGCGAAACTATCTGTGTCACGTCGTGGATGTCGTCTGTATATAGATGTGTATAGTTCTCTTGTTTTTTTTTTTTTGTTTTTTTTTTTAAACTTTATTTCACTGCTGTAAGGACCGCTGCTGTCTCAATGTACTAATCTAACCCCTTGTGGTTCCTTAGGGCAAGTATTGTACCTTTTGTATACTCCAATGCCTGGAGTAGCCAGCTCCTGTTTGGGTTGGAGCTAAACTCTCCAATAAATAATTATTTCTCTCTCTCTGGTGACCCCACAGAGAGCAAATGCATGGTGTAACTGGATATGGCGAGCCTGCCTAAGCGTTTTCTGAAAGAAACACGGTAGCCACAACTTGTATGTCTACAATAAGTTTATGCGGGAAATTTATTGCCTGTTATGCGCCATGGAAAAGAAACTAACGTTATCGAGAAAGAAATATTAAAGGAACAAATGGTTTATTTGCACTTTTTACAGTAAAAAAACGATCAACTGGGAATTAATCATCTCCTTGGAATGTGAGCCCATGCAGTAAAAATTTCACGTTCTGCGACAAAACCCGAAAACAAGCGTGCGCACGTTACCTAAAAAAGTAACTAAATACCGTTACCCATTACTCGCTCGAAAAGGTACCGAATACGCTACTTGTTACCGATTCACAAAAGGAACGCGTTAGTTGCCCGTAAAAGTAACCAGTTTTGCGTTTCTGTCACAAGGAAACGCACAACTGTTTTGTTTTGGTTTCACTTTATGCAGTAGCTCCCTCACGAAAGTTTCATCGGGCATGTTTCCCCGCTTCCTCGGAAATAAATCTACGGCGATGCTAAACAGTCGCTCTACCGAGGCGCTCGAAGGAATGGCAGCGTTGTGTTTAAAGGGGCCAAGGAGACAAAATGCAAGTTTGGGTTATTTAAAATATTGCCTCGCAAGAATCATGCTGACACCGTTCTTAAAGTAAACTTTGCTCAAATCAGTGGCATAATTAGGAAACAAATGGAATGGCCATGTGACCCACTGGCTCATTTCCCGCAACAGAACCTATGATGTCATAGCAGCCAGCTCTGCGATTGGCGGAGGCCAGCAAAAGCAAACGCAAACGCAAATTAGGGGAAGCTTATAAGCATGCCGAACGAGCTATTTGGGCTTAAATTAAGGGCACATTCTTTTTAAATCAGTAAGAATGGTGGGACAAACAGTGGATGTCACGAAATGTACTGTCACGAAAAGTGGATGTCACGAAAAGAAATGTACTGATGCGCACTGCTGTTCGTACTGCGCGCGCTATGCTTGGTATAGCTGCACAGGACTGCGGGGCTTTGGGGTTGTCTCAGACGACACTGGCCGATTTACGCAGGTAACGGTGCCTTATGTGACCAATTTGTCGAGGGAGCACTCTGTTTCACGAAAAGATTATTCCCTCCCTGAAAAAAAAACAAGCCAGGGTCAGATACGGTCAAAAACAAGCCAATGGCAGAACACGGCGTACGGCGGTATGGTGGTGCCATCTAGGTTCACCAACGGTACACAAAGGCTTTCCAATCGGCTGCAGAGATGTCGATTCCCGTGATGTCATTGCAGAACACCAAAACACACGATTTAGCTGGAAGATCAAAATTTTAACGTAAATTGATTAATTTCTGACTAATGAAACATCGTTTGCATTGGTACAAGCGCTGGGGACACTATAAAACGGGAAATCTTTACAATAAAACATACTTGTACTTTGTCTTCATGGCTCTTTTAAGGAACAGCTGCTGAATATTCTGGAACTGGGCATTCACTGAGGTCGGAAGGTATCCATTTGGCAGAATGCCTCAAGAACAAGGTCATCCAGCCTTCTTTGTGGGGGCGCTCGTTTTCGACATAGTGAAATAACTGCAAATATGGTTCCTGTATAGGATACTGACACACGTTCATTGGATGATTTAAGTTTTCCTGAGGTATTGAGTACTATTAGCGATGGGCGTTATTTACTTCATTATAAAAACGCAAGCACGACCTCCTCCTCAGTTTTCTCGCTTGCTTCTCACTGTCCATAGACTGAATACCATTGAAACGGAGTGGCCACTCGTCGCTTTTCCTCCGAAATGAGATCCGCAATAAGAAAGACGACGATGAAGTTACTACATGACTTTTTTTCTCACTAATAGTTCGAAATTAAGTCGGACGATTGGGAAGCCAAGTAAAACCGGCTGCAAAAGCTCCACTATAATCAACGTGGGGTAGCAAAAAGAAAAGGAAACACGTTTTTAGGCATGTATCTTATTATCCCTTGTCTTGCGCTGCCAGCAAAAAAAAAAAAAAAAACTCAGTGGAGAAATTCAGAGAATTCTTCACAAATGCGGGAATGTTGTTATTCCTCTTATCCTCATCGCAAGTTTTATACAACGATATTTGAGTATGAGTAGTGCAACACGTTGGGTTATTTTAACACGGAAGTGTTTTATGGCCGGGCGCACTAATATCCGACCGGCATTATATCGCCTACGTCACGGAAATAGCGTCACCAGAAAAAGTTGCATTGACGTGGCTGCGCCCGGATTCGAGCCATGAACGGGATCCCTCGCCGCAACGGGAGATACACAGCGCTCTGCTCACTGCGCTACGAATTCAAGCGCAGGTAGGTCTACGAACGCGCCTGGTATCTTTCCCACTACTTTCTTCATTCAGATGCCGTCTAAGAGGTGCTGCCGTCTAGAAGAAGTGGAGCGAAGTAGTTCATCGTGACACTGATGTACTAATGAGAGCCGACAGTTGGCGCCTCGATGCCAGCGTCTTTGTGTACGCAGGACGCGTGTATGGGACTCATAGGAAACGCCTATACGCTGCCGGCCGCTACAACCTCCGACGCCGACACGCCGAGTACCACCCAGGAGACCGTGTTTGGGTTTGGACTCCCATCCGACGACGCGGACTCAGTGAGAAGCGTTTGCGACGGTATTTGGGACCCTACCAGATTCTACGACGTGTTGGGCAACTTACCTACGAGGTGATCACCGATGGTGATTCCGGAACGTGACGACGACGCACGCGGCCCGAAGTCGGCCACGTGGTTCGCTTGAAACCTTACAATGGAAGATGACGGACTTTTTTTTGTTGTTTGTTCGGATTGTCTTTTGTTTAAGCATCGGGTCGACGCACTCTTACAGGGGGGTTAATGCCGCGAACTGTGTATGGGTTTGTTTATTTATTGTTTGTTTTTACCACCCGGTCACGCCTGGCTCTGTTATTTGTGTCCGCGAAGCCCGTCCTCCATTCTTTATTTTTATGCCGCACGTACTATGTAATTCAGATAAGCAGACTGTTTCGCCCTAACGGGACTATCCTAGAACGCCACTATCTTTTCTGATCTACGATGTTCTGGATGTAAATCGGCGGTTCCAGAAACACTCGCGCCGAAAGATAAAATTACACCATCTTCCCGTAGGGGAACCCTCAGTAGTATGCGAAGCAGCCATGGGGTCCACTGAAGTTCCCACTATTTTTCAGTTCGTCGTTTCCGTTGACGTTCTGCTTCGCGTGCCTTCGTTGTATCAGTAGCTTCTTGGCGTAGTTCGAACGAGTGAAGGACATATGGTGCGTTCGTGGCACATGCTCCCGTTTCGGTTTGTAGCGCAGTGGGAAGAGCGCCACGTACCTCCCGTTGCGGCCAGAGAGTCGCGGGATCGAAACCAGGCGCCGCCTAACTATTTCTTTTTGTAGTGGAATGCGCTGACGTCAGCCCAAACGCTGACGGGGCTGAAGAGACACGCATGCGCAGTAGAGTGCGGACGGCGGACGACAACGACAACGAGCGAGGGAGGGACACAGCCCCGAGCATGAGGTGCTTCGCATCTAAAACCCTGCAGGGAAGACGCTGCGGCCTTCAATCGCCGACGCTCGCTTACGTATACCTCACTTTGCTGACTGCTGCTTCGCCGCCTGTGTATTCTTTGAGTTGTTAGGGGAGCACAAGTTCGCTCCAATAAACTTCTATTTCTTCAAGAGGACTGCGTCGTCTTTGGCATCGTGACAATATGAATTCATTTTCCAGCCTCTGGGTGAAAAAGCTTCTTTATGTATTCCTACCGAACAAAGGCCTAGCTGCTAAGGGGGATCAGGGAGAAGACGACGCCCAAGGGTCACGCGTGCTTCGTCTTCGTCATCTTTATCTTCAGTAATTTTAAGGATGCGTTTTGGTGCTTGCAATTCGAACTACGCCGCAATACGAATAAAACAATTTAAAAATGACTTGAAAGAGTATGTGCGTTTGTGCAAATGACACATTTCCTAAAAATAACAGTTGGTGTTATAGAAAATGGTTAAACAGTACGGTCTAGCAATGCTGGTTTGTCTCTACAGAAAGAACCTGAAGAGAAATTCAAACGCATATTTTTCCTTATTCGCATAGCTGCTAGCTGCGTGTATTGCCATGTTTCTCGCCTTTCAATATAGGTACCGTTTGGGGGAGGGAGAGAGAGAGAAGAGAAAGAGAAGAGAGAGAGCAATAAATGATTTTTAAGGGGTTTCAAAGCGCACGGGAAAAACAAGAAAACATGGAGACACACAGGGTAACATACTCCCTGTCTCTGCGTGTTTTGCCTCTTGCTTAACCAAAAAAAGAGTGCGGAGGAGAGGACGGAAGAAGTAACAAACCTGAGAGCTGACCGAAGATTCGGGAAAAAAAAATTGTGGTTGATCCCTCTTTCATAGGAATCGGTAAAAAACGAAAGTGAAAGGGGACTTCACAGGAGCAGCTGAATGTTAAAGGAACCTCCTTCTTGTGCGAAGGGTTCACGAGCGGACCCCGCCAGACGAAGTGACGCCGACATTCAAGAAACAAAAAAAAATTGGCGCGTATGGTTTCTTTGTGCAAAATGCCCGTCAAAAGACGACGTCTAATCGGCTTTGGATAAATGCCTCATTCGCTTTCCCGCTCACCTTCATGTTGTTCCTCTTGCGTGCGCTCCTCCCAAGGTAAAGACGACAAGAGTTGGCCTAAATTCCCCGCGTTCCTGTGCTCCAAAACTGGGTGTCTCGATGAGAACGCTGCCGTACGGGGAAGGAGCGCGTAATGAGGCACCCTACTTCAAAGGTATAGAACCGCGTTTCCCTTATCCACGTGCGTTGCAAGCAGAACGTGGAACCTATCTGTGAAACCTTGCAAAACAGTTGCCGGTTGATTTCTTAAAATGGCGCCGGAAGCTACAGTGGCGCGGGCCGCAGCAGGCGACGGCGGAGTGAATTTTTTCTGCTGATGATGAAGTATTAATTTCGCAAAAGTCAAGATGTTTGATTTTTTATAAAGGAAAACACGCAAATATCACTGTCTATGTATTGATTTTTATGCCTCAGATTTGCGTACTGTGTTTTTCTTCTTCAATCAATGTTGGAAATAGCGAACAACACCGGACATAGACGGTTAGATTTAGCTGTGACTATCTAGGACTATTGCGCAGGCATCTTTTGTTTCGCCTTGGCCGGGTGCTTGTACATTCGCGTTCCTCCCGACAGGGTCAGGGATCGAAACCTGGCGCCGGATAGTCATTTCTAGGTTTTTTTATATAGTAGGGAGGGGTGCGGTGCGGACTACGGACGCCAACGCGGGGTGACATCGTGAGTTATGAAATGCTGTGCATTAAAAGGGGGGTGGGGGGGGCGGATGAGTTAAAACACGGAAGAGGGGGAGACCTGGCAGGGAGGAAGCAAATTTATTAGGCTAGCTCCCGGGAGTAGGGCAAAGTAAGGCGCTGGAATAAAACAGGCGCTAAGTCGGTTGCTCATGACAACTTCGACGCCCCGAATCTAAGGGAAAGCCACTAATCATCATCATCATCAGTCATAGGGATGAAGATAAGGCGCGTTCGTAGGGTTGCTCACGTCTTCGTTCGTAGCGCAGTGGGAAGAGCGCCACGTACCTCCCGTTGCTGCCAGAGAGTCGTGGGCTGGAAACGGGGCGCCGCCACGTCAATGGCAATTTCTTTGGCTACGTCACCTCTGTGACGGATATCACATCACCAATGTCTTTGCTTACCCGGGCATAAAACACTTTCGTGTTAAAATTTATTTGAAGACATTAATTACACGGAAAAGATAGTACGGAAGCGTGCCTCCGTCCAAGTATATCACCCAAGATATACAATGGCAGCTTACATCATTGTTAACAACCAAACCGAAAGTGTCAAGGCTGCTATCTAGTACAACGTCGGTTCAACTGGCAAGATATATGTGCTCTCAATCTAGAGATGCAGTTGATGGCGTGCTGACGCATTGTTCACGCCGATGCCGATCACTGAGGCCTGTAATATTTCCCTGGAGAGAGCATCTTGGTAGCGTTTCAAAAAGTGTGTTTCTGTTACCTTTCGATGGTAATGACATTTTCCGCGTTTTTTGTAATATACTGCAAGATTACTGCGCGTTCCTGTGCCATAGTGTAAGGATGTTCTCTAAGGCGCTCATTAACGCATCTACCAGTGTGGTGTACGTACGTAAACGCGTCCGCATGAAAGCGGGATCTCGTACACCGCACAGTCCGTACATTTCACATACTGCGTCTCATATTTTTTCGCACACATGACTCTTGGGCCCTCGTTACTATTTACCTTGGCACACAAAGACGCCATTTTGTTGGGGGCGGAAAAAACGCCCCGCACGCCTGCTTTATCGCCGATCTCCTTCAACAGGTGTGACATCCCATTCACGTAGGGTATGACGTTTAGGTGGCGTTTTGATTTTTTTTCTCTCCCCAGGTGGTCGTTCGGGCCACTGTAAAACTTCTAGTACGTTCATTTTGCAACACCTCGTCATTCAAAAGCGCGTGATCTTTGTTATTAGACATGAATTACTGAACCCTTCCTAAAAAGATTCGCTCAAAATTCTTTACCCTTGTTATGATGGGCCGAATGACAGTGTCTTCCCCGTTTCGTGATCGTAAAGACACAAACGCCAATATCTCTTTCTTACTATTCCTTGGATCACCAGGGTGGGTTGAATGTGTATGGCTGAAGTAAGAAAGTAGGGCACCTTTATCACGATAAGGCATGCAAGCACAGACGGTGTAGATCAAGGTGTTAACCAACGCGGGTAGTTTTCAACAAGGGGTGGATTCCCCGAAAAATTGGGCCCATCTCCCCGCGAGGGGGACTGAGTATGCGTCCATAGGGGGGGGGTGTATTGCGTTAACGTTTTAGTGTTTGGGAGTTGGGGGTAGTGAATGGTTGTATCCATTCTGCGTAGGTTGAATGAGTCAAGGATAAAAAGGCCGTTCGTAGCCTCCCACGTGTCGGCTTTGTGGCGCATGGGTAGAGCCATGACATTGCGCGCCCGCAGGGTCGAGGGATACCAGGCGCCGGATTTTTTTATATATAGTAGGGGGCGGTGCGGACAACGGGGGGTGCACTAGACGGACGTCAACGCGGGTACATCGTTAGTTACTGAAATGCCGTTTAAAAGTGCCCATGCGTCTCCCCACGTGATGCCATGAGCGCGATTACTTTGTACGGTGAGGGGCAGTTAGTCCCGTTTCGATCATTTATTTCTTCCTTTTGAATTCGAGGATGGCCTACTCTTTATAGTAGGGCTGTAGGTATAGGAGAACGCTCCCACAATGTCATGTAAGAACCACCTTTTTTTGAAAATGCGAAGGTCTCTCGGAGTATTGCCGAGATAGCATATCAGTTGGCCCGGCATATGGTTGTTAATCAAGTGAATTTAAGTTTTTATCGTCAAGGGTGAAATCTTTAAGGCGGCATTGAAACTGTACGACCAATTCAAGCGCATGTAAGAAAAGCCGCATAACAAAGCTTCCTTGCAGCTATTATCGCACTAAGAAAGAAATGCAAAGCATTGTCCAGAGATTTGCACGTCATGGCGTGTGATGTTCCTAAACACGGTCTCTTTAATGTACCGCTGCATAGGACAGCGTCAGAATGATAACACCAGAACAAAGACAAAAAATCATGAGAGTACAGAAAGGCTCCAAACTAAGTGGATTTTGGGGAGTCACGTAAAGAGCGCAGACCAGCTACAATATATTATTACACACCATACTAACACTCCATGTGCGACACTACGAATATGGCTGTGTGAAGACAGTTTGCAGGAGTTTGTGCAGCTGAGCCTCGCTTCTTATTCGGACTTTACAAAGTTTTCTGCAATTTTCTCCCAGTCGTGAGCGAGCTGTCAATAGCAGTCTTCTTGGAGATATTGTCTTGTAGAATGGCTGTGCTGGTTCTGCTTGTTTCCGAAGCTTTGGAGGAGATGGCTGTCTCGTCCGCCACCGGCGAGTCGAGGGACGACCCCAGCTTGATGTCGTCCAGGTCGGCAGCTACTTCCGCGGGGGAGTCGTAGACGTACTGCACGATTGAACAACACAGAAAACATTCTTTGAGTTTTTTTATGTTGGCTGCGTCGCCACAAACCAACTCATCGTCTCTCGCGCGAGCCTCAACTAAAAGCGGGCATCGCTATATCGAAAACATTGCAAGGCCTCTGGAGCGTTCGTTATAATGAGCAGAGCAAACGCACTGGGTATATAAATTTTTTATCGCGCTATATTCGATTTCAAAGAAGCAGTGAAGAAGCAGTATTCTCGCTTACGCGCCACTCTGATCGGGGTGACGTTATAACATATTCCCTAAAATGTCCCCCAATGGCACGCACAACGGTGACAGCAGTTTAAAACCCCACACCCACAATGGTTATCAAACCGGTTAATTACGCAGTTTCTAAATGTTTACCACTGGACCAGTGGTATACATTTGCTCGGAAGCATGTGATGAAGCTAAGGGATATTGAATAAATTATTGTTTTCCATCGAACTCCAACTGATAACAAAAACCACCTAAAATAATAATGTTGTTTGGCTATTTTCTAAATTAAAGATCATACTTTTCTTTTTATTCACTGAAAATACCTATGTTGCTAACCTGCCAGTCATGGCGTCTTTTCGTTTCTGCTACAGACGTCTTCCATTTTTTATTGGCCCTGGCAACTTTTATAATCTTGCTCCGTCGATACTCATCCCATCCCTCTCGACACCATACGCTCCAAACGTATACATGGGCCCTCGGACATTTCCATAAACCCATCCCCTTCATTTGATGAAAGACCTTTTATTACAAAGCCTTCAAGGCCTACGGCCTGCACGGCAAACACTGGTAGCGTTGTACTTGCGGGGATACATGCCTGGAAAGAACACTTAGGCAAATACGTTTAAATTCGCGTTTGTTAGTTTCTTAACAATTTTCTACTGATTTCCAACTTGCCGGTCGGTAATATTGGCACCTGTAGCAAATCGCGTCTGAGATGGACTTAACGCTGTGTGCCGGCTGTAAAATCCTCTGTTGACTGATTTTGTTTACACGCATTCCGTTCATCTGACCATCCCTATATTAAATTTTGTTTCCTGGTATAGCCCCTGGGAATACTTACAACTTTCCTGATAATTTTTCCCTCCCCTCACGAGACACAAAATACCCGTGCTTTTTAGAGGTAGTAATACCTGCCGCACATCTTCCTACTAATTTCTTACCAAAGGTGCTGGTAAGTGTCTTTACAAGTGAAAAAATTAGGATAATCTCAGCCGTTCTTTTCCGATTCCTGTGAAAACAAAAACAGCAGGCAACGGAAACGCGGTAGAGTCCTGGCAGGCTGAACGAAGGCAAAGCTATATAATCAGTCGTCCGTAAAGAGGGATCATTTATAACTGAATTTTGTTTGCTAGTCGTGAAAAATCACAGTTTTTTCCCTGCGACCGAAGTCAAAGTCAGCCCTAACTCTTAACTGCTTCTACAGTATCCGAAAGACGCAATTGGCTAGACGTAGGCTTAATTCATAACGTGACGGACGCAGGTTCTGTTCCTAGTCCAGAAAGCGTTTCTCTTTTCTTGAGGCGCTGTATGTGACTTTGCTTATCATCGTCATCACTCTTTTGTGAAACTCGTTGTATAAAGTTGCGCTTCCTGCAATGCGTTTTGGCGCGACATCGAACGCCATCGACGAGGCGTAGAAAGCTTCCCGTTAAAAACTGGCCCCAACAGTTCACTTCGGCTATAGCACCACATCTATATTCCACAGAAATGCACCCACCGCCATTAAATTATGGAATAATTTGCCTATTAATGCTAAAAATCAATTAGGTCGCTCATCTTACAAACAATCAATTCTTAAATTTATCCTCGAAGACCCCCACTTTTCCCTTGATTAGTGCGCACGACCTTGATCTTTTTTTTTGCTCACTTTATTTTCTTTTCTAATCTCACCAATTTTTTGCCTCGTTTGTCTTTGCACCTTTTTGTATAACTGAGACGTCTGCTTGCTTTGTAAACAAAGGTATTCTGTGTCAGTGTTAGGAAATGTTGCAATAATCTTCGCATAACTTTTTTTAAGTTCCTTCTGTTGGGATTGCTTGGACTTTATATTTTAATACTGTTCATTTACAAGAGGTCTCACCGCAGTGCCGCACTTCGGGACCTCTTTCTGTAATATCAATCACGATGCACTGTATCCTTGTTATCGATTACAATAAACTGAAACTGAAACTGAAACTAATATATTATGGGACCACGGTATTTGGCTGATGACACCTGACCTGAGGTTTGTTGCCGGCTGCGTTTTACGGGATCAAGTAGGAAACCGAAACTTCAAAGAAATGCCTACCTACCTCGGCCTACCTCTCCGAAATGGCCAATTCGTGAAGAAATATTGCGACTTTATGCGAATAAAATGAAGTAAAAAAGAAAATACCATACCTGGATATCTTTTTTCACCCGTCTCATTCAGGTATTGTTCTGGAAGAAATAATAAAAGTTGCTTAAAAATTGACTCAGTGTAACATTCCACTGCGATGATTGGTGTAATGGGCTTCAAAGTGGATATATTTTAATTATTTGTAGCTTTAGTGACACTCGTGGCCACATTACCGGCAGTGTCCAAACCGTTATCTGTGTAATAAACTTAATCGCAGATCATGTCTTGAACACTCAGCACAGTAACATTATCAAAGTACATTAAGGGGCACGTTGGGCGTGTAGCTATTCATAACTTACAATCATCGTACTGATAATGAGACACAAAGAGAACTAACACACAGGACAGCCCTCCAAGTATTAACGGCCATATTAAAATTCTTGGGCTTGAAGGTATACCTCTTTTTCAGCTATACTGAGCTGGCTTCATTATTTTAGTATGATGATAACAACACCCCAAAAATTCCACAAAACATTAACAACTTGAAAGTTCAAGCTACACAAAACCTCAAAATATGCATTTCACGGAGTTTGCGCTGTGCGAGCAAAGAATGCGCTAAACACCAATCAAAAGCGCGGGTAATTTTCAAGCTAACAAGCAGACTTGAGTTAGGCCTCGTGGCGGCCGTCAGTGTTTGGAGATAGATGTCCTAGTCTTGCCTTCGTCATAATTTCATGGAATGCTGTAATTCCCCATAACTAAACGATATACGAGATTAACTGCGCCCAGTTGCGGTTATGTTAGTTACCCTTTTAAATTAAGATTTAGACCGTCAGAGCAAGTGGAAGTGCGATTTCTTTTCCACTCTGCAAAACTTCTCCCTTTAAAGGAATATCCGTACGTTAAATTGCAGCTAATTTTTGCTTTCATGAGTCGCCACTTTGTCACAACACTTTTTTTCACGCGTTCTTCAAAACGCTATGAATTATCAGTCACTTTGGATAGCATGCAGGAATAAATCAACGTGCAGCATTTTTTACTCAGTTGTTGAGATTTTACACTGCAGTGATCTAGACAAAGCGCGCCATCACGTCTCACATATCGATGTTACAATTTTTTCCCCTAGCTCTGCTTGAGAAGGAGAAGTTCGCTTACATACCTTTACATCAATAATTTATCTCGCAAATATTTATGCTCTTAATGTTCTGCTTCACACGGACAAGGATCCTTTTTCTTAGGGTAGTCTATCAACTTTAGAGACTCACTGTGGACAACTGCATGCTCAGGTCAGTATCCCGATATTTATTAATTTAGATTTTCCCGTCGCGCCTTAGCATACGATGTCGAACGTGGACAACGGAGTTTTGTTTACTTGAATTCCTGAGGACACATACTCGAACACAGACAGTAATAGGCCTCTATATTTCGTGCGGTGTATTCGCCTATACATGATGCCAACTCTTTTAAGGGTGTCGTAACAAATGTGTTCAAGGAGCCCCTTCACGTCTAGAGATCACTGGCCGTAACATTATACAAACAGCTTCATCTAGACTCCTTCAATGTCAGTTGCCTCATCATGTCAAGCTCAAAAGTACGATAAGGGTATCAACGCAGAAGTATTGGCGATGGCAGCATCATATGCGCAACGGGTACGCCATCATTATCTTGCATAAGTTTCTTGAAGCACTATGGCCACGTCCTCACTCCGAGGAAATTGAACTGCCAAGAAGCGTTTCCAACTGATATTTTACAAAAAACACGAATATCGCAGTGTCCACCTGCTCATTCTAGGGAGTGCTTTTATGATATGTCGTGATTCATTCCTGACTTCACGAATATATTTCAACAGCGGAGATTTTTTAGAGTTGTGCTTGGCGAATATCGTGTGTGGTCTCCCGTGACGCTTCTTCCAGAGAAGGTTTCGCGCCCAGGAAAAACGGGTTGCCAGAATAAACAAAAGTCATAAAATTAAAAGGGCTCATTGACTTCATAATACGGCTTATACTGTAACTGAAAAAAATGGGTTCCCTGCAATGAAATTGTGTTTAGAGGTGCAGCTGATTTTAATAAGATCGATGTGAGATTTGTCTTTCTATTCTGGCTTTCCCACACTGCGTTGTCCAAAGAGAAGCATGGACACTCCCGGAGGGAGCATGATTAGAGCAACCGGGTTTAATTCTTGTGTTAGCAAAAGCGTCCCGAAACAAATTCTATCCCAATTAGCCGGCAAGATGACTCTGCCACTGCCCCGAGTTTCATTTACTTGTCATAGTTGTGATCGAGCTGCACAAAATTGACAGGACGAGAAGGACACAACACGAGCGCTCGTATTGTGTCCTTCTCTCGTCCCGTTAAGTTTGCGCTGTTCAATCATAATGAATGTGTACCAACTAGCCGAGTTTTCGACCTTGTTACACACAATTAGTTAGTTCACAGGGAAGTTGTAAACGTTAAACAATTACAGTCGGGGGTCAATACGTCGCCGTCCTAGGAGGGAGTATGGCTACAAACAACCCCTGTAACGGTTCTGTAACTGTAACCGAAACAATTCGGAAAAAATATATATTGTGCTTAGCCGCTAGGACCACGCTAACATTGCGCACCACAACTCCCCTGGTCATCCCGCTTTCACACAGTGGAAGGAAATTTTGTTTCACTTCTACAACCTGTTGTGCCAGAGCGGCTGGCCCAAATGCTTTGCACGGGGCGACGCGCCGAAAGCGGGGCCGATTCACGCCTCGTCCAATCCAGACCAAACCGGCCGCGGTGGCGAAGCTGAAACACGCACCGCAGCAGAGGCGCCTCACCTTTTACATCGCGGCGGCTCCGCCAGATCCTGAATCGGGTAAACGACCCACCCGGGCTTGTCGCTACTCGCCTGGAGGCGAGGTCATGGAGATGGCGTGGGCGTCGCCCTCCCTTT
>CM023458.1:67741410-67836482 GCA_013339765.2 Haemaphysalis longicornis | reverse complement strand
CGGGTACGCTAGTTAATTAAGTGGACGATTTTAAATATTCTGTCAGTGAAAATAAAGTTGTGTTTTTCTTAGCAATGACCGCTTTTAACGGTCCAAGGAAACAAAATATTCGCATACGTTACCTCTAAAATATGTCACCTCTATGCAGTTTGTGAAACGCTTCGCTGGCTCTCCGCGTTCACAGAGTCGAATTAATCCCATTAAAGTTAGTTTTGTTTTGCACGGCGTAGCTACCCCAACAGCGTAAGTGTCTACGCTCTTGAGGCTGTGATTAAATATGGGCTGAAGCGCATACCTCTAGAACGTCCATGACTTCAATCAAACGGTCCTCATTGGCGCGTGGTCCATGAACGTTGAGCATGCCAATGTTCTGCACGTTTTTCTGCCACAAGAACCCGAGCCCCCAGAAGAAGAGGTCCGTATGGTAATCCATGAACAGAGAGTCGTCGCTGTAATAAAAGATAAGCAAATCATACGGGTTAATTAGCGCAAGTGAGCAGACAGGGGCTTAATTAGGCAACCTCCAGGCAGGTTGTAGGCAGATTTACAGAGTGTATTCTCGCGTCACTCGGTTTATAATAGCGAATACACTGTTTTTTGAGAATTATAATCCGCTCAGCCACCGTGCACCTCTTGTACATAGTTTGTACGCAGAAGAGAGTAGGCTGATGGGACTGTACAAACTAATTTTTTGCCTCGATCTGTTGCTGTAAGTCTCAGTTATGGTGTCATTTTGTCAGGCTACGGACACGACACCCTTAGAGGTCTGACAGATATGTAAGCTATTTAGCAAGCTTTTTTCCGACGACATTTCCTTCATTTGAAGGATATCTAAAGTTTTTTCGCGGACTTCCGCATCTTTTTCTATCTATCTCCTTTAGCCCAGCTTCAAAGTTGATTCTAATCTACTAGGGGACTCAGGGACCGAGACACTCGTTTCAGCATTGTTCCTCGAAATAAATGTAATAGCGTAGAACTCCACCTGAGCCATTTGTTATTCCGCGATTTTCCGACAGAGCATCCAAAGAATGGATGCCATGTGGAAAATATCGCATTAAAAATTACCGTTCAATTGAAACTCTCTACGTTCTTTAGGTGATGCATGTTGGGCGTTATAATTTTTTTCTTCCCTCACTGAATGTATTCGAAATTGTTATAGCAAGCTTCTTTTATTTGCCTGCAACCTTTCTCTATTGTTACCATTTTTTCGTGTCTTCACGAATTGAATTTACAAATGTCACTAAACCTAGTTTTGTTACAGGAATTTTACAGCTCCGAAACTTCGAGTTCGCTGTACGTTCGTGACAGTTTCAATATCCTACGTTTCGTATTACCATGAAAATAGTGCGGTTCCTCTCCCCGACTACTTGCCGACATTTGGTTTTCATTCAGTATGTCAATATGCCTTTACTATCCTCCGTTTAAAGCGGTAAAATTTTCTGATGCGTTATTTCGAACTTGTTTGCCCTGCGTCTCAGAGACTAGAAGTTTAGTTGCTTCGTTTTTTTTTGGTCGTACTTTTACTTTTAGGACCTAGCTTTATTTGCCTTAGCAAACTTTGATAACTTGTGTTCTTGCCTAGCTCCAACCATACAGCACGACCACTGAATTGGCAGAAAGAAGGAATTTCTTTATTTTAAATGGTTGGCGGAAAACGTTGGGGACCATTCCCCATTCCTTCGTTTATGGAAGAATACATCTCAGTGCAGAATAGGGGATCGACGACTATCTTTTTGTTAGGAAATTTATAATGCTGAATGAGTAGTAAAGAAAAAAGTCGCGATGCCTCGCTGAGATCGAAACTCGCAACGTTCGGATTATGCGCTTTGCATTTCATTAATATCGCTCTATTGACTATATTTTAGTGATGTACCATTCTGTAACAACAACAATAAAGTTCTATTCTATTTTATTATACCTTGACAGCCGTGTTTCATATATTTTCTTGGGCATGTGTGTTTATTTAAGACAAACGTGCGCTTGAAGGACGTTCGACGTAAAGTGAGAAGCGAAACTTAGCGGTTTCGTTTACAGAAAAAGCCCTATCCTGGAAGGTTGCTGTTTCTAGTATGTGCAAGTGCTGTAGTTATGTTCTTTTTCAAGTTATTTCATCGACGGCGTGTGGACACCTCGTGATACGGACTTCCCCGTACAACGTAGTTTACTTTTCGCGTTCCCGAATGTCTTGTTTGTGGTCACATGGCGTGACAACAGACCCCCCTTTCCCCCTTTCTCCCCGTGATTTTCGAGGAAAGTGTTCAAGACATGGATTCGCTCATCCCTGCTGCTGCGCCTACAAAATGTACACTAATATCCCTTTCTTAACCAATGTCACTCTCACATTATGCTGCTTTCTCAAAAACCCGTTCTTCCTCACCCTCTTCCCTACAAGTGGATACCTACCCCTTTATAAAACGTGCCAGGGAATCGTGCGTTGGCAACGCACTCAGGCAGCCCTCGTGCGCAAAATTTTCTTGTCATGCCCTTCACTGCCCTTTTCAAAGGTCACTACCCTCTGTCTCTCTACCCACACCACCCCACACACACACATATATATATATATATATATATATATATATATATATATATATATATATATAGCAGATCCTATATTGCCAGTGGCTGTTTGCCGTTTTAACAGCGTTTTGTAGCGCCGAATGAGGTATGATTGCCTTTTTTCAGTGTCAGTGCTTACATATCTGACAGATATGTAAAGAGACTTGCTTTCGTCAGCAAGTATCTTTGCTGAAACGTTGGCAACAATCGTGCTTTGTTTGAAGTTTTCTTTTTCTTATATATATATAATATATATATATATTATATATATATATATATATATATATATATATATATATATTCGTGGAGACTATTTCAACGTTTTCTACCTGCGACCGGTTTTCTTCAGTAATGAAAGCCTGAAGGAGACTTTCCATTCCTGAAGAAGACCTGTCTTAGGTCGCAACGTTGAAATAAAATCTCCGAAAAGAGTACTTTCACTCTGTGCGTATTGCTGCAGCAACTAACGACTGAAGAGAAGTGCGCCCCTGACTGACTCGCTAACTGACTAATCAAGGCCCAGTCAAAACTGTTAAACCTAAAGTCTTGAAATTTCGGGAGCACATTCGTGTCACGGTGTAGGGGCTCACTAAGGCGGACGTTTTCTAAATTCTGCTCCTAGACGAGGGAAAGTGCGAAATTCTGTTTTCGTAAACCTCACCCTTCACGCATCGAAGTGTTTTTTAGTGATATATATATCCCGTAAAAAGGTAAAAAGGAGCACTTACACGAAGCTTCAAAGCTCAGATAACCATCTTAAAGCTTCCTTTGTGTATGGAGATATCCCCTCGAAAGTCTGAACAGTAACCGCTGAATAGAACAAATTTAAATCAATTTTATTCCTTGGGCGGACGAGAAAGCTCATCCGCGCATTCGAACAAGCTCATGACATTATCTGCGCTCCGACCCAAACGGCCGACGTCAGGGCTCCCGTGACTTACCGAGGCGGCCGGTGGTGCTGTTGGCGCGCGCTTTCCGCCTTGTGTAACACGTCACAGTTTTTGTAACTGACGTCAAGTGCGACTACTGCCGGTTCGGGCTTTTGTACGACTATGGCTTTTCTACGACTACAGCATTTCTGCGACTACGGAATCAGGCTTTTCCGGCGCGCGCGCGGGCCCGGAAAGCCCGATTGGTGTCAGAAAAGGCTGACACGAATAGACGGAGCTTTAAGTATTTATTCATCCTGCGTTCGACAACCTAATGTGCCATTCTATGATTACGGGGCTCGTAGGCACCTATAGGCGCGAAAAAAATGTAACAAAGAATATCTAACAAGTAGTTTTAGGGTTTTGCTGTAACCAACACTATCTGGGCGATTCTGCATTTCGGAACAACATGGGTGTTTTTTAAAGATAGTCCAATAATTGTTTCACTGATTCATGTATCAAGTTGGTTATTGCTTATAAATGTTACTCATACAATCGCACATACCTATTTTAAGTATTCGTCCGGCGACAGCGTAAGACGGCGAAAATTTGTTCGAAAATCACGCAGCCTGACGAGCTGAACAGATCTAACAGGTCAATGCCTGGATACTATCTGGGCGATTCTGCATTTCGGAACAACCTGGTGCTTTTTAAAGAACAGTCCAATAATAGTTTCACTGATTCATGTCAAGTGTTATTGCTTATAATGTTACTCACAAATGCCATCCCATTTTAAGTATTTCGTCCGGCGACGGCGTACGACGGCGAAATGTTTTCGAAATCACCGCCTGACGAGCTGACAGATCTAACGGTCATTGCTGGATACTATCGGGCATCTGCATTCGGAACAACCGAGGGTGGGGGTGGGCTACAAATGCACATACCCATTTTAAGTATTTCTTCCGGCGACGGCGTACGACGGCGAGAATGTTTGTTCGAAATCACGCGCCTGACGAGCTGACAAGATCTAACAGGTCATTGCCTGGATACTATCTGGGCGATCTCTGCATTTCGGAACAACCTGGGTGCTTTTTTAAAGATAGTCCAATAATTGTTTCACTGATTCATGTATCAAGGGTGTTATTGCTTATAATGTTACTCATACAAATGCACATACCCTTTTTTAAGTATTTCGTCCGGCGACGGCGTACGGACGGCGAAAATGTTTGTTCGAAATCACGCGCCTGACGAGCTGGCAAGATCTAACAGGTCATTGCCTGGATACTATCTGGGCGATTCTGCATTTCGGAACAACCTGGGTGCTTTTTAAAGATAGTCCAATAATTGTTTCACTGATTCATGTATCAAGGTGGTTATTGCTTATAAATGTTACTCAAACAAATGCACATACCCATTTTAAGTGTTTCGCCCGGCGACGGCGTACGACGGCGGAAATGTTTGCTCGAAATCACGCGCCTGACGAGCTGACAAGATCTAACAGGTCATTGCCTGGATACTATCTGGGCGATTCTGCATTTCGGAACAACCTGGGTGCTTTTTAAAGATAGTCCAATAATTGTTTCACTGATTCATGTATCAAGGTGGTTATTGCTTATAAATGTTACTCATACAAATGCACATACCCATTTTAAGTATTTCTTCCGGCGACGGCGTACGACGGCGAGAATGTTTGTTCGAAATCACGCGCCTGACGAGCTGACAAGATCTAACAGGTCATTGCCTGGATACTATCTGGGCGATTCTGCATTTCGGAACAACCTGGGTGCTTTTTAAAGATAGTCCAATAATTGTTTCACTGATTCATGTATCAAGGTGGTTATTGCTTATAAATGTTACTCATACAAATGCACATACCCTTTTTAAGTATTTCGTCCGGCGACGGCGTACGACGGCGAAAATGTTTGTTCGAAATCACGCGCCTGACGAGCTGGCAAGATCTAACAGGTCATTGCCTAGATACTATCTGGGCGATTCTGCATTTCGGAACAACCTGGGTGTTTTTTAAAGATAGTCCAATAATTGTTTCACTGATTCATGTATCAAGGTGGTTATTGCTTATAAATGTTACTCAAACAAATGCACATACCCATTTTAAGTATTTCGTCCGGCGACGGCGTACGACGGCGAAAATGTTTGTTCGAAATCACGCGCCTGACGAGCTGACAAGATCTAACAGGTCATTGCCTGGATACTATCTGGGCGATTCTGCATTTCGGAACAACCTGGGTGCTTTTTAAAGATAGTCAAGAAATTGTTTCACTGATTCATGTATCAAGGTGGTTATTGCTTATAAATGTTACTCATACAAATGCACATACCCTTTTTAAGTATTTCGTCCGGCGACGGCGTACGACGGCGAAAATGTTTGTTCGAAATCACGCGCCTGACGAGCTGGCAAGATCTAACAGGTCATTGCCTGGATACTATCTGGGCGATTCTGCATTTCGGAACAACCTGGGTGCTTTTTAAAGATAGTCCAATAATTGTTCCACTGATTCATGTATCAAGGTGGTTATTGCTTATAAATGTTACTCATACAAATGCACATACCCATTTTAAGTATTTCGTCCGGCGACGGCGTACGACGGCGAAAATGTTTGTTCGAAATCACGCGCCTGACGAGCTGGCAAGATCTAACAGGTCAATGCCTGCATAAACGGCTTGCTCAAACAGCTCCAAATTCATCAGCACTTTGTGATTATTGTGTAGAAGTTCAATATTACTGAAATTTTCAATACTTAAAGGAGCCATGAAGACAAAATACAAGTTGGGTTTATTAGAAAGACTGCTTAGTCCCGATAACAATGATACCAATATCATCGAAATCTTCGAACAAATAACGGAGATATTAAAGAAAACGTGTGAAGTAGTCGCGACCCCCTAGCCAATTTCCCGCAACTATTCTATGACGTCGCGGAACCTTGTTTGTGCGATTGGCGGTCGCCTAACTGACCTGTCGCGACGACACATGAGTGGACGTCTGTAATGGGGCCTCTAGTTCCATTTGACCGCATCACTTGAATGATAATGTGCAGTTAACGCACCGAAAATTATGTTTTATTGTTGGCCCGTATGACGTCATTCATGCTCATAACACGTCATTGTGGCGCCAAATTTGAAAGTTTTTAAATACTTCTTGCTTTTGTTTCGTTAAAAAACATCTTTTGTTGCTGTAATGGAGCTGAGTGAGATACTGAATTCTAGTTCTTTCAAATTAAACGAAGTTGTATTTTCTCTTCATGGCTCCTTTAAAGAAAACTCGTAAACAACACCAGCAGAGTAGGTCAACGGTCGGTTGAAAGGAGCAAAATAGTGAGAGAGAAACGGAGGTGTGGTTATTGCGACGGGACACCGCAAGAGAGTAAGAGGGAAGACTACGAGAGGGTGGGGGAAAACAGGGGGGGGTAACGGTTTAAGCTGGACTGGGTTGGTGCCGGGTGACCTTAAAGGAGGCCATCGGGAATTTTGGGGCTGAGAGGGGCGTCTTGGGGGTGCAATTGCAAGGTTACTTAACTGTGTGTAAGAAAGAAAACTTGTAAACAACAACAGCAGAGTAGGTCAACGGTCGGTTCAAAGGAGCGAAATACTGAGGGAAAACGCAGGTGGGGTTATTGCGACAGGACACCGCAAGAGAGAACAGAGGGAAGACTACGAGAGGGTGGGAGAAAACAGTTTGGGGGGGGGGGGGATTGTTTAAGCTGGGCTGCGGTGGTGCCTGGTGACCTCAAAGGAGCCTTCCGGGAATTTAGGTGCCGAGAGGGCCGTCTTGGTGGTGCAGTTGCAAGGTTACTGGACTGTGTGTAAGAACGAAAACTCGTAAACCACAGCCCGTATAGTCCTAAGAATTCCGGTTGGGGAGGCCAGTGTTCGGAGAAGAATAGAAGGGGTATGCGTGGGTACAATCCACGAGGAGCTTTGCGGTATATTCAAGGGCTTCTTTTCTGTTTTCTTTCTTTTTGTTACTTTTTTTTCTTTTTGCGCGTGTGTTTAAAGCAGGTAGTAAGACGAAATACGAAAGGTCGAGTGAGGCGAGTGCACGTGGTATGTCGAAATCGGCTAGGAGCAAGACAGGCGGAACAAAAAAAAGAGAAAAAAAGCACGGAAATTGTGTTCAAGTAACAGTTTTAGGGTTGGGACGGCAGGGTTGTTGCGGATGGAGATGCCCACTTTTTGTAACAGCATTATTTTTCTGCTGGATTCAGATACCGTAAGGTTTCTAAGCTGCCTTTCGAAGCATTGATTCCAGTCGGCTCTAGGCAGTTGAATTTATGGATTAAGTACGATTCTCTGTATTTCCGGTCTCTTGGAGACTTAAAGTTTGAATGCAGAATATAGAGCTTGAGATCATCGAAATTGTGGTTCGGCTGGTCGAAGTGTTGCCGACTACTATGGAGACACGGTTATGAGTGTCGGCCCGATGTCCATTCAGGCGTAAGTTCATAGGGTGACTCGTTTCTACAATATACTGCTTTTAACAGAATGAGCATTCTAGCATATACACAACGTTAGTAGAGATGCACGTGAACCTTTATTAATCTTGTGAAAGTATTGGCTGGCAGTGCTATTGACAATGCAATCCGTCTGCAGATGTTTTCACGTCTTGCATCTAGGGCGGAGGCAAGGGCTGATGACTGGTTCCTTGGAAGCGCCAATTTTGGCATGCACTAAAATGTCTTTTAGGTTCTCATGTCTTCTGTAGGTAACTTTTCGGGCTTCAGGGAACGTCTTTATAAGTCGGTCATTACTGGCTTGAGTGGGGTAGTATTTCCGCAGGATGTTTTTGTGTTAGGGAGCGCGTTTGAGAATTTGGTTATTAAGGCTGGTGGTCGGGCGCTTTCGTTTTGACGTTGTTGCTTGAGCACTTCGACATTTCTAGCCTGGATACTCTTTCGTAAGCAATATCCAGCGAGCTGACCGAGTGATTCCTGCTTGCCATGGTGGACCTTACTTCATTAAGGTGTTTTATACAGTCTCTGTTATCACTGCATACTCTCCTTAGTCTCGTTGCCTGTCCTACAAAGATAACGTGTTTGCAGTGTCGTGGGTGATGACTAGTGTAGTCTAGGTACTGTTACCTGTCTGTTGTTTTCCTATACAGCGTGGTTTTCCATTTACCATTGTCAAGAACAACAGTGGTGTCTAGGAAGTTTACTTGTTTTCCGAGTACTGGCATGAGAACTTAATCGTCGGATACGAATAATTAAGATGAGAAATGAAACTTTGTAGGGATGTGCGGCCACGCTTCCAAATTATGAAGATGTCATCTATGTATCGAAGGTAAACGTTCGGTTTGAGAGGAAAAGACTAAGAGGGAAGCTCCAAGTTGTCCCATAAAAATGTTGGCGTAGGTGCGTGCGAAAGGAGTGCCCATGCTGGTTCCAAAAACTTGCAAGTAGTAGGATGAGTCGAACTCGAAATAGTTGAGAGTTAGAACTAATTTCAGTAAAATAATGGAGGCTTCCAACGCATGTTGGTGCCGGTTTTCTGCTAAGGTCTTTGATTTAGCCTCTATTCCTTCGGTGATGGGAATGTTCGTTTAGAGAGCGGAGACGTCAAGCGTGACAAGAAGGGCGCGTTGGGTATTTGCCTACCATCGTTTATTGCTTCTATTATGCGGAGGAAGTGTGAGGTGTCCTGAACGTTAGCAACAATAGCGGACGCTACTTCCTTTTTCGAAGTTTTCTTTTATATATTAATTGTAACAGAGATAGTGGCAGTTAGAAGGCTCGCCAGTGTGGCCAAAGGGGTATGTGCTCAACTGAGACCGAGGCTGACTGTCAGGTGGCCTCAATCCCCCAACTGGCTCTATGTGCAAGGCTCAGTCATCGGAGCATCCCCATCGAGAACGATCTTGCTGAGAGACCTGCGCGTGGACTCCGGAGCAAGCTTGGTCTCTGGCACAACCAGCCCCCGTTACCACGCTCTAGCCGTCTGCTAATAAACCCCATTATATAGATATATATATATATATATATATATATATATATATATATATATATATATATATATATATATATATATATATATATATATTAAATTAGAGTCACCCGAAAGTATTACAATATTTAATACGACGTTACGGCTGGAATCCAGCCTTTTTCAAGTTGGGATCTTAGCCTTGAAAAAGGCTGGATCCCATCCGAAACGTCGTATAAATTTTTTCGTGGAGACTGTAATTTAATATAATATTCAGCTGCCAAGCCTGTACTGGTATATATATATATATATATACATATATATATATAGGCCTTCAAGAAGGCGTCGTTCGCTGATAGAGCAGAGAGGACAGACGCCGTTTATTTGGCAAACGCGCCGCCAAGGAGAACCAGCCTCAGGGATGATAATGATCATGTACAGGTGAAGATGCTGAAGCATTACTGAAAAGGGTGACAGCTGATGATGATTACACATAAGATGGAAATAAGGGAATTATTGTTCCGCAAAGAACTACATTGCTTACACTAAATGCCCCCCCCCCCCCCCCCCCTAAACCCGCGTTCTCGAGGAAGGTGGCCGCCCGGCGGCTGGCGTTTAGGTAGGGCAGGAGCGGAACTTTTTGACACGGGAGACATGCACAACTTAGGCACCATGACAGCGACGGTCGTGCTGGAAGACACAGGGGTGACCCGATAGTTTACGGGCGACGTCTGCTCCAGAACTGTATAAGGGCCGATGAATCGCTTATAGGAGCACTGACACGAAAATTTTATGTTACACTTTTATTGCTTTTATTGATGCTTAATGGTCTGGCGAACTTGAAACAGCACTTCAAATACTTCAGGGCGCGATATTTAATCGCATTGAACGGCCTGAAAATCGTTTGTTTCAAATTCCCGCTCTTTCATCCCGAACGGCGCTTATGACACAATCCTGGTCTGACCTCACGGTTTGTGCGGACGTCACCGGCGCCCGCTCGCCGCTCGTGGGGCCGTGCGCGTGAAGTGACGCCACGAGTTTTTGACCAGCGCTGTCGCGTCACTTCTTTTGGCTTCACGGGTGATGTCATGCTGATCTCCATTTGCTGAGTGCCGCTCCGCGCGCTGCTCCGTCGGCGCGATAAATGAGATAATTGAACTATGTTATTCGCGTCGCAGGCCGGTCATATTTCAGCCAGGATATTCTGTTGAGAAAAAGGAAGCGAACTGTGCAATAATATTAACGCCGAAAATTGGTGGCAATCCTCCTCTAAGAAACTTTTGGCATAGCCCAGAACCACGAACGGGAGCTTAGAGTAGAACCTGTTCCCCTGGGTGGAACTGGATACACCGGTGAGAGGTGTCGTACTGGTGCTTGCGATTCTGCTGGCTGGCTTGCGTGTTTTCACGGGCAATATGGCGGCACTGGTGAAGGCGAGAGATGAATTCTTCAGATCCGGGGACACATCCCGTCACAGGTGCGGAAAACAAAGAAGTGTCTATGACCAAGGACATTTCATGGCCGTAAACAAGAAAAACGGAGCGGAGCCAGTGGTTCGTTGGCGTGCAGTATTATACGCAAAAGTAACGAACGGATGGATGGGGTCCCAGTTGGTATGGCCTGGTCCGGTATACATGGAGATCATACCTGAAATTATACGAGGGAATCGTTCCTTGAGGCCATTTGTTTGGGAGTGGTATGAGGACGTCATTTTGTGGATGGTGTTCGATGCACGAAGCTGTTGTGCAATGACGTTCGAAAGAAATGCTTTTCCACAGTTACTCAGATGAACCGGGGGGCGCCATGGCGTACGATCACGTTATGCAAGATGACTTCGGCGACTTCTTGGCAGCGGACAGATCGAACAGGGGGCCGTCTCTGCATAACGTGCCAAATGGTCGACAGCGGTCATGATCCATCAGTGGCCGGAGGAGGTGGATGGCAAAGGGCCGTATAGATCAATACCAACCACGTCAAAAGGATCCACCGGACAAGGAACGGGTTGTAGAAGTCCAGCGGGTGTCGTTGTAGGACATTTGTGATGCTGACACAATGCACAGGAGCTGACATACTTAGCGACGCACCTTGACATACCAGGCCAGGAGAAGCGAGCTCGAATCCTATCGAGCGTTTTTTGAAAGCCGAGGTGGCCAGCAGCTGGGTCATCGAGGAAGGCTTCTAAAAGTTTTGGCTGCAAAGTCCGAGGAGCAACAGTCACCCATTTTTCTCCAGAAGCGTGATAATTTACGCGGCAGAGCACACCATTGCGGAGCGTGTACATTGCAAGCTGGCGTCGTAAACGGCTGGTTCGAAGGCTGCGCCACCCCAGACAGTCCGTCAATTATGATCCGCAGGGTGGGTCCGCCTGCTTAAAAGACACCAGTTTGGAACACTCAACGGATGGCGCAGGATCCGATGGGAGCCAAGGATACAACTCGTGCAGCGGAGGAAACATCGCCAGCGCTGTTTGATGTCGACCCGAGTGGACAACGTGACAAGGCATCCGCATCAAGGAGTTTTTGCCAGGATTTGTACTGTACAGTGTAGTCGTATTTCTGTAATCGCAAAATCCACCGTCCGAGCCGGCCGGAAAGGTTCTTCAGCGTCGATAACCAGCACAAGGCATGATGATCGATCGCTACGGTGAAGTGTGGTCGTGTAAGTAGGCACGGAATTTTTGCACCGACCAGACGACGGCCAGGCATTCTTGTTCTGTAATGGTGTAGTTCTTCTCTGCGGATCTTAGAGTGCGACTGGCATAGGCCACAACACGCTCTCTAGATTGGTTTTCGCGCTGGAGAATAACAGCACCAATTCCCTACCCGCTTGCATCCGTAAGTAATAAGGTTGGCTTGGTGTCGTCGAAATGGGTCAAGGCAGGGTCAGAAGTAAGCGCATCTTTTAAGGCTTCAAATGATTTTTCCCAGTCCTCAGACTATACGAAAGGCGTGCCAGAATGAAGAAGCTGGTTTAGCGGAGACGCGAGAGTGGCGAAGTTGCGCACAAAGCGTCGAAAGCAGGAAGCGAGGCCAAGAAAGCTGCGGAGCGTCTTTTCTTGCTGCGGGCGTGGGAAGCCCATGGCTGCGCTGATCTTCTCAGGGTCGGGCTGGGCACCTTCTTTGTTCACAACATGGCCAAGGACCTTGATCGTGTTGCTGGCAAAATGACATTTTTTGTGCTGATCTGTAGGCCAGCGTCAGCGAAACAGGTCAGCACTTCCTCCCGCCGCTGCAGGTGCTGAGGGAAGGTAGAGGAGAACACAGCGATGTCATCCAGATAGCACAAACGGGACTTCCACTTTAGGCCACGTAGAACAGTGTCCACGAGTCGCTCAAAGGTTGCGGGTGCATAACACAACCTGAACGACATAACGTTAAATTCGTGTAAGCAGTCGTAGGTACAGAATACTGTTTTCTCCTTATCGGCCTCGCACATGGGTGTCTGCCAATATCCAAAACGGAAGTCCAGACTTGAAAAATATTCCGCTCCTTGCAAACAAACCAAAGGATCGTCAATCCGGGGCATCGGGTAGACATCTGTCCTGGTAGCTTTGTTCAGGGCACGAGGATCCACGCAAAATCGAACTGACCCATCCTTTTTTCTAACTAATACAACAGAAGACCAGGCTTTCGTGGAGAGACGGATTATGTCTCGCGTAAGCATATCTGAGACATTCCCTTCAATTATATCTTGCTCATACGCCGACACGCGATACAGACGGCGGATGACGGGAGCACTGTGTGTCTGTATGCGCTGTGCTGCGGCAGTGGTCTGGCCTAACGTTTGGGAAAATGAGTTGAAAGACAAACGGCGCTTGTCAGTAAGGCCAATAAGCACTGTGCGTCTGCCTGGATGATGGCGGCGCTAATGGTGGTGGTCAGCGCTGAAGTAGAATTGTCTGAATAGACGAAAGGTGGAAGAGTCGACAACGAGCCTTCAGGAAAAACATCAATGGTCTCTCCCTGAAGAGTCGAAACCACTGTGGTGCCTTCATTCAGCAAAGTCTGTTCGGGGCTAGAATTGGTAACGGGAAGGGTTGCCGACCCATTGCAGAAGCGTATGAGGCACGTAGCTATCACGACTCCTTTACAGAGTACGCTGGCAGAAGGGACGACTAAAATATCCCCCTCACTGATGTCGGTCGATCGAACTGTGAGGAGAGTATCCAGTCCTGGAGGAAGAACACAATCGGCAGCCACTCTGAGGTCCACTTGAGGCATATTGCAAATACTCGAAACTTGCGCCTTTCAGAGTGCAATGGTTGGGCGATGACAAGATATGACGGCTGAGGCTTAAGAGAGAAAGTCCCACCCCAAAATTAGGAAATGAGCACAAAACGCGATCACTCCTCACGGGATATGATGCCGGAGGCCTTCGATAAGCACGCGTACCAGTGAATTGTCCACAGGTCTCAATCAAAACATTATCAACGCCACACAAGGTGGAGCCTGAATAGAAAGTTTGCACTTTACAAAGTTGAGCACACAAGTCTGCATGTGAAACTGAAATACTGGCGCCAGTGCCCACAAGAGCGTCAAAACAAATACATTCGACGACGACAGATAAAATGTTCGATGGCCGCTGCGGAGGAATTGTCTTTTTACCAAGCATAGCAGTTTCCTCTCGAAACACTGCAGAGGTTAGTTTTCTGTGCGGATGTCAGCAACATGAGACGCGGGATCGAAGGAGTGATACCGAGCGATTGTGAACGGCGTCGCGATGTGCGGGAACTGCCGGGAACGTCCTGTGTGTCTGAGGCCGACGGAAAGGGGCTTGGAGGCGAATGATATGCCCGTTGACGAAAGCCATATGGAGGTCGGAAGGTGTTGCGGTACGGTATAAGGCTTTTACGTTCATCTTGGTGACGCCGCCGACAAAATCGGGCAATATGACCCTTGATACCACAGTAGAAGCAAGTGAGTCCGGGTGGTCGCCAAGGAACATAGTACTGGCTGCACACCTCAGGGAGTGTTGGAGAACGTGCAGACAAATGACTCTGAGCAGGCCCATGACACGGGAAGACTGGCTGTAGTGGGCCGGTCTCGGCGTACCGAGCCACGTGCTGTGGAGCAGCGTGGTCGGTATAGGGCCCGCTTTTCATGAGACCCAGTTCTTTAACAAGGTAACGCAAAGTGGCGCGAGAGGAAAATTGGCGGAAAAGTTGCAGAGACTCAAAAGGTCTTCTGTGGCTGAAGTTCTTCCCTAATGATACTACGTATCAGAGTGCAGCTCTGTGTCGCGTGGAAGGTGGGCTGGTGGGGTGTTCTGCTGGATGCGAGTGGACTGCAGTGCTCCCAAGCGCTGGCACATTGTAACCACGGCACGTACGCTGGTAGGATTCTGAACAGCGAAGCATTAACGGAGAATGTGCTAATGCCTTTCAGAAGGGGCCAGACTTCGTCGTTCTCCGACATGTCCTTGTTTGCCTGGCGACAAAGTGCAAGCACATCCTCAATGTAAGACGTGTACGTGTTACCTACATGTTAAAACGCCCTGGGAGAGTTTCTTCGTGCCGG
Source organism: Haemaphysalis longicornis (assembly GCA_013339765.2). NCBI lineage: Eukaryota > Metazoa > Arthropoda > Arachnida > Ixodida > Ixodidae > Haemaphysalis > Haemaphysalis longicornis. The sequence continues at coordinate 67,821,604 of CM023458.1, read as the reverse complement.
TCTCCGACCGGCTCGCCGAGCTGCAAAAAATCTTGCCGAATGTACTGCGTAAAGGTACTCTAATATTCTAGGCTATGTGCGTTGTTATAAAACCACGTCCTAGCCACCATGTAAAGGCAGAAAGAGAAATTAAAGAGCTTCATAGAGTCGTCCCACCGATTAAACGCAATCACTCTGTTGTAGTCGTCGAGCCAATCGTCGATGTCTTCACCGCGAAGATGGGCGAAAAATCTGGGATCCCATTGTCGGCTGTGAATGGTCCACGCCAGAGGCGCAGAAACCGTTGCAGGGGTGGTGCGAGCCGGGACGTCCTGTTCCATTGGCCCGGTTGGCATCTGGAGGCGTCTTCATAAACGTAGCTCCAGAGGTTCGCTATGAGAGCCAGAGGGCGGGATCGACGTGCCCCTCACCATGTCTAAGAGGCCTTCAAGGAGACGTCGCTCGCTGATAGAGCAGAGAAGACAGACGCCGTTTATTTGGCAAACGCGCTGCCAAGCCGAACTAGCCTTAGGGATGATAATGATGATGTACATGTAGAGAAGATAAAGCGTTACTGAAACGCATGACAGCTGATGATGATTATACAGAAGATTGAAATAACTGGAATGTTGTCCCGCGGAGAAGTACAGAAAGCTTACAATAATATATATATATATATATATATATATATATATACAACTTCAGGTAGTACCCGCGAATGCCCGGGTGTTACATTCTACTAATTACACCTATATGTATAACAATTCTTGAGTAATCTCTTGTGTGTCAAAATAACCTAGTCCGCGGTGAAGTTGTGCACACTTAGGCACTCCCACCGGCTTTGAATGCATGGGCTCGTACCGGAGGTGTGTCGCAAGTGGAAACTCCTGAACTAGCGTTTTACTGGAACTCTCTCGAAACAGTTTGTACCAAAACGGTGCCGTGAAACTACTTAACCTCGCGAAGTGCTATCAGAGTAGGTATGAAAGATGCTCATCAGTTACTTTTCTGATAAATAACACGGGGTCCTACGGGAGGCGCGCGGTTGCATAAACTCAAAACACAGGCGAGCGCTATGCGAACGCGGCAAAATTCAACGGAAGTCCGTGTTCAGGGATGTGTAAGTTGAAATATCCCACTGGCCTCTTTATACGCTTGTTAGGACAAAATCCTGAAATTGGATTTTGGATAACTGTATTTCAACACCAATTGGATATATCAACTGACTGCATAGATAATGATGAATGTCTAAAAGAAAGCACTTTTCGCGAAACCCTGGTTGTCCCTACCAGGTGGGTGTTTCGAAAAAATCTTGTACAAGAGTGTTTTGATACCTGCATAAGTTACCTATATCAACGAAAGCCAGTTCAGGGAACCAGCCCGCCCGCGAGGCGGCACAGGAGTGTTTGAACTTTACGCCTCCACTGGTTCCCCTTTGAGCCTCCACACCTACTCCTCCAGCCCTCCTACTTCTCCGACTAAAGAAATGTAAAAGACAACGTTACCAACAGGCTACACACCCTGGGTATCTTGCCAACATTGCCTCCTGCGGCAGATCCGAGGAAATATTCATCAAAAGCTCTGCGCAGATGCCGGTTACGCTCCTCACATCACTAAGAAATGGACAAGATGCACCAACACACACCCACGATACCCCTGCTGCAACACTGACGTCAAATCAGATCACCACCTAGTGTGGACGTGCCCACACTTTGCCAGACATCACCCAGAGAGTTTAACAAACACTAATCCCGACACCCTACAACATGAAGCATATAATAGATTAGACGCATCCTTATTACAAACAATTGCCGCTTTTGCATTTAGGAGTGGTCTGGCGCGAGTAGTCTAACTGGGGCCGACCTGAGGTGAAGACCCGCATAACACGAATCCTCTTTGAATACGGACCTTAATTAGTAATCCTCTTCCTTCCATCCCTCTCCCATACTGTACGGCAAATGCCCTCCTTGCTCCAATAAAAAGACTCAATCAATCAATCAGTATCTCCACTGGCCTGCGATAAACGCAAACATAAATGAAAAATGGTTTCACTACTGTCACTCTCTGCATGGCGTATTTTTTTTTAAATTTCAGCAATATTCAGCTCCTACACCATAATGGCATTGTGTTCATGAATTTGAAACCGTTTGAACCAGCAGTCCGACAAGGTGTTGACATTGCCTGTTAGGCCTCTCGGGTCGTCCTGAGTGTAATATAACAAAAATTATCTTTTACCGTCGTCGCAGGGTGAAATCCTAAAAATAGGTTGTGTGCATTCTTGAGTAAAATTTATCAGCAAAAATTAATTGGATGAATAAAAAAATATAGTATTCATTGGAGAATCTTTCAGAACACCCATTTTGTCACGAAATGCCTAATCGGCCCAATAGTGTTGGTTAGGAGAAAAGCGTAAATCTACTCTTTAGATATTTATCAGGTCTACACATGTCACCAAAAAGCACTTGGATATGACAACAGGCGAGCGAGATAAGGATAAAGTTAAGAAAACACAACCTCCCCCGTTTCACCGCATGGAGTACAATCTCGAACAATTCCCCCTTAGTGAGCCCTTGCGTAATAACACGGATGTATTCGCTAAGTTTCGAGTGTTTAGGTGTAACACCTCTGGTTGGGCGTCGATGATTCCGTGAGTCAGTCAGTCGAGCGCTTCTCTTTATAGGCATACAAATTGTTACCGTCCATCTGAGATCCTCTGCTAATACGCGTTTAATTTTTTTGGCAACCTCACACGAGCATGGCGTTGATTAAGACAGGGCACAAGGATGAGCGCTTGAGAGGGGGCCAAATAATGCCGCCCACCAAATACTGCAAAGAGGTTTGGCAACGACGTAAAAGTGCTAGCTTTGTTCTTCTGGTCGCGCAGTATACCGACCCGTACGGTGGAAAATGAACTTACTATATTGAAAACGAAACTCCTGCCTCGGTGTTTACCAACGTCTTCGTTATGTCGGTGTACACCTCGAGACTCCTGTCTAATCCGGTAGGCAAGCCGCGTCTCTGTTCTCCGGACATAGACTCGTAAAATAGGTAATCGCACAGGCCATCGTCGGGGTACGCACTTCCCTCGGTGACACTGCTGCTCACCGCGCACACCAAGCTGCCCCTGTCGATGGTCGGTTCCCCTGCGGACATTTAAGAGTTTGAAAGAAAGGGTGGAAGAGAGCGGAATCTATAGGCAGAAAAGATAATTATCACTTCCAGCAGCATGGCGCAGTTCAGACACAGACCCCCACCACAGACTTACTTCCATCTTCACTCCTTGTCACCCAAGAAAGAAACTACCAAAATCACCCCCGCAATGCACGACGCCTGTTCAAAAACTGCTGAAAGCACAATACCACTCATTACAAAAAAATTTGCCGGATATAGGAGCATGGCTGGTGGCGCCATGGCATCTGTGGGGAAATTTATTTGGACTGTCCCTGCGTTACTAAAAAGATGGCAACTCTTAGCTTTATTCAATCTATTCCGGAAGCACAGTCGGCCCCTATCGGAGTGTCATGAACTGCACTTGCGCCGTTAAGCCCTGCATGGATAACGCAGTTCACGTATGGCGTGTGGTACTTATTACTCTGAGAGGCATCCTGAAGGGGTACCGCAATCGAAGGTAACTGGCTTCGAAATGGATTCTCCCTTCTGGCTTCTTTAGCCAAATTTGCTAAACGTTTTGCGCCAAGCTATTGCACTGACCTTTTTCTGCACGATGGGCACGTCAGGCGCCGAGCAGACAGAAAAAAGCATGCACCTAGCTTCAACTCAATTTTTTTGTCAGCCGCATTGTAGACAGCTAGTTGAAATAGAAGTACTGAGCGTTAAAGACGAAGTTTTTAAGATGCTAATCTTTCTTAGGCTACCTTGTTTTGGTAGCCTAAAGGCTAAACTTGTTTTGCCTTGTCTGTGACTCGATCAGCTTTCAAGTAAAAACATTGACAGACAGACAGACAGACAGACAGACAGACAGACAGACAGACAGACAGACAGACAGACAGACAGACAGACAGACAGACAGACAGACAGACAGACAGACAGACAGAATGTGTTCGCGTTTGAATAGCCCAAGAAAGACTATCATATTGAAAAGAAGATGAACCCGACCATGGTGGAACTTGCAAAAAAATTCAGAAGGGGGAAGGAGAGGTTCATGTGGTTTCCATGGCGGTCACCTGCTTTTTGTAAATACGAGTTCCAAAAACACCTTCGCCTTCGCATTCTCCTCATCAATATACTATTTAGTAATTTGCCTATTTATTATATTCTTTATTGTTGTTAAGGTATTAAATAGCAAGCCGACTGGCATGTGGAAGTCCAATCATGGCTCTTTGCCTTTGTGACAGCGTTCGACATTTTAAAATGCTGGAACATTTTCGAAGCTTCGTGCAGGGATCTAAAGAAATAACATTGCGTCTTAACTCCAACGTTTCGCTTTATTTAGGGCAATCAAAAAACGCCTCTTGAAGTCCACACTAAGACACGCAACATCTTCGCAGTACTTCGTATGCGTTGTTTACCCATTAAATTAACGTTTGGTGCAGGTTAGCCGAGAGCCCGGGTAACCTAAATACGCTAGAATAGGGGGACACTATTTCAGTTCGGTAAGTTACGAAAGTGAATACGAACCAAGAGTATTATCAACTATTGGTATTCGATGATAACGTTTCTGTCACAACATACACACCAACACACACACACACACAACATACACACCAGAGGGCACAGACACCGTAAAGCCGCATGTAACTGTCTTCTCGATGTTCCCGGCATTTGTACCTATCAATCAAACTCCAATCAATCAATGCAAACTCTCGTTTGATTGATTGATTGATTGATTGATTGATGAGTGATTGATTGATTGATTGATCAATTGATCGATGAATTGATTGATTGAGGAGTGATTGATTGATTGATCGATAGATTGATGTATTTATTGTTGATTGAGGAGTGATTGATTGATTAATTGATTGATTGATTGATTGATTGATTGATTGATTGATTGATTGATTGATTGATTGATTGATTGATTGATTGATTGATTGATTGAACGATCGACCCATTCATCGATAGACTTCACATGGCTTCTTTGCCTGCTCTCCCAACGACAATAAAACACGTCGCCATGCTCCTCAAGGACGGGTAACAAGTGTATTGATCCCAAAGGGGAAGGGACAAAGATAAGAGAGCTTTAATGCGGGGCAGGCTTCCTCTACCCTCTCGCCCCAGTCCAAGAGTGTGTGCTTAAGGTCAGGCGCTGGGCTGCACAATGCACACTCCCACTGCTTTTTAGAGGTAATATTGGGTAATTTTGTAAGGGGGTGTTAAAAACAACCACAAGATAATGTTGAAATATTCGAAACAATCCGAACACCGCAACGAGCACATCGACAATATATCTCATTTTTAGAGGGACTATAGAGAGAAAATACATATTCGCTTAATTTGAAATAACGAGCCTGATATTACTCACGTTCGATCCAGCCACGAAAGTTGTTTTTTCAACGGAGGAAACGCAAGAAGATGTGAACAGTTACGAACCTTCGCGCTACGGTGGCGCACTTTGGGGCATGTGGGACGTGATATGGGCAAGTAGTAAAGGATGGTTATCAGTGTGTTAACTGCAAGTTAGCGCTCAAGCGATACGAAGAAACAGAACTGGGGGCGCCATTACAATCACACAGTGATATTTCCTGGCGATGGCTTCAGGCGGCGGCCGCCAACCCCACAAACAATATTCTGAATCGACATGGAGAAATCTCAGGAAAACGGGCTTGTAGTAGCCACTGCTGGATCTGTTTTCTTTATTATCGTGATGATTAATACACAGTTTTCACTAAAATGGCGTTCTTGTTACACGGTCAAGTATTCTTTTTGAGCCAAACTGCATGGCCCTTTTACGACTGTAGGGACGTTTTGCTTCGGGTTTGTTGTTTGTTTTTCGTTTTACTTTTGCTTTCTTTTAAGTTCTCTGTCTTGCATTTTACGGTTTCACCGCTCTCCGCGAAGTCAAATCCTGCATACACCACTCGCCTGCGCCCATTAGCTTATGGAACCACATGACACACGTTAACGTGTTCTCCAAAATACGGTCATAGAGGAGACATTTTATCTTCCAAAAGCCCCCACTTATTCCAAATATTTCGCACATGGCGCTTACCGCGAGGGTGAGGGCCTCTGCTCCTGTATGGCGCATATGTAGGGGTGGTGGTTGTTGTGGTAGTAGTCGTAGTCGTTGCCGTTGTAGTAGTCACCGTAGTTGTCGTCATCGTGGTTGTCGTCGTAGTTGTCGTGGTGGTGGTCGTCGCTGCCAAACACAGATGCAGTAAAAATAAATACCATTCCACGAGAGACGCCGACAACTGACATTGCAAAGTAAATCTTACTGGTTCTCGTCGCTGTCGAAGATGCCATCGGCGGGCCCACAATCACCGGTGATGGTGAAGTGCCTGCGCTAGCGAACGACGGGCTGGTGGTCGCCGTAGGAAGACTTTCTGCCGTGGACCCATCCTTCCCGCGGGAGAACGTCGTCAAATCTTCGTCATCGCCTGGTAAGCATGGAGGTCAAAATTCCAGGACATTCTTTTTTGTTTTGCGCTGTCTTTTTTTTGCGCTGTCTGTCTCAAGCACGCTTTCGTATTCAGTAGCGATAATGCCCCATTCGGTAGTCAAGACGTCTAGATGTGTTCAACGGAGGCCCTTCTTCATGCGCGAAAAGAAACAAAATTCATGTCTAACTTAACACGGCCAAAACGCCGATATTTCTGACAGACAAGCTTCGTTCTTCAAGGCATATTTGTGGATATGAGACCACCGCGCAAGATATTCGACGTTGAAGATAGTAAAAAGCGATGGATATCTAAATTTAGCGATCAAAGGTCAATATATGTGCTTCGTCAATTTCGTTTTCGTCCCGTCTCATGGTGATGCGTCGCACAGCGGTTACCCCCTGTTCGCTCAAACCTTTAAGCTAGTCAGGGTTTGTTTCGTTCATCAGTTCTGATTCGGAGATAACACCTTGGCAGCTATTAATGGTGCATTGGGGAGTTACTGTGATATCAAAGTGAGCGAACTTGGTTTGCTTGAGAAGAATATTGGTCTGGTCTTCAGTCTTCGCTTCAATCAGGCGGTCTCCAGAGGTGAGCTTTTTTGCTTCGTAGTTCTAGCCTACCACACTTTCAATAAACTTTGCTACTAAAAACACAGAGTTGCTGGTGATTGGGGTTGCCTTATCATCTTACAGCATTATTAGAAAGCGTGGGAAGTTCTCGGGCTTGTTGAACACAAGGTTTTGCAATCGGTTTGAAAATTGCTTCGGTGGGGCCCTTTTGCGGTGGCCGATCATTTTCAAGAAAGACGCCATAAAAACATGGAAAATATTTGGCGGCAAGACCAGTCGCCCACCACCGAGCCCAACAAGGGGACGTGGGTTTGCAGCACACGCTAACTGTACGTAGCCGCTATAACCCTATGCTCGGAATCTAGGGTGATGCCTTCGCACAGGGTTAACCCTCGCTACCTGGAGAAAGAAGGGAGAAATGAGGAAGAGAGAGGTTACAGGACAGGGTTAGGAAACAAAAAAAGGAAAGGAAACGAATGGAGAAGAGGACAGAAAAAGGCAACTGGCTGATTCCCCCCAAGTCGGGTCTGACTGAGGGCACATTCTACTGGAAGGGGGGGCCAAAGTGGCATGTTGCCTCTGCCAGAGCGCCATGAAGGTGCAGAACAACCCTGGCTTTGGCTCAGCCACCAGGTACCCCTTTTACCCGGACACGGCAAAGCCGTGTCGGTGCTACCGTCACCTTGAATAGACAAGGTGCCCCTGCGGGGAATTTCGTGTTAGTACTCTTTCAAGCTAAATTTTTCGTTACATTGATTGATTGATTGATTGATTGATTGATATTGATTGATTGATTGATTGATTGATTGATTGATTGATTGATTGATTGATTGATTGATTGTGATGTTTAACGCAGCGACGCTGCACAGGGGATTGGGCGCGCTGTAGTGGAGGGGTACGGAATCATTTCGGCCACTTGAGGATTGTTAACAGGATTCGAAATCGGCAACACACGGGCGTTTTTGCTTTTCGCCTCCATCACAGCAGGGGTCCCGGCGGTCGCGAATGGAAATATTTCGTTCCTTGATTTGATTGATTGAAGGGTCTAACGCGCCGACGCAACGCAGGCGATAAGGCGCGCCGTAGTGGAGGGCTCCGGATTAATTTTGACCGCCTGGGGATCTCTAACGTGCGCCGAAATCTTGTACACACGTGGGTTTTTGCTTTTCGCCTCCATCAGAAAAGCGGCCACCGCGGCCGGGAATTGAGCCCGTGACCGTCGTGTTCAGCAGCTCAACGCCTTATCCACTGAGCCACCGGGGCGGGAAAATCTTTCGTTCCTTGGTGTTCAGGTTACCTTAATGTCTGATACCTATCTTTGTCGAATCCTTTCCTACTGGACGTTTTATTTTACGCCAAGAATCTTGCGCAGCACGCAGCGAGCTAACAGGATAATAATTTCGACAATCTGTTAAACAATGTGCAATAAGTACGCCTCGCGTTTCCCTGAAAATGCAGCTATCTTTTAGCAAGAATGCAACAATTTTTCGGGAAACTTCGGTCATGGTCGTTCCAAACTTCCAGTACTGCACCTTAACTCATTCAGTGCCGCATGTAACAGTAACGCGTATTTTTAACGCTAGAATCTCACCTTTGAGGGTAGCAATGGCAACGACTGCTAGGGATACTACGAGAAGGCACACGACGCCGATGGAGAGCGCCGTGCACCCGAAGAAACCTTGCTCATCCAACCTGCGAAAAGGGGGATAGTGCCATTTCGAGGGACCCTGCAACACTCTTTTAGCAGTGCAAGTAAACATGCACGACGTTTAGCATACACTGCAAGAAAACCCTGAGCCAAAAATTACACGTGCACGTGAAGCGGTGAGCGCGCAAATCACTGAGAAAAACGCAAAAAACCCAACCGCGCTCTCTTCAGTTCTCCTCATTCTGCTCCCCTGACATCGCCTAAACGACGTCATTGAGCCCATGGCTGCCCATTGGCTGCCACTGATCAACTTCGAGGCTTAATTCTCGCATTTCCTGTGACGATCCGCCGTCGTTGGCTGTGTACGAACCTCTTCTATGCCGGAACCGGTACGCACAGGTTTGCCGTTTCTTTTATGTTTTCAATGCGCGCGCAGTTTGAGTGATGAGCTCAATACTTCCTTTTGAACTAGACAACTCGACAACAAACATTTATTGCTTTAAAAACGCCCTGGCAGCCCGAGCACGCGCTTGTGAGCAGGCAGCGATGCCTGCTTTTTTGTTGCACCAGACCGGAACTAGACCCGTCCACGTTGCGGAAGAGAGGAGAAAACTACCTGGCCTGTCATATAGAACGCTGCGAGCAGCCCCCCTCTCCTTGAAAGAAAGCGCAGCTTTCGTCGCGTTGTCCGCGGTCGGGTAGAGAGGAAACGATTATGCGCGTTTTCTCATCGCTCGTAGTTCCTGTGATAGTGAACAAACTTTCATAATTCTTGCGGGAGGATATTGCTGGCACAGTAGACTTTACCCCTAAATACATTCCTAGTAGTCGATGGTAAGTGCTGCAGGGCCGCTCAAAATAAACTCAAAATTTTATGAAAGGCAAGCTTAAAAAATAGCTGACGATTACGATACTCCCTAAGGCGAAATTTCAGCGCAGCGCAATCTGCAGCCGGCTCGGCAATGGCGCATGGATTTTGCGTTTCAGGTGGTAATCGCGTCATCAGCAAACATACGACGGCAGGCGCTTTACTCTGGCGTTATCTCACATCGCGTCGCCGCCGGAGAGTATTTCTCAGAAGACCTTAGCATGCCACTCTCACCCTCACATCCTACTTTATCTTTAGTTGCCTCTTTTTCTTGGGTACAGCGAGGCCGATGGGGAAGGGCGAGTGCAATTTACAGAAGCGGGCGATTATGAGCTGCGCTTTAAAACGGCGCCCACGCACCAAGTACAGATGGTTAACCAGCGAAGATTTAACGCACGGTCGGGGTTTACTTGTGAATTACTCCTTACGCTTCATTAAGTTCTCCATCGTTTTACGTTCCGGGTTTGTTGTATTTTCTTTCGTTTCCGCATCTACTGGCTGCGTCGCAGATCAGTAGGCTTCCTGCTCCTATGAACAACGAGTGATGCGTGGCCTATACCCATTTCGGTAAACGTGCGGCCGGTGTTCGTGAGGCATTCCATTGCACGCGCTTTTTAAGTGCAGATCACTTTATGGGATCACCCTGCCACCGTACCTCGCTCTCTGGACCCAAGTAGAGCCACGCGGCGTTCCGTCGTAGCGCCTGCCGTCACGGCGTTAACAAGAGGCTTCGAAAGACAATTGGTTTATATAGTCATAAGCGTTCGAAACTCGTGAAATACTCGCTCTTGTCACACATTTCCCCGTTGTTTAGCCCAAAAAAAGCTGTAGGCACTTTTGACGCAACCTATCCGTAATTAACCGGCGACGTCCACGTTTGTTTAGTTGGGAATGCTCTTTGGTTGTTTTTTCCGATAGTAAGTGAGAAAAGTGGCAGTGCAACGCTGGCGCGTGCGGGAGGAACAGAAAGCACAAAGAGGGGCCACGTATCTGCTCTTTTCGTTGAAAATGTCGTTAGAATGCGATAGTCTCTGTAGATATTTGCCAAGGAAATGCCCCAGTTTGCTTTCCCGCTCACTTCCCATGCTGTTCTGTACCGTCGCGCTCATCCCAAGGTAAACACACTAATGGTTTTCACAAGGCGTATTGAATTCACCGCATTCCACTGCGACAGGCCGGGTTCCACGATGCAAGCGCTGCAGTACGGCGGAGACGCGCGAGAATCGAGGCGGCCGAATTGTATGTTCATAGAACCGTGTGACCGTGCTCCACGTGCACTCGAAGCAGAATGCGGAACCTAGCTTGTGGAAGTTGGTTGCTGTTGCCGCGTGATTTTTTATATGACCCCAGGAGGTGGAGCGGGCAACAGCAGCCGCAGTTTTTTGCAGTAGATGGAGAATATCACTTGCTATCGAAAAACCAAGCAACCATGAATTTTTTAATAAAGGAACAGTAAATATCCCTCGTGTACAAATTTCCTGTCTTATATTTGCGTAATGCCTTGTTCTTGTTCAACAATGTTGACAAGTATGAACATAAAAACCAGGCTTAGACGTTTACATTTCGCTGTGAGTATATAAGACTATTGCGCAATATCTGCTTTACTTTGGCCGGGTGGCTGCATCGAGTCACAGATAGACAGACAGACCAAAATTGCTCGGTTTAAGTAGCCCAAGAAAGAGTATCGTCTTTAAAAGAACAGAACTCCCACTGGCGCAGTTCCAGGCAGGGGGCGTGCGAGCACTGCAAAGGCCGGAAATTTGAATTGCAATAGGCGGTAACAGTGAGTGGATAACGGCGCTACAGCCCATAATGTCGAATCACTGCTCTTCCTTCCCGACACCTTTCACATTGAGTGGAACGGCTTTAAATTTTTACTCTATGATATGCGTAGACGTCAAGGAGGTTGATGGATGAGTGAACAACGATCGCATGTCAGGCTTACACCTGAGTTATTATCGGTAGTCCTTAGTTTGTGACAGCAGAATCAGTAGGTTCGACTATTCTGCTCCACACTAAAACCCTGGCTCCTTTAGACTACAGTGTACTAGGAGGTCGAGGCGAGTCCTTCGGCGGACAAATCATTGGGGTGCGCGGGTTTCTTTTGCGATGAAAAAAAATGAATTGAAGAGTTCCCCAAAGAACTCCTGTTGCAGTCAACACCACCTAAAGTTTTTGAATCAAACTCAAAAGTTACTTGAAGGGTTTTATAAAACTTCATGCCACAAAATTAAGAAATACGAGCATTGAGAGCACTAAATAAGGATTAATTCTGCAAAAGAAGCTTCTGGAGCTCACTGGTAAGCAGTGGCTGCAAGGGACGCTGCTTACAACAGGAGTTCCTCAGCAGAAATTTTCATCGCAAAAGGGGCTTCCGCAATCGTCCCCGAACCATACACTTCTCGGTTCTAGTACACCATACCTAGACGTGAGCACTACGTTGATAAAACATCGGTTGAAATATGCTTTATTTGTTTTGATAAGGTCGTGTAAATATTGCGTAACTTACTGCGCACGATTATCAACTGTAAAGGAACGTGGATATGGTGACTTCGGGTCAACATAAGGAAGCCACTGAATAAGCACGGAGAGAGGAGCTACGTTTGAAAATACTAGTTTGGGTTTAGTTTAATGGTTCCGACGTTCCTGAGCAGCTCTTTGTTTTAAACAAGAGCGATTAATTTAGGGCGGTCATAAATCACCCTCGAGAAAAGCCTGCAGGTTTCTAACCTTATGTCAACAATAACACAATTTCTCCAACACATTTTAACTGTATTATACGAGTTAGCAAAAATGCGTTTATTGCATTACATTTCCGCTTAGGCAATGATGTGGATGGGCGTAAATTTGGCAGGGGGATTTGTACGCCAAAGGAAAGGGAGAAGGGATAATTACGTCTCTATTTACTGTGTCCACCTGCCATTGTCACTGAAGAAGAAAGTGTATGACAGCTGCATGTTACCGGTGCTCACCTACGAGGGAGAAACTTTGAGGCTCACTAAGAGCGTTCAACCTAAATTGAGGACGACTCAGCGCGGAATGGAACGGAAGATGATAGGTGTAATGTTGAGGGACAAGGAGAGAGCGGAGTGGGTCAGTGAACAAACCCGTGTTATGTACATATTAGTAGAAATTAAGAAGAAATGGACATCAGCAGGGCATGTAATGCGAAAGCAAGATAACCGTTGGTCATTAAGGGTAACAGAGTGGATCCCTAGAGAAGGCAAGCGCGGCCGGGGGCGGTAGAAAGATGGATGGGTAGATGAGATCAAGAACATTGCGGGGATAAATTGGTCGCAGTTAGCACAGGACCGAAATAATTGGGATATATTGGGAGAAGGCTTTGACCTGCAGTGGGCGTAGATAGGCTGGTGGTGGTGATGATGATGAGAGACTGTGTCAGTGGCCTGGAGGCAACACTTCAAGGCTTTAGAACATGCAGTTGTCTTAACGAGCGGCGAAAGTTGTGCCACATAGAACGGCTCATGCCGTGGCTAGGAATGCAGGTACGTATACAACTCTTTTCCTGAACTTTATCTTCACGAAACGTAATTTTCACCTAAGTGATAGCGCATTCGTACGAACACACGCACCCAAAAATATTGCAGAAAAAAGAATTCCAAAGCAGGACATGTGGGATATATTTGTAACCTGCTTTCCTATTCACCGATCCCTGTAAAAGTCGCCTTCACTACTACACAGAAATAGAAAGTTGGAAAAGAATGTTTGCAGCGGAAATAAAACGCATCTCGTGTGAAAGTGCGAAATTCCTTGGTGCTGCTATTATATACCCCCGTCTGAATTGATGTATTCATAACACCATTAGATTGAATCCTTGTAAAGTCATTCTCACCACTATGGGTAGGCGAATTGCCAGAAACGCCTATTTGGAATGACTACAGTCATAATCACCATCAACAATAACCGCCTGTTAAGGCCTCCCCCATTAATCTCCGCCACGTCCTGTCTTGTGTTTGCCGAGTCCATCCTTTGTCTCCGACTTTTCTTATTTCTTCTCACGGTGGAGGGTATGGCCTTCCCCTTCATCTAGACCCGTCTCTTGGTATCCATTATGCACCCTCGTTGACCACTTGTCAGTTCTCTCACTACAATGCCAGCCCATATCCATTTCTTTTTCGTAACTTCAACAATGATAGCGCATACGCTTGTATGTGCAATGAGGCAGCCCCTAAGGCCTCTTATTAGTAACATTTATTTTTGTGCGGGGAATGCGTGACGCATGGCGCTTTGCAGCCGCCCAGACGGGTTTCTTGACTGAGTATAAAGAGAAAATCTTTAGCATGTAAAATGCCACACCGTGTCCCCGCATTCACACGGAGTGGCTCTAGCATACAGATTCTGCAAACAGGACAAACACTCACCTAATACATGTGGTGTAGGTTGCTCAGCAGCTAAAAAGAAAATAATAGATCGTCATTCTCCGCAGCATTGTACAGGAAGCAGCTTTCCAGAGGATATGATACACCCGATACGAGAAGGCTTTTGCAAAACATTTGTCTGCACACAGACGACCACACATTAAACGTGCAGATACCAGTTAAAACAGATCAAGCTAGGCTTTTTCGATCCAGGAACATACGCAAGGGCCCGGAAGCACCATGTGCAAAGGGTACTATCCTATGTCAGGCTATGGAGTCGGAGGCTGTATCATGTTTAGAGGGACTCAGAAACACTTTCTATAAAACCTTAACTCTCCCCTTCGCGTCTGAAAGCACTGCAAAAGTTATAGTTATCGCCAGAAAGGAGCGGCACTGCGTGATTAGCTCGTCGCAGCAGGTACGCCTCCCTTTGGTGCTTTGCTTTTTGGCATTCTTTTGAAGGTGGCTATCGATTGCGTTGATTACTTCAACTGAGGGAAGGCGGGCCAATAGAATCTACAGCGCTGTAATAAAGAAATTCAAGCAATCTAAGAAAACAAAGGTCTGCAAAGAGGGGAAAATATTTTGAGCGAGTTTCTAAGTTATCTGATGGGTGCAAAGCAGCAATTTTTGGCTGAGGTACTTTGAAACCCCTAATCCAAGTGCTGAAGAAGGTAAGCGGAGAGAGCGGCAGCAGAAAGTTAGGTGGGCAGATTAGATCAAGAGGTTGGCGGGAATAAATTGGTCGCAGTTAGCACAGGACCGGGATAATTGGCGATCTATGGGAGAGACCTTTTCCTTGCAGTGGGCGTAGATAGGCTTATGACGACGATAATGGTGATGATGATGATGATGATGATGAATATAAGTTCTGGTTGTGTTGTTGACTACGTCCTGCAAGTATTTCATGCTTCAAACAAAGTTGAAAGAAGTGGTAGTCCCCATTAAAGTCAAATATACTGCTTCGCACAGGTATATTGTTGGAAATGCATATGTAGTTGCAATTCACGCAGTATGATTAGCAAATATGAAAGTCGGCAGGCGTATGATTATATGCCTCCAAAGTACTCCCTGTATTCCTAAGAAGAGCTATACACTAGAGTATAGTAAAAGAGCTATAGTAAACCAGGCTTCACTACCTTGCGTAGGTGCACTGCTGGACACGACTTTCCGTCTATGTCTCACCGCCCACACCCTCGCCCCCAGTTTTCATTGCGGGGCAGCCGCTTTACTCGGCGGCGCTTCTATAACCCTCAACGCCACCGCCAACCCCTCTTCACAATGGTTATACCTTTCGGCCCAACCGAAGCCTTTTTCATAAGTTGCGCATACGGCGGACAACGGCGGTAGCCCTATTACCAGATGATAGTGGACAATCAAAACAAGTGCGAATATGCGTCAAAACGACGTAGCCGCTGACACGGAAAGTTTCACCGCCACCTTTGCTGCCTTAAATTCTACCTGGTGTAGCTGTTTTGAAAACCGCCCGGATGTAGCGCAACTTGGCCGCTTGGAACGCCGACGTGAGCCCATAATTGTCCTTCAGATTGAAAGGCTTTCTGAGCGACATCTCCACCGGTGCATTTAGTGCTAAGCACCTAATTACAGTTTGCCCGTTTATGCATTTACGGTTTGAGAGTTGAAGGAGGGGGGGGGGCAGCAGCTAGGCTTTATGCCCGCACATATGACACGCCCTTCGTGCTGGCGGTAGATTTAAACGTGGAAGTCTCACGGCTGATTTCGACCTGTGAGGTGTCCTCCGCGGTCGAGCGTTTTGGGTTTGGGTCGGTGAATTTGCAGTGTCAGAAAGATGGCTCTAGGGAAAGAAGGAAACGGGTGTGTTTGACGGATAGAATAAAGCTCGAGTTCTTCCAGGATTTAACTCGCTGTGGGACGGACGCATGTCATTTGCTCGGAGAAAGAAGAGCGGAAATTGAAGGAGCGTTGCACAGCACAGAAGCGCGAATACGCGCGACAACAACGAAAAGCCCGCCGCCGTCGTTGCCACCGCAAACTCGCCGAGTAGCTGCGAATTCCTACAGAACGAACAGGAACCTGCCCGCTTGGGTCGCCGACGTAAGGTAATATTTCTTGGTTAGCTTCGAGGGATTCTCAGCGACACTTTCACCAATGTCTTTCACTTTCGGAATGCCACCTCACTGGTTGCCGGTTGGTGCGTGCACGGGTGGGGAGTGAAAAGGGGGGGGGGGGGGGTATTCGCGCAGATATAGGCTTTACTTCTTCATTCATTGATGACATGACTATTCTGCTGGAGGGATGTTTAAAGTTGGACGTCAAACAACCCATTGCGGCCTGTCTGGCTTCCTTCTTGGTCGAGCGCAGTGGTTTGGTGTGTTACACAGATAGCAAGATGCATACGACGCGTCATGGAGAAAGACCTATGTCTGTGCGCTGGAGTAAAGCTCGAGTCCTTTAAAAGTTTCATTCAGCTAGTTTGCTAGGAATTATGCTCAATCGGAAATTACACAAAAACGGCCTTTTTGGGGGGCACTCTGTGAACTGCGTCCAGCGTTGCAGGTCATCTTTCTTGACAGAGTAGAAGGGGAATAATTTTTTTTAGTCTAGTATACGCGTTCGTAAGTGCGATAACGATAAAAAGTTTTCTCAGCATTTCATTAAAAGCGGTGAACTTGTGGCACGCTACGGGACTAAAGGACAGACAGTTTTTCCCGTGGAATCGACTAGGCAATATAGCTAAGCTACGTCATACAGGCGACATGTAGGACCGGCTATCACACCGTAACTGTTGAGCTAAAAGGACAAAAACGTACCGGGTTCGTTTAGTAGGCGTGTGGAAGAAGCTAGAAAAAAAGACACAAGGCAGATTCTTAATCCCAAAGTTTAGCAGATTAAAACAGCATTAAAGAGCACCTGATGTGCGAGCTAAGCGTTCACTGACACTTTCGCTGCAGAGAGAAGACCACAAATAAAATACGCTGATATGTATCAAAACGTTCTAGCTCGACGTTCGCTCAATCTTATGGGCAGGTGTCCGAGGTGCGATGTATTGAATGGATACAGTTTAGTGTACTGTTATACAGCCTAATGCCTATATACAATATATGAAAGATTGTACACAAATTCTTTAAAGTTGCATTCACTACTAGACCACAATACATTGCTGAGAGCCAATTTAGGAAAATTATAAGCGATCTGGTACGAAATAATAAAAGGTTGAGTGCTTTTATTTCGTATATCTGTCAAACCTCATGCATTCTTACGAAGCGCTGGGAACTAAAGACATAGTATATGTCTTCTTCGCTATTTGTAGGAATGCTTTGCGGGGAAATCCTTTCTAGAGGCTATATAAGCTTTCGTGTGTAAAAATGGTGTATGAAAGCCCTTGACTATTACAATTTGCTGGCAAAAGTGAGACATCGAGCATTAAAGACCGCACAGCGGTTACCCAGTTGAGTTCACATTGAAACGCTTAAAAGGACCATGAAAACAAA
Organism: Haemaphysalis longicornis; assembly: GCA_013339765.2. Taxonomy (NCBI): domain Eukaryota; kingdom Metazoa; phylum Arthropoda; class Arachnida; order Ixodida; family Ixodidae; genus Haemaphysalis; species Haemaphysalis longicornis. The sequence goes on along the minus strand of CM023458.1, from coordinate 67,804,128 downwards.
AAAAATCTGTTCTTTTTGGGTAGGCAGACTTTCGGTAGCTTAGTCAGATTCTTTCTACCAACAAACGACTATTAACCTAAAAAACACAAGTAATAAATAACTTTGAAATTTTACGCTACTCCTCCTTAACACGGCCCGGAGGGACGCAGTTGATGCCAGCCCTAAAATTTTGGCTGATGATTCCGTTCTCTCCAGTGCGAAATTTGCGCGCAGAGCGAACTGCAGTCTTCAGGGTGACGGTGCATACCTATGGCGCCTCACGAAGTGATGGCCGCATCAGCGGACGCGTGAAGGTGCGCGATATACTCTAGCGTTGTCTCGTAACAAGTCGCCACTGGGGACCATTTGTCGCGCCTGTCGCCATACGTTCATTCCCCGCTTTCCTGCTCGCTCTATCATTGGTGGCCTCTCCCTTGTCTCGGTTATGTCGCAACGTGTCCTCCCGGAGAAACACCTCGAGCTTCGGCGTCCCCTTCGTTCGCTCGATACGGCGAGGGACGTCGGTGCTGTAAAACCGCAGGAGCTGCCGCTTAAAGTGATGCACACCTAAACATACTTATCAGCGTGTCAACTATAATTTAGGATTCAAGTGATGCCATCAGATCGGAATAGAGAACTCGCATCAATCGCCGAGTCGTGTTTTTTGTTGGTGACCTTAATTGGTGGCTGCCAAGCCCACAAACAAGATTCTGTGACGTCATATACCCATTGCCGGATAGTGGCTCAGGGATAGGCCCTGCTTCGCCTGTTATCCTTGTCATTTTCAGTATTTCTTTGAAGTTCGAGATCAAAAATGCGTCGTTTTGGCGAACAAAACTTGCACATTTTGTCTCCATTGCCCCTTTAAGGATTTAAAACCGCGCCCGGTAGCCGGCCAGCCAAGGAGTGGTAGGTATTATATAAATATTTCTGTATGAGAACAGAACATACCCGATGATCGCCGTCGTTGGGATGGGTCAGCAACTGGGAAAAAACAGTGGATTACTTTTCTCTGATGTAAAGCCATGGAAGAAGTTTTCAGCAGGACGTTACATTTGCAGTAGGCAAGCCCTACGTCCTGATAATCCAATTTTAGTGAAACACCACACGCGGGAGGGCTCAATCAGCCTCAAAACAAATTTAAGTTGTTATTGGTGGGTCAGTCGCAGTGGGTCAGTCCCTGAATCAACACTAACTGGTGTTTGGTGACTTCTTCTCCACCAGTGGGTGTCCAGGAAAGATAACCCACACACCATCCTCGGCATCAATGTGCCCCACCGACCAGTCATGTTGATCTACCACCCACAAGTACCAAGCTTGCCAACCACTGGTCACTCGTGCCTTCAGCTGCCTGGCCAGTGCTCTCTTTTTATACATCTAGAGGAGGAGACTGCATTTTAACACATAGTGATGGCTCACTATACCTTAACATGGGACAAGGATTTTTTGAAAAGGTCTTGTTCCGCGGTCTAAACGGCACACCTTTAAAATCAGCAGGTTCAATATACCTTCCTAACACAAGGCAAGGGAATCACCCCTAAGACATTCCAAAAAAACGTGTCGAAACGTTGACATTTGCGATCAAATGAAGTACTACGCAACAATATATTCATGGCGGATGGCTGTTTTTGACCATTTACTTCACAGTGTGTGTTTCTCTTACGCATTTTAAACAATAAAAAGCTTAGGGCCAATTGGCATAAACTCTTGACCAATTCGTCCCAAACCCTAAACTGTAACTGAAATTTCAATTTAATGATTAAAAAAGAAGAAATATTGTTTTAGGCGAACCCGTTCACACCGGCGAGTGTGGTATTCGGCGTACTATAAGCCATCTTCGCATTATTCAAAGCATAAATGTAGCTACTCCTGTACATCTGTTTCAAACACAATTTGTCTCTCTGCGCGTCCTGTGCCCTAGAATGCCTGTTACTTAGGATTGATCATTCCAGAGAGCATGCTCCTCCAGGTATGCAATGATTACAAAGATTCCTCATAATAAAAGTTTGTGGGTGCACCACATGTCACCAATACAGGACTCACACGTGTTCAAATATTCCTTATTAAGGAAACACGTAATGCGATTACATCTCCGAGAATGTCTAGATTTTACCAGTTTAAGGTTACCGGGACAAAAGCATTGGATATTTTTTCTAGGCTTCTGGGTGCGCCTCTGGTGATGTCTATGGGCAGGATGTCTATCAAGTGGCATGCCCAATGGACGCTTACCCTCCGGGCTGTAGTCTGCAGCAAAAAAAGGCAGGGGTACCGGATTCATGTATTCCACATACATGTAATTTCAAATAAGGTCGCTTCATCCGTAACCTACAAGAATATAGAATACATGGTTCGGCAACGCATCATGCTAAGAAAAGAAGCAACGACTATTAAAGTATAATCCGCCGAAATCAAGTGCCAACATAATTACGAAGTGAAGTGCATTTGAAAATAAGCCCTTTTGTGTTGGAATGGTACGGAAAAATATGGCGTTGGTCAAGGGTACGAACCATGTGCTGAAAGAATGCATGTAATTAAAACGTCGCTGAGCATAACTGAAGGAGACCTACCGCTGATGCGCATTCAGTTAACTTCAGTTACTACCCAATTTCAAAGCATTCCGGCGCAGTACCCCAGCCGCACTCGCCCACGTCCAACGAAGGCCACAAGAAATTCGATGGGCTAGTTACCGAGGCTCTTTCCCCCCCCGCTATTCTTAACCACAAGTTCGCGTTGTAGTCTGGCAACAACGTGCGACACAACAACCGCTGCCAGTGCGTGTACCTCAGCGGCACAGCCTTCCCTTGCCCATGGAGTTGCATTTTCGGAACTGTATATATATTCGGGAGTCTGAAAAGTAGGCTGCACGGAACGATGCTGCCAGTGCGCCCCAATTCGCTCGCAGCGATCATGTGACCATCCGGAGAGCGTTTATGAGAAGAGCGCTTTGCAGCCGGCCGCGGCACTTTTGTTCTGCCCAATCACGTTGTTTTACGTCCCTCAATAATATCATCGCCATATGCACTTAAAAATTGGGTTGTATCATTATGTCGATATATTGCACGCATACCGTATTTCCCGCAGCAGGAACTTCCGTCTGTAACGATATCTTGCCGGCAGCCAGAGTTCTACTATCTTCAGCACTGCTCTAAAGTTTGTTTGCAGGCTTCATTCAAAGGTGTGTGTTTAGGTCAAGATATAAACTAACAAATCTAGCCCAACTGAACACAGAATCACAGGTCTACAATGAACAACAGGACAGACGCGATGCGGCAGCCGAGCCCAGCTAAAGACCTGCATTTGTAGCTCGTTACGTATTTCCCAACTATAAGTATCAATAGGGACGAAAAAACGCGCAATAAAGAAAAAAGATAAGACGTATGTAGAAGGTGGAGTAGATAGAGTACATTTACGATCGGTAAACAAACACTCTGCCCCGTTGTTACATCTACAAACGCCATGCTCGGGGGCAAAAAATACCATGCCCAATTCAGAAATTCCTTTCAACCAATCAGAAGACAGCGCAGAGAAAATATTCGTACGGAGTGCACTTCGATCTATGCACCGCAGTACGGAGTGTACTGCGGTGTACTGCGCGCGATATTACTCTAGCGTTGTCTAGTAACGCGTCGCCAATGGGGACCATTTGTCAATCTCTCCGCCATTTTTTCTTTCTCCGCTTTCCTGTTCGCTCTACCTGCGGTGGCCTCTCCTCTCGGTTATCTCGTTACGCGTCGCCCCCGCAGAAACATCTCCAGCCTTCTCGGCATAACGCCCTCCCCCTCACACTTTGGTCATACTTTCCCCCTTCGCATCTTGCTCGTTCTAACCCCTTCGCCTTCGGTGTCTCCGTCGTTCCTTCGATTACAACATGGGACGACGTCGCCTTAAAACCACAGAAGTGGCCGCCTAAGTGCTGTGAATTAAAACATTTTTCAGAGCGTTAACTATAATTTACCATTGAAGTTAAACATTAGGACGAAAATAAAAAGCTCGCTACAATCACATAGTGATGTTTTTTGTTGGTGGCCTTAATTAGAGGCTGTCGTGGGCACAAACAAGATTCTGTGACGTCACATAGAAATCTCCGGGAAGTGGTCGGAGGATCGCACCTGCTTCGCCGGATATCCTTGTCATTTTTATTATTTGAAGTTCGTCATCAAGTGAGTATCGTTGTTACCAGAAGAACGGAATCTTTTTAGCGAACCTAACTTGTACATTTTGTCTTCACTGCCCCTTTAAGAATTTAAAACAGCGACCCGTGGCCGGCCAGCCAAAGATTGGTTACTATAACATAAATATTTCTCTATAAGAACAGAACATACCTGATGATCGGCGTCGTTGCGACGGGTCCGCAACTGGGGAAAAATAGCGGTTTATTGTTCTGCGAGGCTTACCCATGAGAAACGTTTTGAGTAGGACGTTACATTTGCAGTAGCCAAATGTTACGTCCTGCTAATGCAATGTTGGCGACACACCACACATGAACGGCCTCAATCAGCCATAAAACAAATTTAAGTGGTTATTGGTGGGTCGATCGCCCTCCCCGCTTCATGGTGGTCATTTTCTCAACCCCAACTAGTGATTGGTCGCTTCTTGCCCACCAGTGGGGGTCCACTAGAGATGAACCCCACACCACCGTCCGCATCAGTCTGGTCCACTCACTGGTCATGGCGATTTACGACCAACAAGCCCCCAGTGGGCCAACCAACGGCCACTCGTGCCTTCAGCTTCCTGGCCAGTGCTCTCTTCTTATGTAGCTAAAGTAGGAATGCTCCATTTTAACACAGTGTGATGGCTCACTATACCTTCACATTGAGCAAGGATGTTTCAAAAAGGTTTTATTCCGCTGTCTAAACAACACACCGCTCAAATCTGCAGGTTTGTTTACCTGCCTAACGCATAGCATGCGTATTGCGCCTACGGCATTGTAAAAAAAGACATGTCGAACTTTTGACGTTTGTGATCAAATGACAACTAAATACCAATATATTCATGATGGATGGATGATTTCGATGATTTACTACACAGTGTGTGTTTCTCTTAGCATTTGAAATCATAAAAAAGCGAAGGGAAGTACTTCAAACAATTCCTGCAAAAGACAAAAATGCCGAGAAAATTTCAATATAAGGGCAAAACAAGCAAAAACATCCACACGGGCGTGTGTGGTACTCGGCGTACTATAAGGCACCGTCATATTAGTTCAAGCATAAATGTCGCTACTACTGTGTATCTAATACACAGGATATATTCAAGTAACACAGCAGGTGTTAGGAAGTTTACGAAGAGCAGCCTCACTTATGCTGTGTCAGGAAATAAAATTATATTAGTGATGCGAGGCTATCTAATATATTCATTAATTAAGGTGGGCTACTTGAGCTCGGCAACTTCCCTTATACAAAGTGTCCCAGATATCATGCACCAAGATTTAAAATAGGAGTATAGGCGAAACTCGAAGAAAACCTAGTGCGTAATGTTTGCAGTACTGTGGAGACGGGAGCAGCATTTGTTTTCGTTAATTAGACTTAACTAATTAAATGTAAATAATTATCTAACTCGAGAAGTACTGTACTAATCGCTAAAGTGCCAATGAGGCACTTGTAGGTACCCGCGAGGGGCATCTAACTGCGGTATTTTCAGCGACGAAGTAATTCCGTACACATTTATTCTGACTTATAAAGAAAACCCGCGAAATACGAAAAATACCACGTGACGGTGCTTCTGGGCGCATCCTAAAGCAATGCCCTATACAGGCTCCCTCTGAGTTAGCCAGAATGAAAGAAACAAAAGAAAGAAAGAAAAATCGTGACCGAGTTTGTGCCTTATCTTCACACGCTCCCCGCGAATCTTGCGATTTCTACTCCTTCCATGCATGCCATTATCAAGGTGATGCGCTGTCTCTTCGGGCGGTCGATAGGCGAAGCAGTTGCTTTCAATCAGCTTATTTGGGGACGCTGCTTTACAATGCTCGCGGAAGGGGCGTCACGTGGTGTTTTTCATATTTCGCAGGTTTTCTTTATAAGTCAGAATAAATGAGTGCGCAATTACTTCGTCGCTGAAAATAAAGCAGTTAGAAGCCCCTCCGGGGTACCTAGAAGTACCTCAATGACACATCAGTTATTAGGACAGTAATTGTCGACTTATATAGTAATTAAAGTTCATTAGCTAAGTCTCATTAACGGAAAAATTACGTTCCGCTTCTGCACAGTACTGCAAACGTTATGCACTAGGTTTTCTTCAAGTAACACCAATGCACTCTTTTTAAATGTTTTGCATGATAGCTGGGACACCCTGTATATATTTCACACTCAATGAAGTAATCCCTTACGGTCTTGCATTCACATAAGCATGCCTGATAGCCATTCTAACTCGCCACAAACTATGTAGGCTAAGTAGCATGAACATGTGAGAAGGCACGCCTCGGTTTTCCGTTGGAAGGTACCTTATGCCATATATATGTAGAAAGGGCGGGTCTTTTTAAAGTCCTCTATAGGATGTCCGAATGAAAAACTCCATCCCAGCAGTCCAAATATGTGTTCGATTGTTTCGGCTTTCTTTCACAAACGACAGTTTACGGACCCGCGGACAAATAAATTCTTTTCCCCCAACCAAGGATTCGCAGGAAGTGGGCCACTATTCAGCTGAAAGGAGAAATTTTTGCATGATGATCCCTACTTTCATTTTCCGAACTCTTCTGAGTACATCTTTTCCCTTGTCCATGGGGTACAGTTACCGGTAAGCTGGCACTGGCAAACATACATCAACAAGGTCATTGTACAATGTTTCTCGCGACACAACACTCAGGTATTCCATCGTAAATCGCATTTTGAGCAGTTTTACAGCTCCTACAACTTCACTCAAGATTCCTCGCACACATACTTGTACTGCGCTACGCTAACCTTATCACTATTTCCTGCTTGGCAACAACACAAAACACCAGAACACAAGATACATTAAAAGTGCTAGCTTCAAGTCGCCTAAAGTGGTTGGTTTACGGCTTTCGAAATGCTTAAAAGGCGATCTTAATTCTAAATTTTTTAGATGCTTAACTGCCTAAAATGGTTAAATGCTTAGAATACCCGAGGCGATCTAAATTCTTAAAAGGGCATAAAGACCAAATAAAACATTTTTGGTTATGAGAGGGCCAGCATGTGGTAGCTCACTTAGATTCTTCTACCAAAAAACGACGCTTAACCTTAAAAAAACACAAGAAGGAGTACATAACTTAAAAGTTTGCGCTACTCTTTCTTAAAAACGGGGCAAACGGATGCAGTTGCTGCCACCCTTTAAAAAGTTGGCTGACAATTACGATACTCTCTAAGGTGAAAGTTATGTTCAGAGTGAACTGAAGCCTTCTGGGTGTCGGTGCGTACCCGCTATGGCTCAGGATGTGATCGCGGCGTGAGCGAAGGCATCAAGGCTCGAATATTCTTTAGCATTGTCTCGTAACGCGTCGCCAGTTGGGACCATTGTCACTCCCTTCGCCATACTTTCATCCTCCGCTTTCCTGTTCGCTCTTTCTTCGGTGGCCTCTCTCTTGTCTCGGTTATCTCGTAAGCCGTCGCCCCAGGAAAAATGTCTCCAGCAGTCTCTGCATACAGCTCTCCCCCTCACACTTCGGTCATACTTTCCCCTTCGCATCTTGCTCGTTCTAACCCCTTCGCTTTCGGTGTACCTTTCGTTCCTTCGATTACAACAAGGGACGACGGCGCCGTGAAACCAAAGCGGTGGCCGCTTAAGTGCTGCGAAATGAAACATTTTTCAGAGCGTTAACTTTAATTTACTATTAACCCTTTCAAGCCTTGAATTTTTCATTTACAGCGATAATTGTTTTGCTACATGTTTTTGTACACCTTTGAATCTCTGAAGCACAAAAATGAAAAATTACGCTAATGATGCAAGTATTTATTAATTTAGAGGCATTACAATTAATTAGGTCATTAGGCAATTAAAATTTCTTTCCTGTAAAAAAAGTTTTTTTTCTTTTTTGCTGTAAAACCAATGCCATCACGATATTACAGAAAAAATATAAAGCTGTTAATCGAAGTATTTACAGATTTACAGACATTTTGACAAGCCGGAATTTCCGTTTCGTCACCCGGCCTCTCGTCCCTCCTTGCGTCAGCTGACGCTTCTTCTGTTTCATATTGTCCAGCCACGTGAAAACTCAACAATGGGGTTGTCTATCACAAGAGGCACCATTGAACAACACTCGCACAAAAAACTAGCAGTTTTCGTTTTGTTTTTAAGACTCTAGAGGATTCTATGTGTTGTGTCGTCAAATGACGACATCAGGGCCGAAGGGGTTAAAGTTACACATTCAGACGAAAATAGAAACCTCGCTACAATCACCTAGTCATGTTCTTTGTTGGTGGCCGGATCGCGCCTGTCTTCACAAACAAGATTCTGTGATTTGTTCCGAGTGAAAGGATCGCATGCTATCGTTGTTTACCAGAAGATTTTTTTTTTTCGGAGTTGAAATCACTGTGTTAGACCAACAATCTTTTTTAGCATTTTGTCTCCACTGCCCCTTTCAGAATTTAAAACAGCGACCTCTGGCCGGCGAGCCAAAGATTGGCTACTATAACAAATTTTTCTCTATGAGAACAGAACGTTCATACCTGATGATCGGCGTGGTGTCGACGGGTCAGCAACTGGGGAAAAATAGTGCTTTATTGTTCTGCGAGGCTTACCCATGAGAGACGCTTTTGAGCAGGACGTTACATTTGCAGTAGGCAAATGTTACGTCCTGCTAATGAAATGTTGGCGACACACCGCACATGAACGGCCTCAATCAGCCACAAAACAAATTTAAGTGGTTATTGGTGGGTCGATCGCAGTCCTCGCTTCATGGTGGTCCCTTTCTCAACCCCAAATGGTGCTTCGTCACTTCTTGACCACCAGTGGGGGTCCACTAGAGATGACCCACACATCACCCTCGGTATCAGTCTGCGCCACCCACTGGTCATGGCGACCTACGACCCACAAGTCCCCAGTGGACCAACTAAGGGCCACTCGTGCCTTCAGCTTCCTGGCCAGTGCTCTCTTCTTATGTAGCTAAAAGAGGAGACTGCATTTTAACACAGTTTGATGGCTCACTATACCTTCACATGGAGCTAAGGATGTTTAAAAAAGGTTTTATTCCGCTGTCAAAACGACACCGCTCAAATCTGCAGGTTTGTTTACCTGCCTAACGCATAGCATGCGTATTGCGCCTAGGGCATGGCAAAAGCCCACTCAAGAGATGTTACAAACAGCCCGGTTTGTATTTCGCGCGTTCGGTTTTCGCACTGCCACGATAGTAGTTCGCGTCGCGTCTGACAGATGGCGCCACCAGTCCACGGCGCGCGCGCCGCTCGTGGGACCTCTCGGTGGTTGCACTCAATCTCTGCAAGAGGTAGCGTCAACATCCCCCTCGCGAGGGGCACGATCAAATGCAGAGCAATAAGTAGTTTGCGTTACGTGTTGTTGCACTTGATGGATCGTCATTTCAAGGATGATTTACTACACAGTGTGTGTTTGTCTCTTACGGACATTCGTGAGTTACTGAATGCTCTGCATAAAAAGAGATGTCGAACCTTTGACGTTTGTGATCAAATGACAACTAAACACCAATATGTTCATGGTGGATGGATTATTTCGATGATTTACTACACAGTGTGTGTTTCTCTTAGCATTTGAAATCATAAAAAGCGAAGGGAAGTACTTCAAACAATTCCTGCAAAAGGCAAATATGCCGAGAAAATTTCAATATAAGGGCAAAACAAGCAAAAACATCGTTTTACTCGAACCCGTCCTCACGGGCGTGTGCGGTACTCGGCGTACTATAAGGCATCTTCATATTATTTCAAGCATAAATGTCGCTACTACTGTGTATCTGATACAAACACAATCGCCCTCTCTCTATCCGTTTCGGTTCTTTAGAACGCCTGTTACTTAGCGTTGATCATTCTTGAGAGCACTGTCCGCCAGTTACGCCTTGGTTAAAAAGCCCCCCATAATACAAGCAGTTCGTGGCTGGACTTGATTTCAACAATACAAGACTCACGCGTGTTTAAATGTTCCAAATTCAACCTACACGTAATGCTGATTACATATACAATATTCTGCAGATTTTAGCAGCTTATGGTTACCGCGACCAAAGCATTCGATATTTTTTTCTCGGTCTCCGAGTGCGCCTCTGTTTGTGTTTAAGGGCATAATGTCTCTCAAGTGGGACGCCCAGTGCACGCTTCCCTTCCGGTCCGTAGTCTACAGGAAAGAGAAAAAGGCACGCTCACCGAGTCATGTATTCCACATACATGTAATTTCAAATAAGGTCGTTTCGCCCGTAACCTACACCTTTTCAAGCAATCCTTAGCGACAGGTCAACCCCCCTCCGACTGGAAAATTGGTAAAATAGTGCCTGTTTTTAAATATGGTAATAAGCATTCACCCGAAAGTTACCGTCCAATTTCTGTAACTTGTATCTGCTGTAAAATTCTTGAATATATAATTGCTTCGCATGTTTTCCGACACTTAGAATCTAATAATTTCTTCTTTTACAACCAACACGGATTTAGGAAAGGTTTCTCTTGCAAAACGCAGCTTCTAGAACTAACAACAGAATTGCACTCCAACATGAACAATAACCTTCAGACTGACTGTATTTTTGTTGATTTTTCCAAAGCTTTCGATCGTGTAGTCCATTTCCGTCTAATTTCTAAATTATCTGCCCTCCGATTGGACTCCTTAACCCTATCTTGGTTTTGTAACTTTCTTTTATTTCGACAGCAGTTTACTGTAATCAACAATTCCCCCTCCTCTCTTTCCCCCGTAACTTCTGGCGTACCACAAGGGTGCGTTCTTGGCCCTGTATTTTCTTAATCTATATAAATGATCTGCCAAGTAACGTTTCATCCTGCATGCGAATTTTTGCAGACGATTGCATAATATATCGTCCTATATCCTCCGCCGACGACCACTTAGCACTGCAAAACGACCTTCATCAAATTAATGACTGGTGTCAAAAATGGCTAATGTCACTGAATAAGGAAAAATGCAAACTAATCTCTTACGCGCAAGCAAAACATTTCGAACTATTGCTATACTATCATTAACCACCCATTGTCACAGGCATCTTCCTATAAGTACCTTGGAATCTATCTCACTCCCAATCTCTCCTGGTCTCACCACATTGCCACCATAAGCGCAAAAGCTTCCATATCTTTAGGATATCTTCGCCGTAATTTACATAGCTGTCCAACTCACGTCCGTAAACTAGCGTATCAAACCTTCGTCCGCCCACAGCTAGAATTTGCCGCTTCTGTTGTTCTGTTTTTGCTGCCAATTGACGTTGTTTTACATCACTTGGTAATATCATTGCCGCATACAATTACAAAGTGGATGGGTATCATGTGGATATTTTGCCAACATACCATAGTTTCCGCCGGAGGCACTTCTGTCCGTAACGATATCTTGCTGGCTGCCAGAACTCTTATCTTCAGCACTGCTCTGAAGTTTGCTTGCAAGCTTCATCTAAATGCGTGTGTTTAGGTCAAGGTATAAACGAACTAATCTAGGTAAATCTAACACAGAAAGACAGGTTTCGAATGAGAAGAGCTGAGCTAGAGACCTGCAGTGTATTCGGAACTCGAGTCGTCTTTCAGAACAAAAAAGCATCAATAAGGGGGAAAAAAACGCGAAATAAACGAATGAATAAAACGCATGTAGGAGGTGGAATAGAAAGAGCGCTTTTACGATCGGTAACCAAGGACTCTGCCACGCTGTTACATCTAAAAACGCCATGCTTGGCGACAAAAATACGAGGCACAATATAGTAAGCCCTTTCCACCAATAAGGAGGCAGCATAGGAAAAATATTCGCACGGAGTATACTGCCGGCTTCCAGCCCACCAGTTTCCGTATTTTGTAGCAGTCAGGTCGGCAAAATAGCCTGACCGAAATGTTGCCGCAACCGCGCCGGCATTGTCTGGTGGCGACCACCTGACCATCAAGCCGCCATTTTTTTTCTGGTAGTCGGTATATAACTATCTCGCGAGCAGTGGGTTGTTTTGCGAGCAAGCTTTATTCGCATCTATGTTGAGCCTCTAACCTAACCTAACCTGAACCAACCCTATCCAACGAAACCCAAACCATAATGGTTGCCTCTGGAATAAACGAAAATGACGGGATGCCCCCGCACAACCCAGCGGGTTTGTATTCCAAATGCCGAATTTCTGAATAAAACAGCATGAATAAGGCAATAAAACTTACAAGGAACAGAGTTCATCAAAATGAAAAAAAAAAGCGTATTAAGGAGGTTTGGATCGAACTAGTGATTTTGCGATCACAAACAAGTACCGCAACCATTGCGCCACGCTAACCTTTTTTTTTCTCTTTTGCCTGCTTGTCACAGGATATATTCAAGTAAAACCACACGTGATTAGCAAGTTTAAGACCAGCAGCCTCACTTATGCGCTGTCAGCAAATAAAATTGTCTTAGTGATGCGAGGCTATCTAATATATCCATTCATTCAGGTGGGCCAACTTGCTCTCGGCAGACTTCCCGTATACAGGGTGTCCCAGTTATCATGCACCAAGATTTAAAATGAGTAATGGCGTAACTCGAAGAAAACCTAGTGCGTAATGTTTGCAGTAGTGTGGAAAAGCGGGCAGCCTTTTTTTCGTTAATTAGGTTAACTAATTAATTGTAATTATAATTAATTATCTAACTCGAGAAGTGCTGTACTAATCGCTAAAGTGCCAATGAGGCACTTGTAAGTACCCACGAGGGGCATCTAACTGCGGTATTTTCAGTGACAAACTAATTGCGTACACATTTACTCTGACTGATCAAGAAAACCCGCGAAATATGAACAATACCACGTGACGGTGCTCCTGGGCGCATCGTAAAGCAATGCCCTCAAATAGGCAGCCTCTGAGTTCGAAAGAATGAAAGAAACAAATGAAAGAAGGAAAAAATCACGACCGAGTTTGTGCCTTACATTCACACGCGCCCCGCGAATCTTGCTATTGCTGCTCCTTCTATGCATGCTATTATCAAGGTGATACGCTGTCTCTTCGGGTGGTCTACAGGCGGAGCAGTTGCTTTCAATCAGCTTATTTGGGGACGCTGCTTTACAACGCTCGCGGAAGGGCCGTCACGTGGTATTTTTTATATTTCGTGGGTTTTCTATAAAAGTCAGAATAAATGAGTGCGCAATTACTTCGTCGCGGAAAATACCGCAGTTAGAAGCCCCTGGGGGTACCAACAAGTGCTCATTGACACTTGAGTGATTAGGACAGTTTTCTCGACTTAAATAATTAATAAAATTAATTAGCTAAGTCTCATTAACGAATAATTACGTTCCGCTTCTCCACCGTACTGCAAACGTTATGCACTAGGTATTGTTCAAGTAACACCATTGCTCTTTTTTTCAAATGTTGGTGAATGATAGCTTGGACACCCTGTATGTGTTACACACTCAATGAAGTAATCCCTTACGGGTCTTGCAGCGACATCAGCATGCCTGATAGCCATTCTAACTCGCCACAAACTGTGTAGGCTAAGTAGCATGAACATGTGAGGGGGCACGCCTACGTTTTCAGTTGGAAGGTACCTTATGCCATATATATGTAGAAAGTGGCGGGTCCTTTTTTAAAGTCCTCTATAGGATGTCCCAATGAAAAACTCCATCCCAGCAGTCCAAACAGATGTGTTCGATTGTTTCGGCTTTCTTTCACAAATGACAGTTTACGGACACGTGGACAAATAATGTCTTTTCCTCCAGCCAAGGATTCGCAGGAAGCGGGCCACTATGCAGCTGAAAGGAGAAAGTTTTGCGTGATGACCTAACTTTCATTTTCCGAACTCTACTGAATACATCTTTTCCCTTGCCCATGGGTACAGTTACCGGTAAGCTGGCACTGGCAAACATACATCAACAAGGTCATTGTACAATGTTTTTCGCCACACAACACTCAGGTATTCAGTCGTAAATCGCATTTTGAGCAGTTTGACAGCTCCTACAACTTCACTCAAGATTCCTCGCACACATACTTGTACCACGCTACGCTAACCTTTTCACTACTTCCTGCTTGGCGATAACAAAAACGCCCGGTACAGAAGACTCATTAAAAGTTCTAGCTTCATGTCGCCTAAAGTGGTTGATTTCCGGCTTTCGAAATGCTTAAAAGGCGATCTTAATTCTAAATTCTTTAGGTGCTTAACTGCCTAAAATGGTTAAATGCTTAAAATACCTCAGGCGATCGAAATTCTTAAAAGGGCATGAAGACCAAATAAAACTTTTTTTCGTTATGAGAGGGCAAGTATTTAGTAGCTCACTTAGATTTTTTCTACCAAAAGAACGGACGCTCAACCTTAAAAGAACACATGACGGAGTAAATAACTTTACATTTTGCGCTACTCTTTCTTAAAACCTGGCAAACGGATGCAGTTGCTGCCACCCTTAAAAAAGTTGGCTGACGATTACGATACTCTCTAAGATGAAATTTCTGTTCAGCGTGAACTGAAGTCTTCTGGGTGTCGGTGCGGCGTACCCGCTGCGGCTCACGATGTGATCGCGGCGTGAGCGAAGGCATCAAGGCTCGGAATATACTCTAGCATTGTCTCGTAACGCGTCGCCAGTGGGGACCATTTGTCACTCCCTTCGCCATACTTTCATCCTCCGCTTTCCTGCTCGCTCTTTCTTCCGTGGCCTCTCTCTTGTCTCGGTTATCTCGTAAGGCGTCGCCCCAGGAGAAATGTCTCCAGCAGTGTCTGAATACAGCTCTCCGCCCTCACACTTTCGCCATGCATTCCTCTTTCGCTTTCAACTCGTTCTACCTCCTTTCTCTTCGGTGTCCCCTTCGTCTTTCGATCACAACAAGGTACAACGGCGCTGTGAAACCACAGGAGCTGCCGCTGAAGTGCTGCGCACTAAAACATACTTATAAGTGTGTTAACTACAATTTAGCATTCAAGTGGTGCAAGCAGACAGAAATAGAGAGCTCTCTACAATCGCCGAGCCATGCTTCTTGTTGGTGGCCTTAATTGGCGGCCGCCAAGGGCACAACGAGATTCTGTGACGTCATATAGACATTGACTTATACTGGCTGGGGATCGCCACTGCTTCACCTGTTATTGTTGTCATAATTATTTGTTTGAAGTTCGTGATCAAATTGGTGTCTTTGTTACCACCAGAAGGGAATGTTCCTGTCTAACCAAAGTCGCACATTTTACCTCGCCACGTGTGCTCAGTGGCTAAGGCGTTGCGCTGGTGAACACGAGGATCGCGGGTTCGATTCCGGGCCGCGGCGGCCGCTTTTCTGATGGAGGCGAAAAGCAAAAAATTAGTGCCCTTCCACTCTGTGACGAAGGATGAACTGCAAACATGGACGCAGTCCACGGAGTGCCGGAAGCAAAACACGTTTATCATGATTTGCGATGGAGCAAATTTCATAGCCAATTAGCTGAATTAACCTCTTACGGATTTAAGCTTTGTTCTTGCAGATAAACATGGAAATGCCTGCGTCCCTCCCGCGTCGTAAGCATCCTACAGTTTGTGTAAGGCGGGGTTCATACTGTTGCCGCAACTGTCATAATGACTTTAAAAGAGTGACGGTTCACGTCTCAACCAACTGAAATGCGTGACATGGCATTTTTTTACGTCCATAGATCACGATACAGATTTAACGTCGGCAATCTGAACATTAGCCTAACACATGAACCTAATTCGCTCTACCACTAAGCACTCCGGACAGGTCCCAATGGAACGTTTAACTCCCGCGTTTAAATCTCGTACCAGCACAACAGACATCCCATCCATCAGTACGGCCATGAAACTTATAGCTGCGTGTGCACGCCTTCCCACCTCCCTCCCACCATTCTTCACTACAATCCGGCGCACGCATAAACCGGAAACAGGTCATGTGCGCGTGCTTGGATATGACAGACGCCGCGATGATGTGTTTCTGTCGTTTTAGGGGGCAGCCCTTTGGTAGCCGTTACCTGGACTTCGCAGGAGCGGCTTCTATTTATAACCGCGTAACTGAGTGAGCGAATGCAGCACCGACGAAAGAAAGAAAACGGCGAGGAGCGTCTAGTGAATAGTGAAGTGGAGTAGGACACGTGCGGCTACGACGCCATCTCTCTCACTGCCTTTCCCTCACACATGTTTCATGTGTCGCCACCAAGGAGCGCCCTCCCCCTGACTCTTTCAACAGACGCTCTTCCATCCGCCGCTAATCCAAACCACGTGGCGTTTGCGCGGGAGGTTCAAACACGATATGCAACAACATGCTCGCTGCTCCCTTGTGCGGGGCTAATCCCAAGCAGGTGACATTTGCGCGGGAGGTTCGAACTAGATTTGCAACATGTTGCCCGGCGGTGGCGGCGCGCTGCGAGGTAGCAGCAAAGTACCGCACGCCACCGTACGTTCGCTGGTCACGCGAACACTTCGTGAGACGCAGCAGAAATGCGTCGTGACCGAGAAGACTGCAGCTCGCTCTGCGCACAAATTTAATATTAGGGAGTGTAGCAATCGTCAGTCCATTTCTTTACGCCCATCCATGCTTCACTTTATTTTTCGCAATCATCTGATAACCGCTTACCGCCGTTAGTTGCCGAGTGCGCGACTTGCCAAGGGGGAATCGGTGGAGGCGAGGGGGAAAATAGTTACGAACGAGGTGTCAACGGTAATTAGGAGAAGCCCCGGAGCGGCGCCGAGTAAATCGATGACACCGGAAGGAAAACTGGGTGGGGGGGTTTATACTGCTTTGCCGTAAAACGCCCGCGTGTACGAGATTTCGGCGCACGTTAAAGATCCCCAGGTGGTCAAAATTAATCCGGAGCCCTCCACTTCGCGCACCTCAACGCCTGCGCTGCGTCGGCGCGCTAAACTACAATCAATCAATCACACCTCTACATTTTGTCGTCATTGCCCCTTTAAGAGTCTTAAACCATACCCTGTTGCCGGCCAGCCAAAGAGTGGTAACTATTACAAATATTTCTCTATGAGAACAAAAACATACCTGATGATCGGCGTCGTTGGTACGGGTCAGCAACTGGGGAAAAAAACAGATTATTATTCAGTGAGGCTCATGCCATGAGAGCACTTTTGAGCAGGAGTAGGCAAATGTTACGTCCTGCTAGTGTAATGTTAAGGATACACCACACACAGGAGGACTCAGTCAGCCACAAAACAAATTTAAGCGGTTATTGGTGAGTCAGTCGTAGGCCCGCTCCATGGTGTACACTAACTCAACACCAACTGGTGCCTGGTCACTTCTTGCCCCCGGCCGCCGCAGTGGCTCAGTGGCTAAGGTGATGTGCGGCTGAGCACGAGGACGCCGGTTCGATTTCCGGCCGAGGCGGTCCGCTTATTTGATGCAGGTGAAAAGCAAAAACACCCGTGTGTAGGAGATTTCGGCGCACGTTAAAGATCTCCAGGTAGTCAAAATTAATCCCAAGCCCTCTACTACGGCGCGCCTCATCGCCTGCGTTTTGTCGGCGCGTTAAACCCTACAATCAATCGTCACTTCTTACCCAGCAGTGGCTGCTTCAGAAAGATGACCCACACATCACCCTTGGCATCACTGTGCCCCACCCAATGGTCATGGCGGCCTACGACCCACAAGTCCCCAGTGTGCCAACCAATAATCACTCGTGCCTCCAGCTGCCTGACCAGTGCTCTCTTCCTCTAACTAAAGGAGGAGACTGCAATTTAACAGAGTGTGATGGCTTACTATACCTTCACATGGAGCAAGGATGTTTTATAAAGACTTTGTTGCGCTAACTAAACGACACACAGCTCATATCTACAGGCTCAGTTTACCTGCATAACGCATGGCATGCGGATTGCGCCTAAGGTATTGCAAAACACATGTTGAAAACTTTGTAGTTTGTTATCAAATGGCAACTAAACACTATTATAATCATGGCGGATGAATGTTTTCGACCATTTACTCCACAGAGTGTGTTTCTCTTACGCATTTGAAATCATAGAAAGCGAAGGGGTTCGCACCTTGACCACTTTCGTCCAAAAGGTGGAACTGCCGCAGAAATTTCGATTTCAAGATTACGGAAGGAGAAGCAAGTTTTAAGCGATCCTGCTAACACTGGCGTGTGGTAGTCGGCGTACTATAAGCCATCTTTGCATTATTAGTACAAGGGAACCACGATGATACATCCCCCGGACTTACGACGACCCGCTTCTTACGACGGTTCACCGGAGTCCCGGCGAACTACCCATGGAAACAATGCATTAAAAACTCCGATGATATGACGGTCGGGTGCACGCGGTCCGCTTGATACGACGGACCCTGGCGCTGACAAACCGGTTGTTTTCCCGTGTTTTACACCGCTTTTACACCCCTTTTAGAAGAGGGCTGCCCGTCTTGATTTCTTTATTCTTAACCCCCGTTTGACGCTGCTTGATGTGCAAAGGTCCGCAGACGGGTCAGACTACTTGCTGAACAGACGAAACAAGTAGGCGGGTACTCGTGAGTGGGAGTTAAGCCTGAGACTACCCCACCCAGTAGCAGTGCGCTAACGCTCCAACCGCAAGAAGTCGAAGTTCAGGTGGCGGTGGACCGGGCATTTGAAGCGCCTGTTGAGCCAGGCCGATGAACGCGAAAACACATACGACGCATCTCCACGGCGATGACCGGACAGCCGCCTTTTCCGCCCGCTCGATGGAAATTCCTTCCTTTCAAGACGTTCTTTCTCCTTATATCTCTGCTCTCTGCTTATCAAAAGACGCGATGTTATCACCGCTCTTTTCTTTGCTAGAGTGCCGCAATTCACGCACGTCCTGCCGCAAGGGCGGAACATCATACAGGAGGTGATGGGGGAGGCGCGTACCCGTCGGCATCAGCCGTTTTGGGTTCCTCGCTAGCCACCGCTGCCAGTCACTGTAGCAAGACCGCGCTGTAATTGTCGCCGCAACATGGTTTACTCGCGAACGTTCAATTACCTTATCCATTTCTTGTTGCTGGGTCTTTGGGCAAACGAAAACAGCTGGGTTGAGCACTATGACCCAATAGCGATGTCACGGGTTGGTTGAAAGGATGTCTCCACCACGCACGGCAATGCTGTTTTTGTTCATCTTCGCTTCTAGAATCATTAGTTTTGCTTGGCCTTGGCAGTTTCACACTCGCCTTTTCCTTTCTCAATTTTCTCGACCACGTCGGCCTTATATCACGTAGCGCGCGGCTCTTAGCTGGAAGGCTAGCTGGATGTCATGAAGGGGAGGGGGGCGCAACATAGGCATTGTTTTTTTTAAACTTGGGATACCAGCTTAGCCTTCCCCAA
Source organism: Haemaphysalis longicornis (assembly GCA_013339765.2). Taxonomy (NCBI): domain Eukaryota; kingdom Metazoa; phylum Arthropoda; class Arachnida; order Ixodida; family Ixodidae; genus Haemaphysalis; species Haemaphysalis longicornis. The sequence continues at coordinate 67,784,859 of CM023458.1, read as the reverse complement.
TAACGCGAGAACGTGCTAAATATAGTAGTTCAAATAGGTTCTTAGCCCACCTGTCGCGTGAGACCGTCTAATATGTCGGCCTATACCCGTACCCCGGTCGTACGACACCCCGGTAATTCGACACTTTCTCGCGGTCTCTTGAAAATCGTATTATTGGGGTTCTACTGTAGCATCCCCCACCCCCTGTAGCATATTTTTTCTCTTTCTTAGTAGGCCACTGGCGCCTCCGCGAAGGAATTCTTATCCCGAAACTTCTAGAGCGCGTTAATCCCCTGACGTGTATTTAAAAGCCAACTCAGAAAGCACGCGCGCATTCGCGTTCGCACAGACTCCCGGGACCCAGTTCAGTCTCTGCCGCGGGAAGAAAATACGCTGCGTGTTTAGAGAACAACGCTACGGTATGTGGCCCTGGGTATCTTTTTATTTTTCTCTTTCTTAGTAGGCCACTGGCCCCTCCGCGAAGGAATTCTAATTCCGAAACTTCTAGAGCACGTTAATCCCCTGACGTGTATTTAAAAGCCAACTCAGAAAGCACGCGCGCATTCGTGTTCGTACAGACTCCGTGGACGCAGCTCAGTCTCCGCCGAGGGAAGAAAATAAGCTGCGTGTTTTGTTACGATATGTGCCCCCGGGCAACTTTTTGATTTTCCGCTGCGCCGCCGTGCGGTGCAGCGGTGGTGTAGAGGTAGATGTAGAGAGTAGAAGTATAGTATCCGCCTCGCGTGTAGAAAGACCGTGGTTCCAATCCCGGTGCCAAACAATTTCCACCAAAAATAACAAACAAACGAAAACGCGCAATTATGGAATTGAAGTTGGGGCTTGGAGTGCGGCCTGACCCCGGCGACCATTGGCGGAAATGCACTCCCTCACCAGAGCAGGATTGGCCACCCTGGTGTAGTAACGGCCACAACCTCCCCCGAATACGCCAATTAACCTACGACTCTCAGTCTCCAGTGGCTGTGAAGCAACTGACCACGGCGGTGGTCAGACCTGTGACGCAGCAGGGCGTGCTAAGAATACCTGGACCCGGACAGGCCGCCATTGGAATCTGAACCTGGCAACATTTAACGCGAGAACGTTATCTAGTGAAGCGAGTCTAGAGGTGTTGTTCGAGGAAATTATAGGGCATCAAATGGGATTTCATAGGGCTTAGTGAGGTTAGGAGAACAGGTGAAGCCTGTACGGTGCTGACAAATGGACACGTTCTATGTTACCGTGGTCTAGAAGACTATAATGAATATAAGAGGACTATACATGAATATAAATAGATGGTTCTGCATTGCAGCTTGCTAAGAAAAGGAGGGACGACTTCGCATTCAAGTATATTGCGCCGAAATCATCTTTCCTACTGTGCAAAATACCTTTTTACATGTTGGCGGGAGCCTACCATAAAAGAACCACATTGAAAGGACTACAGTGATTCCGCAGGAACAGCTGCCCTGAAGTGCCAACATAATTACGAAAAGATGCGCATTTCAAAATCTGCGTGTATTAGGAAGCACATTATCACAACCTCACTCCTGCGCTCTTTCGTTTTGGAATGGAACGACTAATACGGTGTTGATAAAGGGTGCACGAACGGCTGTTCTAACCGAATGCGTGTACTTAAAAAGTTGCTGAGCATAACCGAAGGACACCGTCCGCTGATGTGCATTCAAATAACTTTGAGGGTGTTCCACGTCATGAATTACCCCTTTTGAAAGCATTGTGGCGCAGTACCCGAACCACACTCGCCCACGTCAAGCGAGAACTTCAAGAACTTCGTGGCGCAAGTTAACGAGGTCCGCTATTCGTAACCAGAAGTTCGCGGTGTGGCCTGGCAACAACGTGTGACACAACAACGGCTGCCCGTGCGTGCACCTGAGCGGCAGAGCCTTCCCTTGTTCATAGAGTTGCATTTTCGTAAATGTTTATAGTTTCGGCAGCCGGCAAAATAGGCTGCGGGAAACTACGCCGGCAGTGCGCCACAATTGCCTCGACGCGACCATGTGACCACCCCCACAGCATTTTTGAGAAGTGCACTGTGCAGCCGGCAGTGGCAGTTTTGTGCTGCCAAATCACGTTGTTTTACGTCACTCACTAATATCATCGCCACATGCACTTCCAAAGTGGGTTGTATCATTATGTGGATATTTTTCCGGCATACCATAGTTCTCTCAAAAGCACTTCCGTCCGTAAAGATATCCGCAGGCAGCCAGAATTCTACTACCCTCAGCACTGCTCTAAAATCTGCTTACAGGCTGCATCCAAATTGTGTGTTTAGGTCAAGGTATAACTAACTAACCAAGCCCCACCGAACACAGAAAGGCAGGTCTAGAATGAACAATAGGACAGAAGCAATGCCGCAGCCGAGCCGAACCTAAGACCTGTATTCGTAACTCGATAACTGTTTCCGAACAAAAAAGCAGCAACAATAGGGGAAGCATTCTGGGCATGTTGGTATTCCATAACTGCGCCGTGTGTGTCCGTCCTTTACTTCATCCGTGTCTCCCATTTTTTGCGCAAGTATTTTAAGCATCAATAAGGAGGAAAAACGCCCAATAAACCAATTGAATAAAACGTATGTAGAAGGTGCAATAGAAAGAGTACATTTACGATCGCTAACCACAGACTCTGCCACGCTGTTACATCTACAAATGCTATGCTCGGGGCAAAAATACCAGGAACAATATAGTAAGCCCTTTCAACCAATTAGCAGACAAAAGAGGGACAATATTCGTACAAAGTATACTGCCGGCTGCTGGCCCGCCAGTTTCGTTTTATTTTTTGTAGCAGGGAGAGAGGCAAAATAAGTTGCCGAAATGTTGCCGGGACTGTGCCGGCGGCATTATCCGGTTACAACTATCTGACCATTCAGCCGCGATTTTTTTCCCGGTATTCGGTATTTTGTTATCTCCCGAGCAGTGGGTTGTTTTGCGTGCAAGATTTATTCGTATCTATTTTGAGACATCTAACCTAACCTAACCCGAACCAACCCTATCCGACGTAAGCTAACCCATACTGGCAGGTCTGGAATAACGAATATGACGGGATGCCGCCGCACAACCGAGCGTGTCTGTATTACCTTTTGCCGAATTTCAGAATAAAACAGCATGAATAAGGCCATAAAAATTACAAGGAACACAGTTCACACACACAAAAAAATGGGTACCGAACAGGCTGGGGTCGAACCAGCGACTTCGCGATCACGAACCAGAACCGCAACCACAACGCTACCCTAACTTTATCATCATTTCCTGCTTTGCGACAACCCAAAACGCACTGTACAGAAGACAGATTAAAAGCTCCCGCCTACAGTCCCCTAAATTGGTAGGTCTTCGGCTTTCGAAATGCTTAAAAGGCGATCGTAACACTTAAAATGCATTAGATGCTGAAATGCACAAAATGCTTAAATGCTTAAAATACCTGAGGCGATCGAAATTCTTGATTGATTGATTGATGATTGATTGATTGATTGATTGGTTGATTGATTGATTCTAGGGTTTAAGGAGCCGACGCAGCGCAGGCGATGAGGCGCGCCATAGTGGAGGGCTGCGGATTAATATTGACCACCTGGGGATCTTTAACGTGCGCCGAAATCTCGTACACACGGGCATTTTCGCTTTTGGCCTCCATCAGAAAAGCGGCCGCCGCGGCCGGGAATCGAACCCGCGAAATTGTGCTCAGCAGCGCAATGCCTTAGGCACTGCGCCACCGCGGCGGGTGATCGAAATTCTTAAAAGGGCATGCAGACCAAATAAAACTTTTTTCATTTTTAGGGGGCCAATCTTTGATAGCTCGCTCAAATTCTTTCTACAAACAAATGACGATTGAACTAAAAAAAGTAAAAAAAACTACTAAATTTTACGCTACCCTTTCTTGTAACGGGCAGGAGGGACGCAGTTGATGCAAGCCCTAAAAAAATTGGCTGAAGATAAGGATACTCTATAATGCGAAACTTCTGCGCAAAGCGAACTGTAGTCTTCTGGGTGGCGGTGCATACCTTGTGCGTCTCCGAAGTGATCGCGGCATGACCAAAAACATGAAGATGGGCAATGTACTCTGACGTTGTCTCGTAACGCGTCGCCAATGGGGACCCTTTAGTCACTCCCTTCGCCTTACTTTCATCCTCATCTTTCCTGCTCCCTCTATCTTCGGTGGCCTCCCTCTTCTCTCGGTTATCTCGTAACGCGTCGCCCCCGGAGAAATGTCTCGAGCCGTCTCGGCATACCACCCTCCCTCTCACACTTTCGCCAATGCTTTCCTCTTTCGCTTTCTGCTTCTTCTACCTCCGTCTTCGGTTCCCCTTCGTTCACTCGATTAGAACGAGGGACAACGGCGCTGTGAAACCAGAGGAGCGGCCGCTACAGTGCTGCGAACTGAAGACATGTTTCATAGCGTTAACTACAAATTAGCATTGAAGTGGTACAGTCAGACAGAAATAGTGAGCTCCCTACAATCGCCGAGTCATGCTTCTTGTTGGTGGCCTTAATAGGCGGCTGCCATGGCGCAAACAAGATTTTGTGACGACATACAGAAATCGCCGGATAGTGGCTGGGGATCGCCATTGCTTCCCGTGTTATCCTTGTCATTTGCATTATTTGTTTGAAGTTGGTGATCAATTTGCTATCGTTCTTACCAGAAGAACGGAATCTTTTTGGCGAACCGAACTTGTAGATTTCGTCTTCATTGCCCTTCAAGAATTTAAAACCGCACCCCATTGCTGGCCAGCCCAAGAGTGGTAACCAGCAAATATTTCTCGATGAGAACAAAAACATACCTGATGATGGCCGTCGCTGGGACAGGTCAGCCACTGGAAAAAAAAGCGCATTATTTTTCTCTGATGCTTATGCCATAAGAGCAGTTTTGAGCGGGGCGTTACATTTCCGGTAGGCAAATGTAACGTCCGGCTAATGTATGTTAGTGACGCACCGCACACCGGAGGCCTCAACCAGCCACAAAACAAATTTAAGTGGTTATTGTTGGCTCAGTCTCAGGCCTGCTCCATGGTGGTCACTGAATCAAAACCAACTGGTGTTTGGTGACTTATTGCAAACCAGTGGGTCCCCAGAAAAGATGACCCACACATCACCCTCGGCGTCAGTGTGCACCACTCAACTGGTCATGGCGACCTACGACCCACCAGTCCCAACTGTGCCAACCAATGGTCAACCGTGCATTCAGCTGTTTGGCCAGTGGTTTCTTCATATACATTTAAAGGAAGAGACTGGATTTTAACAAAGTGTGATTAGCACTATACCTGGCATAGAAATGGCATGGGGTATACGTGTTAACATTCTCCGTAGTTCTTAATTATTTTTCTTATTTTCTAGTTTTTCAAAATTTTCCTTCAACCAATTATCCAAATTTACGTTGGTACAACGATTACATTTGGAACTTTTAGCGAAATCTGCAATATTTATAGAAATGCAGGGCGTTACATGGTACGCAATTTTACGTAATTCTTTTTTTTATTTTTCAGTTTTCCAAAACTTCGTTTGACTAATTATCTCCATTTACGTTATTATAACGCTTACGGTAGAACTTAAGCGAAATCTGAATTATTTTGGAAATGCAGGGCGTTATACGTTTTTTCCAATTTTCGTATTTTTTTTACTTTTGTTATTTTCCAGTATTAAAAAATTTCGCGCGACCAGTTACCTCCATTTACGCTATTATAGCCATTACAATGTAACTAAAGCGATATCTGCATCTATATATGAAAATTCAGGGCGTTACACGGTCCAGGCTGTAGGTGTACTCGACAAAGAATACTAGGCATTAAGAGCATCAATAAGGATTTAACAAAATGCGCAATAAGTGAGGTGAATGAAAACGTATGCAGAAGGTGAATAGAAAGTGTGCTTTGCGATCGGTAATTAAGGGCTCTCCCACGCTCTTACATCTAAAAATTGCGCCCACCTCCCCGCGAGGGGAACCCTCTGTAGATGCTACGCGTCGTGGCGTTCACTTGGTGTTTCCGTTGGACTGATTCTGAAACCGCGTGAAACGTGTCGGGAACGCGTATGATTATTATGTTTTATGATTATTATTATGTTTTATTGGCCAATCTTGGTCAATCTCTCTAAGTGGTATGCTTGGGGCTTCGCTGTCGCAACGACCTTTACTCCATCATTGTTGCTGTAAGTGGGAGCTTGTTTTCTTTTATTGCAAGTGTTAATCATTGCCCCATCATGCGTTGTACCAGTAGCTTCTTGACGTAGTTTGAATGAGTCAAGGATATAAGGCGCGTTCGTAGCATTTGATTCTGTCTTGGTTTTGTGGCGCAGTGGGAAGAGCACCATGTACCTCGCGTTCCGCCCACAGGGTCGTGGGATCGAAACCGGGCGCCTAACTAATATTTTTTTATAGTGTAGGGGGAGGGGTGTGGACGGACAACAACGCCGTATGGAGGGACAAGGCGAGTGAATGAGATGCAGTCGAATCTAAAACGCTATGCTCGGAGGCAAAAATACCAGGCACAACTTAGTAAGCATTTTCAACCAATCAGGAGACATGGCAGGTAAGATATACGTACGGACTATAGTGCCGTCTGCAGGCCCGTAAACTTCGTTTTTTTTTTGTTGCAGCGAGGCCAGCAATATAGGTTGCCGTAAATGCTGCCAGCACTGCGCCAGCATAGCGTGGTCACGACCATCGGACCATTCAGGCGTCATTTTTTTCCCGGGAGTCAGTATTTTACTATCTCCCCAGCAGTGGGTTGTTTTTCGTGCATGCTTCATTCGTATTTGTTTTTAAACAACATCTAAGCTAACCAAACCTGAACCAACCCTGTCCAACGTAACCCAACCCATAATGGTAGGTCTCGAATAAGCAAGTAGAGTGGATGCCGCCGCACAACCGAGCGCATCTATATTTATGAACAAAAGTCCATGAATAAGGCGATTAAAATCACAAGGAACACAGTACATAAAATAAAAAATAACCGATTGAAGAGGCTTGGTTCGAAACACCGACGTTGCGATCACGAACTAGAGGCCCAACCACTGCGCTACGCTAACGTTTTTGTAGTTTTCCTGCTAGGAGACACAAGAAAACGTACTGTACAGTGGACAGAATAAAAACTAAAAAATAAGAAAATATACAATCACGGGAAATGGCAAATCATGTAACGCCCTGGTTTCCGCAATAATGTAGATTTAGATAAAGTTCCAAATGCAACACTTATAAAAACGTGAATGGAGATAATTGGTCAAACAAAATTTTGAAAAATTAAAAATAAGACAAATATTAAAAAGAATTACGGAATATGGCAAAATGTATAACGCTGAAATTTCCACAATAATGCATATTTCGCGAAAGTTGCACCTGTAATCGTTGTAATGACGTAAATTGAGATGATTCTTTAAACGAAATCTTAAAAATGCAAAAAATCAACGTATAATCGTTATATTTGCGTAAATGATATAATCGGTAAAAAGAAATTTTGAAACACTAAAAAAATAAAAATAAAAAATCACAGAAATTGCGAACCGTGTAACACCCTGCATTTCTACAAAAATGCAGATTTCGCGATAGTTCTACTTCTAATCGTTATAATAGCGTTAATAGAGATAACTGGTCGGACAGGATTTCGAAAAACCAAAAACAGTGGGTGGAAAAACCTCACGCTCAAAACAAGCGGCATACGATTCTACGATTAGCTGATAATTCTCTGAATTTCTGTGCAAATATTTTTGTGTGGACCATGAGACTGCGCGGGAGTGAACCAGTGCTTTTGTCTGTACTATGAGACTTTGGTTGCGCTGACTTTCATGTTGACGGGTGGGATAATGTGGTAGGGTCAGTGGTGCCCTCTTTCAAGGCGTATGTGCCCTATAGTTGCACCTCCGTCTTGGGAAGATGTCGTTGTCAAAAAACACGTCATTGGAGTTAGACAATCACGCGTGTACGTGTGTCGTCGTGGGTCGTCGTAAATAAACGGCCGCTTGCCCGCTCAATCGTTGGTTCGGATTCATCGGCTCCTGAGTCGCACTCCTTGCTCGTGCTGCGGTCTGGTTTGCCGGCGCCCTGTCGCACCTCGCTTCACTGCCCCCACCAGAACCTCATCGTCGGTCCCCTCCACGACACAACACTAGCCTGAACAACCAATCAGAGCACCTTTTGGGGCAGATATCCCTACTAGCTCAAGGGCCGTCTGCCGGCAATATATCCACTTCATTTTACCACCTGCCTGCCCTAGCGTCCAGGCTACGCTGCGCTTCCGCACGGGGCTAAAAAATACCCGGCGCTATCATGGCAGTCTAGGCGCAAGAAAGAATAGAAGTTGGCTTACCAGACACCCGTCTAGCTGCCATGGCTGGTCGTAGGAGCAAGGCGGTCAGGCAAGACGTCGAGGTTCGATGAAGTCACACGGAGGGGGCCACAGTGTTTTTGTCTTCTTCTTCAATTCCCACCACGAGTTTTCAGGATAGAGCCTGGTGCGCCAAAGCGCGTTTTCTTACCGATAAAAAATTTCAACTCTTCTGCGTAGAAGGTCTTCGCTGACGGAAAGGGCGAATGTTTAAAGAGGACGGTTGTCAGTAAATCCACCTGCCACATTAGTGGATATGGCATGTATAGGCTTCCTCGTATGATGCGCAATTGCGTGAATGTCCATCACTTCGCTTTCACTGGGAAGAAAAAATACGTGTAGGGAAAGTGTTGTCGTCAACAACCACTGGGGATAATGCCATCAGTCATTATTCAGTGACGGCTGCTTGACATGGTGACTACTACAATCTCCGCAGATATTGGAAAGATGGTATATTGGAACTTTGGTTTAGTATATTTACGCCTCCAACTAATTCGAAGCGAGGAGTTGGCCGTGGGTGAGTGAGAAGCTCATGGCCATTTTTTAGATGTGGAGCTTCTTATGCTCTGGGGTATGTCCCGCGGCGTCGGCGGTGGGCCGGCGTCCGCACACCACCGTTTCTTGGCCAATCCCCCACGTCTTATACTCGGGGGTATGTCCCGCGGCGTCGGCGGTGGTCCGGCTTCCGCAAACCACCGTTTCTTGGTCAATCCCCCACGTAGGTACGTGCTATATAAGAGGAACAACAACAACTCCGGTCGTGCTTGCGCTTGACTCCGAAGACGGCAGGCCGCACCAACGGAGTCCTGGAATAAGGACCCCGACCACGATCCCGCTCGACTTCACTGTTAATAAAGTTTGTTCCTCCTCGTCCTCCTCCGTGATTCTTCAGATGAAGTAGGATGGAAGCAAAAGCCCCGTCAGTTAGCTGACGCAATTAAGTGAGAGCATGAGCGCAAACACTACCAGCAATAACACCCAACTACAATCCACGGAACGTGTATCAATCTCGTCTTTACCAACTGCAACGGCGACGACTGCATACAACCGCTGCTACGAGATCCACTGACTGTGCACTTCAGCGACCATAAGGCCGTTATACTCAAAGTAAGAAGACGTACAAACCTAAATAAAGACTTTTAGATACCACTTCAATCTCGTCTCACTCGCGTATATACGCATACAATAAGTAAAATTACACCCATCTCCCCGAAGGGAACCATGAGTAGGATATATGAGCATTACGGGGTTTACTACATTTCCACCAAATTTACTACATTTCCACCAAAACGGAACCACCATGACGCTCCGCATCCTACTCATGGTTCCCTTCGGGGAGATGGGTGTAATTTTTTTAATTCGAAAGTAGCCCTGCGGCATTACCTCATCACCCTTCAAAAAAGGTCGTGGCACTTACTAACAGAACACTACCTAGTTACTTGTCCCAGTATAAACCAGGTACTTAGTGGATTTTACTAACTGGCCATGCATAATCTAGTAAAAAGCTACGCGTGACAAAGTGGATTGGCAGAGCGTGCAGCGCGACATAGACGCATTCAACACGCACATATCACCCTTAGTCAACCAACAAATAAATTAAGGGAGAAACACAGAAAGAGAATTTATTATAAACAGCATATCAGCGCGCAGCGATTAATGGTAACAGCGCTGCCCTAGAAAGCGAAAAAACCCAGTCAGTTTCGAAGTACTCCGGGCAGTCAACAATTTGCACGACAGATGTCTATGGTGGTGAAACACGCTACCCCGAAATCAATCCGTAAAAAATTGATTAAATTCTTCGCGGTATGGGGTATCGGGCTGCTTCTGTGAAGACCTGGCTTAATCCCACCGGCTCCAGATTAAACATGCGTTTTCATTTTCTGTTTAAATTGGCGGTTAGTTTCTTGACTGGGCAGCAACAAGAACAACAACGACGACGACGACGACAATTTTTCGCTGAGTGCGGAAAAATTCCCCGCATTTCCCCGAGGGGAAGAATGTGAAAGTGCGAATGCACGAGTTGAATTTGCGTTGTTCGGTAATGTTCGCGAAAGAGAGATCACACACACACACACAACTTCAAAGAAAGAAAGATGCATTTATTCACAGACACCTATTTGTGTTGTCGTTGTACTTGATTGCTAGAGCGGATCTCAGCTTTGAAATTTCGTGTCAGTACTCCTTTAAGCAGGTGCATTAGCCCTTCTCACGCCCGATTCCTGGCCGATCCCCCACGTGGGTATGTGCCATGTCAGCGGCAGGCAGCGCGCGCCCATCTCCCCCCGTTGCCAAGGAAGACGAGGAGATTCCTGGCCAATCCCCCACGTGGGTATGTGCCATGTCAGCGGCCAGCTGCGCGCGCCCATCTCGACGTGCGGGACATCGCCGGTGGACGCAGGTTCAGGTCGCTTAAGTGCATTGCACTTAAAAAACGCGACCACAGCCTAATCGTTGCAGGCGGCTTCTTGGTCAATCCCCCGGGTGGGTATGCTGGATAATTTAAGGGTCCAACCAACTAACCAACCAACCAACTAAAGGCTTTCTTCAGCCAAAGGAACGGTTTCCCAGTCACAGACTGCACTGTGAAAATTTAAACCGCGTTGGTTTTCGAAGCCTCCGCGTGACCCCCCGTGACGGCGGTACACCAGGCTCTACTTGGGGTCCGTTATCTCGCTGCGCCGCCTGATTTCGGCAGTGGTTTGACATCGACTGTTACTCAACAGCCCAGTTTGTATTTCGTGCGTTCGGTTTTCTGACTGCCTTGATGGTAGTTCGCGTCGCAGCTGACAGATGGCGCCACCAGTCCACGGCGCGCGCGCCGCTCGTGGGACCTTGTTCTCGGCGGTTGCACTCGGTCTTGCAAGAGGTAGCGTCAAATATCCCCCTCGCGAGGGGCACGATCAAATGCAGAGCATTTCCGGGGGCGCACGACGTTAAGTAGTTTGCGTTACGTTAATGTTGTTGCACTTGTGGCAACTGCTGACGAGAGAGCGCTCCTCTCCAGCCCACATTAAAGAGCTCTCTCTCTCTCTCTCTCTCTCTCTCTCGTCAGCAGTAATTTGAATGAGTCAAGGATATAAGGCGCGTTCGTAGCCTCCCATTCTGTGTCGGCTTTGTGGCGCAGTGGGTAGAGCACCATGTACATTGCGTTCCGCCCGCAGGGTCGAGGGATCGAAACCAGGCGCCGGATAGTATTTTTTTTATATAGTGTAGGGGGAGGGGTGCGGACTACGACTACGGACGTCAACGCGGGTGACATCGTGAGTTACTGAAATGCTCTGCATTTAAAAGTTCACATGTGTTCACAGCAAGAGTTCAGAAACTTGTTGAAAGTCAATACGGCACAACAGGGATGCTGAGGATGTTAAAAAGCGCCGCCGAGACGGATGACTTAATTATGTAGCTGCGCTCTGCGAGCGAAAGTCTGAACTTTGACGAAACCTCAAGACGTTGCTCCGCTGTCTCGAGGAGCCGCTTCCACGTACTACACACCACTTCACCCGAGGAATGGAAAACCCCACCAAGTACTCGAACACCCATAACCCATTATACGTCGCCCGCCAGGCCAGACGCAAATGTGCTGAACCGCGCCGTTATACTTTTGCCTCTGTTCTGTCGAGCTCCAGACAGTTCACCATACTCGTAAAATAGCCGCATCAACGCTTGGTAGCGGTCCACGTCCCGAATGAACAGGGGCACATGGTCCGCATACGCAGACACCTTGACTTAGCCTATGACTGGCAACGGCAAGCCGCGGTTGGCGGTGTTTGCATGAATACCGCGGAGCAGCGGATCTAGACAAACGACAAAGAGGAACGGAACGCACGAGGAGGGCGAGTATAAATTAGTTTCCCTAGAAATACACCTGCTCTTCCTGCTTTTATAGCCAGCATCAGAAAGTCATTTCATAGAGTTGGTGGGCTTGTCGCAAAAATCTAATATTTTAGCGATGATTTCAGAACTATGCACTTTAATGTGAGCATATACAAGTCTGCATGCGGATTTGCAAAAACGTATTATTGAAATTTTGGAGTGGGAAAGGTGCTCTAGTTATTGCGCTCAATAATTCATACATTTTGTTAGTGTCAGTGAAAGTTAGTATCAAAGAAGCGGCGGTTGATTGATTGATTGTAGGGTTTACGGGCCGACGCAACGTAGACGATGAGGAGCGCCGTAGTGGAGGGCAACGGATTAATTTTGACCCTGTGGGGATCTTTAACGTGCGGCGAGATCACGTACATACGGGCGTTTATGCTTTTCGCTTCCATCAGAAAAGCGGCCGCAGCGGCCAGGAATCGAACCCGCGACCTCGTGCTCAGCAGCCACTGAGCCATCGCGGCGGGTAGAAGCAGCGGTTACTAAGTGCACGGTCTATACTAGTAACGGTTTCGCACTTAGCGGCACGACCTACGTACCGTTCTGGGCGTTAGTAAAGTTCGTAAGGAGTTGTGAGTTCGTAAGCTTGTGAGGAGTTAGTAAATACAGCCGTTACTCCCAATCCCTTTAAGTGGTTACGAGTGCTTTTCACGTGGTAAGCTAGATTGAGAAAGAGAGAGAAAAACTCCATAATAAAGAGGAAAATGCAGAGAGGTTTGCCGGCATCAGTCTGCCGGCGTGCTGCTTGCTAGTAAAGGAGCAGAGGGAAAAAGGTAGCAGGTGTAATGAAAAGATAGGAAAGTAGTAATAGAGAAAAATAAATAGTATAAAATGCAGTCCTTCCTTAGGGCATTGAGTTCAAAGTTTGTTGAAATGAAGGCAGAACTACAATTTCTTTGACACACCAATGTCCTGGAGGAATTCGAGTAGCGCGGACAGGATTTTGCGCTAGGCAAAGGGAGAGTGCCATGGTCCAAGTACCAATATCAGTGTCAATGTTTCAGGGTGGAGGCAATCAATTGTATGTTGTAAATGGCACCTTAAGTGAGCGTTATTAATTTAATAATTTATCAAATAAAATGTTATTTATTTATTTATTTATTTATTTATTATTTATTCGTCTTCTGTACAGGATAAATTTTCTGGTCCATCTCAGCGCACAGTTCTTGTAAAGAGACCAGGCAGCTGGTGAAACAACACATTTCAATAACATTTCATGGAAAGTAACGCAATATTACTTTGCACAATGAAAATGTACAGCGGTGACAAAAATAAGGTAGCTACGCTTCGCAACATCGGTGCAGATAAAGCCACTACACAAAAGCATCATCGTTACACGTAGGCCCCCTTTAGAAGCTGCACATTTCCTACATAGGCAGGAAAGTGAAAGAAGCTCACACTAACGCCGTGAGACTTGTATGTAGCGATGCTGAATGCAACCTTCACGACCATCACGAAGGTTTAAGTCCACTATTGCAGCCGATTAGCTTCTCATTCGGTGCAGGAAGCTTACTCCATCACTGTGGCTATACGTGTGAGCTTCTTTAATTTTCTTGTATGTGATTATCATGGGACATAACTTTAGAGGGGTTTACACTATGATGTGTCTTTCTCGTGCCGAGCAAGTGTTGCCACGATTACTGCGAACACTGGAGTTTTTTGTGCAAATCTTCCGCAATCTGCCTTGGTGGCTTAGCTTTGGTTGACAAACGGGGGCAGGGGACGCTGGGTGGTCGTCGCGAGGTACGCACGGACTAACGCTCGGCGTTTTTTTTGGTTTTGTGAACAGCCCCGCTGTCGCCGCGAGGCCCTTCTCTCACGTGGGCGCGCTCAGCAATTTCTGGGTATTCTGAACTTCGGACACGAAAAACGAAAAATTACGATTTGCTAAACAGCTTCGCTGCTAAATACCAGGCATTTTGTTTTGCAAAATTTTACCTAATCAGCAGCGCGTTCGCATTAGCTACAAGTAAAACACCCCCATATAGTAAGCGAAACGAGCTGTACACATCGCTTTTTCTCCAGTAGATGGGTAGAAGGTGACGATTTCCCCCTTCTCTCCGCCCCAGGGCGAAGTTTCCAGGTTCGTGCAAAATCTTGGCAGCAAGACCAATGTACGGATGGCTACATCATTCACAATGAGAGCTCGCAGTCACACGCCGCAGGATAAAACCCCCAGCAATCAGTTATTCAAGCCGTGAAAGAAGCTCATCTTTAGGCTGGTCCAATGGCCAGATTCCGCCATGCGCCGTAAGTACAAAACGTTTGGCACCAAAACCATAGTGCCTGAGCCCTGGGCCTGCATTTATTTTTGGTACGACAAAATTCACTTGCCTGTTGTATGCTTTACTCGATCGTCAGAAGCTTCCTCAAAATGCTAGTGGACAGTGTTGTTTGGTTTTCAGGTAACAGTATACATGGTAGCCACATCATTGCATTTAGAGAGCTCATGAATATCTGAAAAGCAGTGGTGCATTCTGGGTACAAAAAGCGAGTGCTTGAAGCATGGTCCACTGGAAACGTCAGAACGGCTGCCCACCGGAGCATTTCTTCGCTCTAGAAAAGTTGTTAGTCGTAATAGCGCTACCTTATATGATATTTGAAAACTAAGTCATAGAGATTTCCGAATTGTTTGTTTCGAATGGTTTGTTTTGAAGGGTTTGTTTAAATTATTTGTTTTGAACAATCGATTATGATGATGACGAAGAGGATGATAAGGATTGTTTATAGCCTAGGGACAGCTTTTGCTCGATTCCCATTTTTCTGCTGTGGGTTTCTACGTGCGACAACCATGGGCTTTTGTAAACTCAAAACTTCTTGTCAGTCGATACAGGCAAAACCGGACTCATTGGTGCGGTTTTGCCTGCGTAAACTTTTAGGTGAAGAACTCAGTTACATTTTGGCTGGGCGGCTAAATCGAGGGACAGATATACAAACATACATACACATATTCATACCTACAGACATACCAGAATTTTCGGGTTCCAGTAGCCAAAAAAAGAATATCGCCTTTAATAATGCCCCGTTGCCGAAAGGACGTGCCGGTATTGTGGGTGCACCCGTCCTTCGCGCGAAGTGCCCTGCTTCGGTGGTGACTGTTGTGCCAGCAGGTGAGGCAGCGGGTTGGCAGGGAAGCTCCGCGAGGCGCTTGCTCAAAACCACACGCCCGGTTATTATCATATTCGTCAGCATCATCGCGATCACCGCCAACATTTTGCCTTCATTTTGCCAACATTTTGCCCTCCTCTCCGTTGCTATCACTAAGTTCCTTCGCGAGTGACCCTTCCTCGTCAGTTTTTATTTACCGCTAACTTTCTGTACCTACATTTTAAGGGACTCTGCAAAACTAACCATAAAGGCTTTACTTTTTCTTCCGCTTCTGTAAGCATTGTGAAAGCTATAGCTATCGCCAGCAGGGGTCGGAGCTGCGTGATTCGCTCGTCACAGCAGATCCGTCGTCCATGTCCGCTTTAGTGTTTGACTTTTTAAAGGTCCTATACAATCCGTTTAATGTTGCAACTGAAATAAAGCATAACAATAGCCGGCCCACCACTGTAATTACGTAATTCGAGCGTTCGGAAAACTCCAGGACCGGGAAAAATTAAAAATATTCTTGAGCAAGTTTCAACGTTATCTGAAGGACATAGAGCCGTAATCTTTGGCTGAGGTACTTTGTGACGCCCTATTCTATGTACTGGATGGGTTGGTGGACTACGTTCCGAAAGCATTCAGGATTTAGAAATCAGTTAAAGGAAGTATTGCAGGGTCCCTTTAAGACTAACGACTCGCCGAGAAACGTCAAACAAATCGTACATCAAGCAGCGGATACCCGCTCAAGCATCAAGCAGCAGGCACCAGCTCAGGACTTGGACCTGATAGTATGGCATTAGGCTTAATAGCATGCCGCGGCATACATGACTTTACAGCGCTCCTTTATACGTTTTGTTTTCTGACCCACTCGTTCTGGAGCCGGTCGAAGCCAAAGGGGATTGTGGAACGCAGTGAACACTAGGCAATGCTGACGCCGGTTCTTTCCCTCAACGCGTAAAAAACTGTTTTGCAATAAATAAAAAAAAGGGGCATGTTGTGAGCATTAATGTTGCCGCTCTATCGTTCTGTTTTGCCGGCAGAATACGGCGGCGATCAAGTTGTTCGAGCGCTTGTGTTCATTATGGAGGCAGAAATGTGGCGCCCCTAAAAAGTTGTTATTTAAATAAAAGAAATTGTCTTTTCAAGTTAAGCAAGCATTTCTCGCAGAATATAACGTACGTGCGCGGAATGGAAACAACGTTCACCTGTCACACATGTTGCGGGAGCGTCATTACCTTCGAAGCCTATTTTGTCCTCATCGGAAAGGTATTATGTCTTTTTGCGGCGAAGGGAGTTTGGGACGGCACCTCCAAACAAAACTTTGTGACCAATTCGGTGTACTTGTTGCACCATTCTTGCATAAAAAACTTGTGAGGACAGAGTTCGCCTACATACAGGTTTCAAGAACACGCGGGTAGCTGAACTCGTGTTAATTCCGCGAATTATGCCTTTTTGTTGGCATGCAGAGCCCCGCAGGATTGTCCGTTTCCACGATTTGTGATTCGGGGTTCCTTCGTTGTCTTCGGCTCTTTTGTACTGATGCGCAGTACTCGTTTCCGGGTATCCCCCAGCCAGAACCATGTAAAGCTTTGCATTTCCGCCAAAAAGCAGATTTGGCCGAAGTAACATTTTTAGCCGCTGTTACAGCGTAAATGCGCATTTTTGTTCGGACAGAGTTTTGAAAAATAAAAAAAGAAAAAAAAAGAAAACGTGCATTTTGTACTAAACAGATCTCATTAAATCTAACTTTGCAGATTATACATCTCCCCCATAAACCCGAAGAATAAACAAAAAAAAAAAACTCCACGAAAGAACGTTAACAATACCAATGAAAAAGTAGCGTAAACAGACCAACTGTGCAATACGCTTTGTATCTTCGCAAATATAAGCATAATTGCTGAAATTAAAGCACTTCATGACTACACTGTTATATATTTTGTATTGCCGGGCGGTATGCCCCTGAAGTAAATGTAATAAGCCTGTACGCTAGTTGGTATCATCCCTGTCCTTTACCTTTAAAGATCAGCTTCATCCTGCTCTTACGCATATCGTCCTGTACTTGCGAATATTTTATCACTTTTCCGATTGCTCGAATCAGCTGTGCTTTGCTTTTTGGGCCCAGGAGGTTGACCGGCCGTACACAAAAATCATCTGGCCCTGTTGCCGTATTAACATTTGCTTCGGATTTAAGCTCTCTATATGTACGCACCTCAGTTCGCCAATTCTCTAAATGCTGTAGTACTCTCTCCGTTCCTCTGAACTTCTCATGAATGATTTAAACAATGTGAAATACCGCCTCTTCTCATTTTTGTACCTGACCTTGACCATTCATGACATGACGTTGTACATCTTCGGTCTTTTTCCTTCGTTTCTTTACATGATTCCAACCTTTGTCCGTGCGTCTTATACTTTGTTGGCATATTGGAGACCCATCGCTCACTTTCTCGTTTAATTTTTTGCTGTACAACGTTTTGCACTTCCAGCTCTTTAGGTGGTCCCAATTCCACTTCAAAGTTATTTCTTCTGCTTACATTCCCACTCGGTTGGCTTCCCTGTGCTCCCTCGATTCTCGCTGTCTTTGTGTTATAGCTTCCTCGATTTCATCGTTCCACCAGCCTCTTGGCTTTATTTTTCATTTCCGGTTGTTGCGTTCTTTTGCGTTCGTTATCTTTCCTTGAATAAAACCATCAGTTCGCTGTATTCCCAACCTTTCGTTGGCTGTCTCTCGATGTCCGCCTCCAGGCTTTTGGCAATAATAGCCATTTGTTGATCTGAGCTATAAAACAGCGCTGAAAACAGGACTACAGAAAGGGCAGACAGACAGGGCGCTGACTAACAACTGAGTTTATTGTCACTGAACTGGTAATAAATAGGAAAAGAAAGAGACACGTGAAGAAAGAAATAACATCTAAAGAATACACAAAAAACAATCAGTTCCAAAAACTACAGTAATCTTCATTACTAACACTTACTGCGCTTTTTGGAACTGATTGTTTTTCGTATTCTTTAGTTATAATTTCCTTCTTGAAGTGTCTCTTTCTTTTCGTATTTATTTCCCGTTCAGTGACAATAAACTCAGTTGTTAGTCAGCGCCGTGTCTGTGTGCCCTTTCTGTAGTCCTGTTTCCAGCGCTGTTTTATAACTCAGTAATGTACCAACTGGCCCGCCTTCAATCTGTGTTACAGCCATTTGTTGATCGTTTAATTTCAGGTCGTAAACCGCCGTTTTCGAGTTTTGGCCTTTTATTTTCCGAAGAGTAAAAGTTATCCGTTTATGCTCACTTCCTAGGCTGTGGGCTTCTATTTCATCTATTTCCATTAGAGTCAACCATTCATACACTCCTTCTGATTGGAAGCTGTAGCCTATACTGAACTTCTTTACCCCTGGTTCCCAAGTAACTTGTCCTTCACATTTATTCTCTCTGTTTATTACAATTAGATTGTGTTCTTCACACATATCTAGGACGAGTCTACCAGTGCTGTCTGTGTATTGGTCTAGGCCCTCAATGTGGGCAATTCATGTATCCCACTGGAATAAACTCTCCCGATTGTCGTAAGTGATCGAGGTCCCGTTTAATGCAGCTTACCAATTTTCCACACTTTTATCTAACCTCACTATCATCCTCTGACCACAGATAGGCGACTCCAAACAGGGTTTCTCTTCCCGCTACTGTGCCCTTAAGCCACGTTTGTTCTTCGCAGTTTTCGTTTACTCTGTGCCAATTGGGGCACTTTTGAATAAGCATGCCGACCCCTCCCTCTTTCCTAGTACGTACGGTTCTGTTACAGCCTTGCCATATATATTCTTGCATTACTGGCGGCTCTTATAAATCCCTAAAAATATCTGTAAAGGCATACATTTCAGTTTTTTTTTCTTTTTCTCGTTGACTGTCTACCTCTAACCATATTTCGTGTGATCCACCCCATGCATGTTTATGCAGTTAAACTTAGCCAGCCCTCCCTTTTTCTTTTGCTAATTGTTTTCCAATGTTTTGAATAAGCATCGGTTACCGGGGGTAGTTCGCTTCGCTCGCCGCTCACCTGCATTGCTATCCAATCACATTTTATAAGCTTTTTTTGCACCCTGTGGGCCAACTTCGGCATTTTCTTTTGCGCTGTACTTTTGACCTCGATCGCAATCACATACCCTTGCCTACCCCGGAGAGGGGAGGCTGCAGCGCCCTCTGGCGATCTTTCCGTAGCCTATACACGACTCAAGAAAGAGGCGGCGGCGGTGACGAGTGTAAAGTGGAGCTGTAACTATACTCCCTCTGTAACCCACCATGCTTCACTGCGTAACACATAATGTGAGAAAGGCAGCTTACAAAGAGCAAGTTTGCACCAATATCTTTAAAGTCAGCCTCACGTCTAAACATAGGTGCATTGCTGGAAATGTAATTTTAGTGAGGAATGTAGTAAATCAAAATATCGAGGCCCTACCACCTTCGTGTATTTTCAATAAATTTTTCCCTAAATAATAAATTAATAATAAATTTATAAAATTTATAAAATTTATAAAATAATAAATTTTTCCCATAAGTATCCCGATTTTGCTCCACACGGCGAGGTTCTATTCCAGACGGGCGGGAAAACTGGAATACAAGACATAAACTGCTTCGCTGTAAAAAAACAAAATGGGCACAGATTTCACCGTAAGCCATGCTTGTGCACCCGAGCGCAGCCGCCCGCGGACGGACGAGGAAACTCCGCATAGACAGCGAGGAGCTCGAGTGGAAGACCAGGGTGAGCTACCTGGGGCTCACCCTGGACCACAGGGTGGACTTCCGCCAGGCCGCCAAGGAGCTACGTGCCAGGGCACAGCTGGCCACCTCGGCCGTGCGGAAGATGGTCGCCCGGGACAAAGGCTGCTCCCAGCAGACAGCCCTGCGGCTGTACAGCGCCTCGGCCGTGGGGCTACTGATGTACGCGCTGCGGCTGGTCACCCTGCGGAGACCCAACTGGCGGCAGCTGGAGGGCGACCATCGAAAGGGCGTCCACGCCTGCCTGGGCCTGCCCCGAAACTCGCAGTGCGACAGGACGCTGGCTGAGGAAGGGGTGTGGAAGCTAGAGATGACGGCCGAGCAGAGGGCCCTGGGCCACATTGACCGGCTGCGCCGAGCCGAGGGGGGCGGCCCCCTGCTGCAGCGGCTGCGCACCCACCGGCACTCGCGCATGGGGCGCATGCTGGCCCGGTACGAGCAGGTGGTGGGCACCACAGACTTGGGGCCCTCCAGCCGTCCTCTGGACCTGGCGGCCGAGCTGCACCTGGAGATTCCGGGCCTGCGCAGCAAGCGGCGAACGCCCCACTGCGGGTTGCTGCAGCTGGCCCGGGCCGTCGTCTGGAAAGACCTGGAGGGCCACACCCTGGCGTACTCGGATGGCTCTGTGCGGCAGCGGCAGGGCTCCGCTACAGCGGCCGCCGTGCTGGGGGAGGCCACCCGGCAGGCCCGGCTGCACTACGCCGCATCCTCGGCCACGGCAGAGCTTGTGGGGGTCCAGCTGGGCCTGGACCTGCTGCTGGAGCTGGAGCCCGCACCCGAGCGCTGCGCCCTGCTGTGCGACTCCCGGGTGGCTCTGCTGCGCATCCGGGAGGGCGACCCGCACTCCCCTCTGGTTCGAGGAGTGCGCGAGAAGGCGGAGCGGCTGGCAGGCAGGGGTGCCCGGCTGCGGCTGCAGTGGGTGCCTGGCCACATCGGGCTCGAGGGCAACGAGCGGGCGGACGAGCTGGCCGCCGAGGCCCACGAGCTGACGCCCGCGGCCACGGATGCCCAGGCAGCGGCGGACGACTCCCGCCTGCTTATACAGCGGCACGTGCGGGCACAGCACCCGGACCCACGGCTGGCTGCTGGAGAGGCTCCATCACCTGTGCGGGCTGCACGGCTGCCCCGACAGCAGCGTTCGGCAATCCTGTGCCTCCGCGTGGGGGCGGTGTGGACGGCGGAACGAAAACAACGCCTGGGGCTGGCCGACAGCCCTGCCTGCCGTCACTGCCGATCACCTGTCCAGTCCCTGCCGCACCTGCTCTTCGAGTGCCCCGAGTATGCGGCAGGGAGGCCGGAACTGCTGGCCGCCCTAGGAGGAAGGGCTCGGCCGCTAGACGAGCTACTATGGCCGCCGGGCAACACCAGGGAGAGGGACAGCGTCCACGAGGCACTGGGTGGCTACCTGGATGCCTCAGAGCTCTGACTGGCACTTGACTCTCTGCACAGTGACTGTGTGAACTTTTACGAGATCTTTTCTTTTTTTTCTTTTTTTTTGTCCTTGCTCCAGACTTTGAGTGGGTGTGTGAGTGGGTGTTAACTTGTAAATATGCCCCTCTCTCCCCTGTGTTCTGTAAATATGTCACCTCTATCATCTGTCTCCTCTCTATGAATCTGTCATCCTCTGCCCCAACCCCCACACCAGCAGGCGTTCCGGTGTCCACCCCTAGGTGTGACAATTTACGCCTGCTGGTGGTATTTCCTTTCCTTTTTCTTGACATTATATTCATTCATTCATTCATTCATTCATGCAATTATATCCTAAACTGAGGTTTCGGTGTTTGCCAAAATTATTGTTGTGGCACTAACTTCATCAGAATTGTCTCGATGTTATTATGTGGGAGCTTAGCCATATGGTGCATTGTAGAAAGAATCGGGTTGATGTATTGGTGAGGTGCTTGTCATTATGGTGGAACAAAGGGTGAGGTCGATGTGAGGTGCTTGGTTGCTGTAACCAAATGTCTAAGCTGCATGCGGGTGATGCTTGCAGCTTAGTGTGAGGCCTGCAACCCAAAAGGCTTTTACCAGTAATTTTTTATTAAATTTCGGCACGTACTTATCGGTGTTGTTAACGGGTCGTTCCTGCAGAGATATACTTTTCGGCATTGTAGTTTGCTGTGGAAAATGAATCAATCAATTGGTTGGGTCGTTGGCATTGTTCTTGTTCGGGTAGGCGCTGCGTATGTCTGCAGTTGTCTCACGGACACCGGGGCATGCCGGGTCAAAGCCTGGGACAAGATCGCCGAGTCGTCGAGACTAAGGTTTGAGCGTCCTCCATGGCTTAGTGGCTAAGGCGTTGTCCTGATAGTTTCATTGTGGTGTGCAATTAAAAGGTAGGGCATGTGCCTGCAGTCTAGACGTGTGTGTACCACCTGGAATTTCGGATTGTGTCAACTGGAAAAAAGTGAAAGCCAGTCCCGTATTTGCATTTTTAATCTTTTAATTACAGTGTGTTTCGCTGCCACTATGAGCCAACATTTATTTTTCGTATTTTCTTCTGCTTTTGTGCGCCCTTGCTTATAGCACGAAAATATAACTGCTGCGTATAGTTTATGTTGGTGACATACGCCGAACGATTGTTGCTCTGTCTTAATATTTTATGGTGGGCAATATAACAATTGAATATACTTCCCTGTGAGGGTAAAAGTCAATGTTTCATTGCCCTCTTCTAACAATCCTTTTTTGTGATTGTGGAGACTTCCGACACCTTCCACGTAGTAATTCTTTTCTGTAAAGTATGCAAAGCATCCCTTAAACGTCACTTTGGCGAAAAATGTGCATGTTCCCTAGAAAAAAAAAACACAGCGCCAAAAGTTGAATGCAAGAAATTTCTCAAGTAGTCTAACAATTCAAGAAACTACTCAGATGGTCCGAGTGTTCAGAACTGAAAGGACAAAAAGTAATCAAGGTAAAGATAAGAAGCGCTACGAGCGCGCGCATGCCCCCCCCCCCCCTTCCCCCACCACCCATCAAACACACACTTTAATTGTAGTTTAGTGTTGCATGAAAGTACTTAAGATTACATGCACATCCAGATATTTAGCACAATTTACAAATGATTATGCCAGCGCTTGTCCTACAACAAACAATGCTCAGGCTGTAGGTCAAATCATTGCATATAAACGGCTCCTGGTATTATATCGTTATTGTTGCTGCGATGTGTTTACCATAAAGTATCAAGCATGCCTTAGTACAAGGAAGTTCGCATGTCCAAAAACGCTACACGTTCTTCGCCACAGTCGTCGAATTTAACAATTTTTTGATTTAGTAGCAGGGGTTTATCTCCGTATTGAATTCTATTCAGTCTACATAATAGTTATTATCACTTGTTATTATCCTCACTGAAAGACTAAAAGAGCAAGTGTGGCCTAACTTTCATTCCCGACAAGACACAGTGAATTGTAATGCAGTTATGTGGGTTTAGAACGGTGAACGGGGCCTACCCCACTCGTGAGAAAAAAAAAAAGAACGATGGTAGTTCATCGTATACCTGCGCACACCTGTGTTCATATTGCGACATTGCATGCCAGAATTTTCAAGGGGAAAATTATGCCGGATATTTCCTCCGTCGATATTGCCACCGAAATTTTGGGACCTTCTTGCTCAAGAGAACTTACTTCTGCAGCTGCTGAAATGTCTGGACCTGAAAAAATCACTTCACTAGTATGAATATCCTAAGATATCATGACCAGTGTTAACCCAGAGCGCCAGGATAGTCAAAACCTTGTCTCGTAGATTATTAGGTCTGGCCATGCATTTTTGCGTGCGTTTATGGGGCGGCCAAAATGATTAACTTCAACGCTCAAGTTCAATGCTGAAGGGATATTGGGGTGGTAAATGAATGCGCGAGTGGGGCGTCGGTTTTATAGGTGAAAGCGTTAACTGTATGTTCCTGCACGTGTGTTGTCAGGTTCCAAAAATAAGCGGTCCAGAAAAAGTTGAAGCTGCGCGAGTTGGAGAGCGTGAGCCTGGGATCACGTGCCAGCAAAGGGAAGAAGCCGTAAAAGGGAAGAGTTGGAGGAGCGGTCTCTGACAATGGCTAGGGAGCGGAACGAGCTTCGGAGCGTGTTGCTCAGTGGGCTCATCGAGTAGTGAAAGGCGTGGCCGCAAAGTTTACCATAAATTACAAGTACAGACAGAAAGGAGGCTCATTGCGGGGGCAAGATTGGAGAATGGCCTTCGGAGTACAGTGCCCTGGTGGTTTCTCAAGTGGTGACTAGCGCGTCCGGAATGTAACATGAAGTTCAACAGCACATAAATATGAGTATTTTAGCGACGGCGATCCATCAAAATGACTTTCGTCGGGTGCTATTCAAGGGCTACTCCAATAGATACGTGCGAGGCCACAACGGTTACAGTATAAAAACAGGAAGTACAACCGTCACAGTCTTATAATGTTCATGGCATCCTTAAAATTTTGTTTATTCCAACCAGATTGCAATTTATCAGTAAAGTCCTTCTACCTGCGGGCTGACTTTGTCTTGCGCTTGTGGCCGTGCATTTAGGCCTATGCACTCAACACAGGGTCGAAAAAATACGACAAAGACGGTATTGTATGCAGTTTCCTTTCCGGCTGGCCAGAAAGGAAGGAGTCCGTAAAAAATTGACAACTCACCTCCTCAATCAAAGTGAGATTGGTAATGTCGGAGACATAACTTTTTGTGTAATTTTTAAGATGCATTGTTGTTACTGGCCCATCGGTCAGGATTAATGCAATAGTAACGTTGGGATAACGTCCAATCAGGGGTACCGTGACATTACCAGCAATTTCAATATCGTCCATAACTTGATTAGTCAAGAACCAGTACAAAAAGAATACGCAGCCTGGTCCCGGTATGTCGCATTCTTTTATTTCTTGTTCACGCGTGTCATTTCCGCATGTCATCATTTCTAATTTTCCAGTGATGGGATACCTGCGAATAGCACATATACGTAGATGCGTTGAATTAGTCTTACAGCGTTACCGCATACGCAGATTACAGAATGATTGATTTTTCACTTTTTATCTTGCTAAAATCAGGCGATAAACACTGCGTAATTTTATCGTTGTGGCGTTATTGGTTTTATGTCAGTGCCTTCTATATCAATGAGGACAAGTGCACAAGCGGTCGGCGTCTAGGCGAAACCGCTGGACCTACACGCTGCCTTCGTGTTTCGGAGGTACGTTCCAGCCATAAGGTAAAGGATCGCAAAGGTTCAATTTTCGGATAAAACACTCCAAAAAGAATGAAAAGAGATACATTCAAATCTCGATATAACGAAATACGCTGGACCACCGAAAATCGTTCGTTGTTTCGAAATATAGTTTTAATAAAAAAATGGTGGTTATAAGCCAGTGCTAAAACACATGAATGAAAATGGCGTACGCGAGCAGTAGACGCGGACAGGCAAACTATCAAATTAAAATGTTGCGCTCACTTCAAAGCTGCTTTATCTGAAGAAATCAGTTATTTTCTTCTCGCGCGTGCAGGACGCACGACCGATTAGGAATGCCCTTACATATTGCACCACTCACAGTACCTCATCGGGTACGTCATTGCACTGAGCAGTGAAAGTGCGGAATTTGTTCATGTGCACTAAAACATCAATGTTCCACACGACCTCATTTCTTCTGTGTTCTGTGAACCACAGTCGGTTTTTTTTTTCGCGTCGTCATCGTCACTAAAGACGATGAATTCTCTCGCTTCTTCTTTGCTTTGTCGCTAGCTGTGTTCATCTTTAGATCTCGCAGAAACTTCGCAGCAAAACTACCCCCAACAAAGAAAAACCTTCCCTCACACGTCAGTAGCGTGAACAGCGACCAACCGGCGACCATCACCCAACACGAGAGAGAAAAGAGACAAATGCGGCTAGGCTTGCTGGGCTACTAAGCATTATACCACAGCTTTGTAATTGGGCTAGCTGTCGGCACTCAACATGGTGATGATGATAGCTACTGTCCTCGGGGAATACACTGAGAAATGGCGGTTTCTGTAACGCGCGATACTTTCGACGATGTTACTTTTAGCTGAATTCGTAATACTGATTTGCTCGATTATAATTGTGAAAATAAATTACGTGCGCTATTTTGGAACATGCGCAATATTGAAATTCGTAGTTGCGAAATACTTTTTCATTGAAAATATAAGCAATCAGGCGCGGCTCCTTAAAATATTCGTAAATTTGAAAAATTTGTTAATGTAAGGTTCATAGTAACGATATTTTATTGTACAATGTATTTTGATCAATTCGTCATGATATATAAGATATTGAATTGGTATTTACAGGGAGTTGTCTGAGTACGCGCGTAAATACGCATTCTTGCGGTTTTCCCCATATGCAAACCTGTTTATATTTGGAACGTTTTTTTACTACCAATGATGGCCACAAAAATTTGCAAGAAATAATTTCAGGTTTTACACTAAGACTAAGAATCTCATAGAAGGGTGACCATAACATTTGTAGTTAGGCTCCTAATGTATACTTGAAAGGGGAAAAGTTGATATCAATCTCCAGATGAACTTGCGTTCCTTGAGACTGCAATGTTCGGAAGTACATTTCTACTCAGGCATGGGAACCC
Organism: Haemaphysalis longicornis; assembly: GCA_013339765.2. Taxonomy (NCBI): domain Eukaryota; kingdom Metazoa; phylum Arthropoda; class Arachnida; order Ixodida; family Ixodidae; genus Haemaphysalis; species Haemaphysalis longicornis. The sequence continues at coordinate 67,758,282 of CM023458.1, read as the reverse complement.
TGCTTCGAGGGATTTTAGAGGGAGACTGATGTGAATTTGTCAAGCTCCTGTTTTTGTTTGACCTGCTAGGCTGGCTCAAATAAACGCACTTTTCAGCGTTTATCCAGGTGGTAAGGCGTTGTTTATCTTATAAAGCCTGAATTAAGAAAAACTCATGCGCGGTTTTTGGCGGCCAAACCAACAAACAGCAGTGGCGTCAATACAAGGTGCTACGTGATTAGACAATGTCCGACATTGGAATTCAAACCAGTTTCGGTTTAGTTTCTGTGAAGCAATATGCTTCGCATCCGACGTTACCGTTGTATGGGCATCCTCGATATCAAAGTAATCGGCTACCACGCTTGTGCCATGTTGAAGGCGGTAAAATGCGTCAGATAAGCCTACCAGCACGGGTTGCAACTGAAACAATCCCAAGCCGAAGCGGACCCAGTGGCTAAACGCCGTCCGCGTTGCCGAAGACGCTCAAATGCGACGCGCCTTTCTCCCAACTTTGGAGCTTGCCTGGCTCGTTGCTTTATCGTAAGAGGCGTGTTCGCACTAGCCAAGGGTCCGCCGATTCGGGACTGTGCCAGCAAGCAGTCGATGGTTATGGCAACACCAGACCGACGGGAAATCACCAGCGTGTCAGTGTCAGTCTGCACGCGTTCTGAAAACTCTCTCATGAAGCAATGAACGCTACAGCGCAAGAAAGAGGGAATTCAGTTTAAAAACCATTGCCCCAAAACAAAAAAAAATTAAACTTAAATAAAAGAAAACATGCGCTGTCGGGGTTCGAACTTGCGATCTTCGAAACAACGGAGCTAAAGCGTCAGGCCAAAAGGCCACCTGCATTTTTTTGTTTTGTTTATAGCCTGTTTAGACATTTTTGCAGAAGATCATTCATACCCCCTTATGTTAAATTCATCAACCCTGGTGGGCGGACTCAGTGACTTTAAAACTTTTTAAGAAACACTAAGTCGTGAAGCACAGGCACTCTGGGGTTTCATCCTCTGCAAGAAGCACTTTCCCTATATACTATACGCTTTCGAAAAAGTGTTCCCTAGCAAGTCGGTTCCGCACTGCCATTCTCGTCTTCCATATACTATGAAGACTGGCGACTATGACGAAATTGTACACCAAACCGCCCTCATTTTTAACAGGTATGTACGAACCGAATTCCGTGTGGTGTTATAGGTAAGTCTTTCTTCGACGTACGTTGGAGCATGTCCCAGTGTTACACTGCGTCTCAGCAGTCAATACATGCATGATTAACAGTTTATGGTTGTTGGACAGGGTTCACTTTTTTGTTCACGGCCCAAAAATACCTCCCCTGTCTAACCACCTATTTACGGAGAGAATTTCGCTGTGTAGTTTTAAAAAAAAGGGACTTCATTGCTGGTTTCACCGGCATACTTTTCACCCTCCTTAAAGCGACAGTCGCAGTGCCTGTACCATATAAAGACATATACAATTGCACCGGTAAACAAACATCCACCAAGTCCTTGTAGAGACGCTTCCGGGAAACACTACACAGGTAGCCGAAATAAAACTGTCCTTTCGGAAATTCAACAGGCAAAGCCACCCACGTCTCGCAAATATCCGTTAAAACTCCTGAAAACAATATCGCTTGAGGACACAACAAAGTCACGGAGCAGGATTTTCAATCGCACTTCAAATACTGTTCGCAAGAAGGCGCCCTTTTGATCCCGCACAAGACAAAACCTTTCGACAACTTGTCTAAAAATAAATGACAAAGACAAAGTCTCCCCTTCTGTGCGGGCCAAAAAATATTAGAGTCACTGGTTCTTGCCCAGCTAGAAGAACAAATAAACACAAACAATTCTCTGTGGATTTTTTTGACATTCACACGTGACATACAAACGCCTTGAAGCGCGTACCAAACGTTCGCTAAAAAAAAAAAAAGGTTGAAGATAGTGGCACGGGCCAAGAAAAAAACTGCGCCCTTTCCAGTTTCTTGTTTTGTCCGTCAAATTTTCGGTCTCGTTATTACCAGTAATCCCCGTTGCACCTATATTGCTCCAGCTGCACCCCCAGATACTTTTTTGGTAAAGCGGTTCATTTTACGCATTAAAAAAATATGAGGGGTTGAGCCCCAGTTGCGTGCTAAAATCGCGAACATTTATCGCAGGTAATTGCACCCCACATTTTCCCCTAAAGGGCTTCACCACCTTACCTCCTTTGCTTGTGCTCTTTCGATCACAACAGAAAACGTCTACGTATGCGAGCAGTTTTACGCCAAGGTTTTGTAATGCGAACCCCCGTATTCCTTCATGCTTTATTATTTTTAAACACAAAGGCTCGAGGTACACCGCATAAAGAAATGGCGATAACGAACAGCCTTGCCTGACCGAACAACCAACATTTTTACCTTCACTTCAATTTTTGTTAATCATTATGCTGGCCTTCCATCCGGCATGCGCCATTTTTATACCCACCTGGATAACGGAACCAACATTCGTGCATTCTAAGATTCTGAAAAGAATGTCATGGCACAGGCAGCGCTGCCTGGAAGGGAAATATAAAGCATATATTGTACGACCTGTTTGCATTTTTATTTAGTTTTGGCATTCGAAGCAGATTAGACGACTTTTTTGGTATTGCGCTCGTGCATTAAGCGTCCCCCAAATTGCCACAATATCTCATATCTAACTACTGCATTACTTAAACGGAAAAGTGTTCGCAGGTGTGTGGTCGCGCTGATGACCGCTGTGATTATTCACCCAGCAGAAAAGGTGCTTCCCGTACCCAGGTTTTACGTTGTACGACAAACGTTTCAGTTGGTTTTAATTCATTAGTGCCTATATTAACTTAACTGACTCTTCTCCCGCCTTCAGTTGGCCTTACACTTTTCTACTACCGTACCAGTCAGCCAAGCGGCCGATGTGCGGTTGCCTGGAGCGACTTAGACTTTGGAGTTTTATACAGCCTCCAAACTAACAAAGTAAAGGCACATTCTCCCTGGAACAAACGTGCATTGGCTTAGTTTCAACTGAGCGAACGAATTGCGACGACCCGCCGGCCGGTCGCCGACTAAACGCTGGCCTACTGCTTCTGTCGGAGGGTTGGCGAGCCGTGCAGTAGCGCAGTCACGCCAGGCCATCTTGTTTTGACGTCATAGGAAGCCTCATAGGAAATCGGCAAGGAGGGTGCAGAGAGGCGGACAGTATTTTGGAATATATTATTCTATTGAAATATATTATTGTAATTCTTTCAAAGGAGTGACTCAAGGTCTATTCAGATTTGGGGGGGAGGGGGTGGGGGGCTATAAAGAAGGCGGCGGGGATGTCTACACCCTCTTGTGTATCCCCATGGTAGTCCTTGCAGTATTACCTAATTAACTCCTAACTCTATGTGAAATGGCACTTTCACGATATCCTTTTACTACGTTTCTGAGCAGCGGCTATTTGAGCAAGATAGCTGTAGTTGTCTATATGATTCAGAGGTTAACCGGCAGTTTCACGTAATCTTCAACTTCTAGAGAAACTCGCTGATGTTTTAGGTGTTGCGGTGACCTCAATTTACAGCGCTCTTTCTTCATCGCAGCCCAACACGCCGTTAAGTTTCAAACATTGGCTCTTATTTTTGTATTTTATTAATTATTCCAGAATTATCCGGCGCATTGATATCTGTGTTGTCTAAGTGCTTCCATTTTGTTGGCTGGGGAGGTTCAAAGGAGTACTGCAATGCGTTTCTGCACTGAACACTTTTTATGTGTCCGACAACAATGCCCTCTGGGCGAATATAGTAAGCGTAATAAACAAATAAATAAATGACACAAAATTTTAAAGGCGAGATAACTTGGGCCATACATTAGTGTGAACACACATACATTATCGGCAAAATATTAGCAGCCAATACAGCCTAGAAATATTTAAAATCAATTTTAAATTGTGCGAAACGCAACCGAGCAGCCAGCGGAGGATCTCGCGCAATCGACATTCCCTGGATGTGGAATTAATAAACAACATCCAAACACGTCAGGAGCCCCCGCTTCCGCGCTGCCGGTGTTTCTCGCTGGCTCACTGCTCCGATTGGAGGTCGGTGCTTTTGCTCTCGAGCAACCAACGATCCGATCGTTGGCGGCGGAGACGCTTGATTTCGTTGGCTCATCGGGCAGCTGGCCGCCACCGAAGTTCTAAAGCGGTTCTAGGCACTCTATTTTTATTGTGTAGGGAGTGGTGGGTATCCATGGGGCACTGGCCGAGGGAGTGAAAGTGCGTGCCCAGTGCTCCGCAGTTCGCCCATTTGGATGAGAGATATAGGTGGCCAGGGGAGTGCTGTAGAAGTTTGTGGTGGGGGAAGGTGTGCGCTTGGCTGATACGCCACATGCGGGCCTCCTCCTGATGGTAATAGGGGAGTTTGGGGGGGGGGAGGTCTTTACGTCTGGAGGCGAGGCTTCTGCGGCGTAGCTCGAGCGATAGCTTGTTACCACTGCACCGAATGGTACTCAAGTCGCAAACAAGGCAGCGCATACGAGAAAGGGAGTTTATGACGCGTTAAACTAAGCGCATTAAAAATCGTCATCTGCACCTGCTACAACAGCGGCAATCGAATACCCGCCGCAGTGTCAAGCCTAACACATCTGTAGGCAGACCTGTAGGCACACCGGCCGGCTGCTCCCAGCGCGCGTCTCCCCACCCACTGCCTCGAGCGTCACGCGTCGTTCTCTAGCCGCGGCAGCAATTTGCGCTCGCGGCGCCTGCATTACGTCCACGGTCGCTTTTTAATTAAACGGCTGAGGAGATCAGCACGTAAAGGCATTATCAGAAACTGCCGCCGACGCGGAATCGCCCGTGCTACGTCCGCTCTGCTCGGGGATATCCGTCCAACAGTCACGTCAGCAGCTTTGTTTATACCAAATAAAGCCTCCTGTGGCACCCGCTGAAAGCGAAACGGTGGCTGGCCGCAGTTTCGTATCCCGGAGGCGACGAGCTCGGCTCGGGTCGGCCCACCCGGTCGCAACAACTGGTGTCAGCGCTGGGATGACACGGTCGCCACACCGCATTAAAACCGTCTTCAATTAAACAACCACCGCACGCTGAAGTAAATGAGATTTCTATGCGTGATAGAAAAAGCTTATTATCTAGTTATCCCAACAACAACAACAAGAAAAAACAAAATGCAAAGTTGTTGTGTCCGTGTCCCTTTAAATGTTCTTTACGAATGAAGTCATCGGAGTCCTGTGTAATATATGTTGTGCGATTTGGAGTGGTAAGGTATTTGAGTATTTTCCCCTATAATACCAAATCCGGCAACGAGACACACTATCAGCCTTTGTTTCCCGTTTCTCCCGGCAAGCAAGCTATCTCCCACCCCGCGGCTGCACGCTGTACCCCGCCAGCACCGGTGGGCAGCGAACGGAACAAAGGAAGCTACAAGTGTTTTCGCTCATGGTAATTTAGTGCTGTAATAAACATCCAAAAACCATGCAGGTTAGCTGCTTGACAGCGAGGATCCGTTTCCTCGCCCGGCCAATTTAAAGGAACCCTGCAACACTCTTTGAGCAGTGCGAGTAAACCTGCGCGACGTTTAGATTACACTGCCAGGAATACCTGAGCCAAATATTACACGTGCACGTGAAGCGGTGAGCGCGCAAATCGATGTGAAAGACGCGGAAAATCAACCGCTCTCTCTTCAGTTGTCCTCATTATGCTATCCCTGTGGCATGGCCTAAGGGACGTCACATAGGCCATGGCTGCCCGATCGGCTGTCACTGGTCAACTTCGCGGCTAGATTATCCCATTTCCGTCGTCGTCATTGCTGTGTACGAACCTCTTCTACTCCTGAACCTGTAGGCACAGTTTTGCCGTTTCTTTGTGTTTTGAGTGCGCGCGGAGTTTGAGTGATGAGCTCAATACTTCCCTTCAACGGGGACCACTCGACTACACACGTTATTGCTTCAAAAACGCCCTACCAGCCCGAGCGCGCACTTGCGAGCAGGCACAATGCCTGCTTTTTTGTGGCACCAGACCGGAAAATAGGCCCCTCCGCATTGCGGAGAAAAGGAGAAAACTACCCGGCATGTGATATATCGAAGGGCCGCCGAAGAGAACGCCGCGAGCCGCCCCCCTCTCTGGAGAGAGCGCGCAGCTTTCGTCGCGTTGTCCGCGGTCGAGTTTGAGAGGGAACGATTATTGCGCGATTTCTCATCGCGCGTAGTTTCGTTAATTGTGAACGGATTTTCATACTTCTTGCGGGAGGAGATTTCTAGGACAATAGACTTTATGCCTAAATACATTACTAGTAGTCGATGGCAAGTGTTGCAGGGTCCCTTTAAGGGAATTGGGTGGTTGCACTCACCGTTAAGTCGTAATTTCCGGACGGCCTCAGTGCGGTCTCGTTTGCCTCGCTTGGCGCCGATAATGGCCATTGTCACGCTCCTTGCCCCAATTCTCGAAGGCAGGAGGTCGCCAAGCGCGTCCTGTCGCCTCGCTTCCCGAACACCAACCTATCGCAGCTTGAATCCCGCGCGCTCTTGCTGGCCACAAGACACTCCTTCCGCGACTATAAAAGGTAGGTATCCCTCGCCGATGCCATGTGAAGCAAGTTCCCGCGAAGGGAAAGCAACGCGGGGAAACCCAACGTGAGGGAACGCGTTGATGTCGCGTTCCCACAATGCAGGTACTGCCATGAAAGAAAGTGGTTACCGTTCGACCTTATGAAAGTACAAAAATGATTCAGCTGTGTTGAAAGGAGATCGTGGTTTTAAATATTTTTTTGCCGGTGCGTTAAATGCCTCCCCAAAAAAGCAAAAAAGCGTGACAATACACCCTGTGAAGGTGGTTGCAAAACGAAGCTGTAAACGATGCCCACAGCTATAACCCATTTGACGTCACTTGAATTCACACACGTGGCTCTAGAAAGACTGAAACCAGTGACAAATAAAATGCACTTGACCTCACCTTTTCTTACTTCACTTCAAAGAGCTATTCTTTGCTAAGGCCAAATCAATGTATGTTTGATGGACGACAGTGGGTTGAGTTGTATAGGTGAAGCGCACTAGTGTAAACGGAAATCTTTTTTTATAAAATGAAAGGAAGCTTTAACCCTGTGTTAGACGATATCACTTTTTTGTCTTTTCCATCGCCTACGGAACGGACGAGATCGGTGACAGAGACGGAGGAGGTGAGATGCCATGCGTTGGTGTGAGCTACCATTAATTTTTGAAACTCCTAGCCCGTGCGCAAGGTGCGTACACGGGTGGTACACGGGCCATGGGCGGAGCTCACGGTGGCGCAAAAGGTCGCGTGACGTTATCACGTGGAATTTAGCAAGAACGCAATGGTAAACCCGCAGACGTTCTCGTTGTCTGTACCGTCTGCTTCCACGTCTTTTCTTTGTCTCGTAGCTCAATCGGTAAGACAACGGGCTCTTGCTCCATTTCTCTTTTGGTTCTAGGTATACGATTCCTGGCGGTTCCAGAACTGTCAAAAGCTTTATGGTAGTAAACACGGAAGCGCGTGTCACACTCAGTACATGCACAGTGGTCTAGCGATGGGATGGCAAACTCGTAATTCGTACATTTGTAGGGTCCACTGCCTGACAACGGTTGATTGCGCTGTTGTCTGCTGCGGTAGCTAAGTAAGATATCTGGAGACGATTCCAGACAATACATGTTCCGATGAAGTGCTTTTCATCAAGAGTGAAACGGAGCGAACGCATTAAAACCTTTGATTTTAGTTACCTGATTGGGTTATAAAAATGTGTTATCCTCCATGACGTAATTAATGCATCACGCAGCTGCAGATAAAGCGCTTTCAGGGAGTGCGCCCGCCAACAGCACACACTGCGCGAGCCCACCAGCCTTTCACCAGAGCGCGCTGCATGTATTGAGCGTAACGCGCTACCGTATTTAGTGTCATAAAGCTTGTGACCGTACCTTCTTTTATTCGTTCGCTGGAGTTTTTTGCTGACACCAACTGTCACGACAGAACCCTTGGGGTTTAGAAGCTAAAAGATTTCTGGCTATGCCATGGTTAGGCAAAAACTCAATTCGTAACTGCTTTCTCCCCACTTTCGATCCCGTGGAACTTGTCCATGTGCTAAAATATAGAGCCACGATTGGGCTGCTGGCACCCTCCCCCAAAGTGTCAGCATAAAGACATTGCGCTTACTCATAGGCCTAACAAATTCCTTAAAGCGTAAACTTTCATCCAACCTCCTTTACATGCTGTGTTGGCAAGGAGATAGAAAACATGCTTTTCAACCGCCCTCCTCCCTACGTTGACGACATCAATTCCCTCCACATCACATATGCATTCCTGCCCAGACCTTCCTACTCCCAACATCACTTCTGAATTAACTAGGACATCATCGATCCCCGATCACTTTTCGGCATATTTTTATTTGATTTTTAAACAGGCTCTTGATTCAGGGTGCATGACGGATAATTGGAAATCAGGGCATGTGACCCCAATTTTTCAATAAGGTAACAATACAATCCGTAATAGCTATAGGCCGATTTCACTAACATCAATCTGTTGTGAAAAAACTGAAATACATAATATTCACACATATAATTACCCACCTTAGCCTGAACAACTTGCTCGTAAAGAAATAACGTGGCTTTCGAAAATATCTATCATACAAAGCACAGCTCTTCGAACTGGTAACCGACCTAAATTCCACTCTAAACATAACCCCTCCTTTTGAAGCAGTTTTTATTGACTTCTCAAAACCCTCCTATAGCGTGCCGCATAGAGATGTTCCAAAAAATTTGCCAACGCCAACTTGACTGAAACAAAACACGTTGAATAGAAGTATCTTTAACCAATTGTTTCCAGACAGCCAAATTAGGCAATTATATTTCTAACAAAACACGCTTTTTATCTCCGGTCCTGCAGTGGTAAGTTATATGTCCCCATATTATTCCTAATTTACATCAATGACTCCGCATGCAGCCTGAAATCCCCAATTCGCCTGTTTGCGGACGGCTGTGTAGTATATAGAGATATATCAAACGCAGCCGACACAATTATCTTGTAATCTGCTTTTATTAAGCTAGAGGAATGATGTAGCCGCTGGCAAATGGAAATTAATGTAGAAAAAGCCAAGCACATAATGTTTAGTTTCCTCCCTGAGCACGTCCATGCGAACTATAAAACAAATGGTACTAAAAAAAGGATCAGATCAATTGTTTAAATATTTAAGTTTTTACGACGAATATAATGTGGTCTTACAACATAAAACATATAACTACTGACTCCTGTAAAAAAAGTGGCCTTCTTAAGAGGCGCTTACATTTAGCCACCGAGGAAACCAGGTTTTATGCATATAATTGCCTTTTTTGACCCTCCCTAGAACACACTTCTATCGTAAGGCACCCTCACGGCGCAAACCTAACTGACCTCTTGGAGTCCGTCCAAAACAAGGCTGCCCGGTTCATCACGTCCTCGTGCTCGCGCTACCAAAGCATATCGTCTTTAAAGGATTCACTCAATCTTCCCTTGCTTGCCACGCGCCGCAAGTTGGCTCGGTCGTCTTTTAGATGCGGCGCATTACTTGCTCGGCGGATGTCACTTGTCCGTGCCCCGTCCGCAGCGCATCTGATGATGATGGTGGCAGGATGCCCCTAGGGATTGGCCAACCAAAAAATCCATGACGAGATAGCTTCGCGTTCAACCACCGTCGTCATCTTGCCGTCGGGAAACCGCTGAAGAAGAAGGAGGAGAAGACAAAGCTGCCAAGAGGAGGCCTCGTACGTTTCTCTATAGGCCGGTGCACCAACGTCAACAACCTTTACCTCACCAACGCTTAGATGCGAAGCATCTTCCTCTCGGGGGCATGTCACTTGTCCGTGCCCCGTTTGCAGCGCCTCTGATAAAGATTGTGGCAGGATGCCCCTGGGGATTGGCCAACCAAAGAATTCATCACGACATAGCCTCGCGTTTAACCACCGTCGTCATCTTCCCGTAGGGGAACCGCGGAAAAAGAAGGAGAAGAAAAAGCTGGGAAGAGGAGGGCGTGTACGTTGCTAATTCATCACGAGATAGCTTTACGTTCAACCACCATCGTCATCTTCACGGAGGGGAACCGCTGAAGAAAAAGAAGGAGAAGAACACAAAGCTCCGAAGAGAAGAGCGTGTACGTTGCTCTCAGCCGGTGCACCAACGTCAGCAACCTTTACCTCACCAACGCTGACGGAGACTACCGGTTTTACAACAGAGACGACAACATCGACAAGAACATGATCGACGAGGTTCGGCGCCTCGAGAGCCACTGCCTACTCACTGTCACACAACAGTACATGCGTGTCTTTCCCACCGGTGTGGACCCGGACGCGGAATTCCCTCTGGCTATACTAAACGCCAGATCACTATACATAACGGCAACACAATGTAACCACACGAAACCTCCATGACGCTTCAGATCCTCATTAGGGTTCCCCACGGAAAGATGGCGTAATTTTTGTCATTGGTTGTACCCCAGTATCACGCCGTTTTTCCAGCTTTTTATGATTCCACCGCCTCACATTTCAGACGGCTAGAACACACTTTCAAAGTTAGACCAGTTTCCGTTAAAGGGGCACTGAAACAAAAATATTGTATCTTGATTTTTTTGTCGCAATGAGTAGCTAATTACCTATTTATTGCGTTAGTTACCTCAGTTCCTTCAACGTGCGACGGATGTTTAATTGGATACGTTTTTAATGAGGCCAGTCGCAGTTTCGGGTACTACGGGTGCCGCGAAACATGGAATTTTGTATAAAAAAAGCTGTCCAAGTGACCGTCGGACGGATATCACACAGCGCAGCTGCCGAAGCACTCTCGATGCCGAGTGGAAACTTCTGTGAGTGGCCCTACGTATATATATACTGATCCCGTCAGCGACATAATTTTAAAAATTGGCCGCGTGTATGCTGCTTTCGTTGCAATTGTCGAAAAAAGACGATAGTCATTGTCGTCATTTGCGACGTGAATACCTCCCTTCGCTTTTCCGCCCACCTCTTATGTTCCTCTTGCGTCGCGCTCCTCCCCATGTAAACACGCTAAACGTTTTGCTCAAGTCAATCTAAATTTACTGCGTTTCACTGCTCCAAACCGGATGACTCGATGCCAGCCAGGCAGGTACGGTGGATACGCGCGTAAATTGTGGTGCCCTACTTAAATGTTTATATAACCGCATTGCCCTAGTTTATCTGCGTTTCAAGCATAGAGGTTCGTACTAATATACACTAAAGGGGAATCTGGTGCCACTGTCTGGACGAGCCCGCGCTTCACCGAGCGTTCCGATATGTACCGGGCAGGCACGTCCCACATCTCCTTGGCATGGCTCATGAACAGGCTGAAAAGTTCGCTCTGGCTACACAAAACCGACTCTATTACTATACTAGGTTCATTGAAATGGCCTGGTTATTACAAAATTCAATCTCCAAAAAGATAAATTCTTCAGTGAATACGTAGAAGCTTCATGCACCATGAACAAGATAAAATGTTACCTGTGTTTGTTGATTTTGCTTTCGTGACAAAACAGAGGCCATGTGGCCAGCTAAGCCAAGTAAGCGAGCAATGTCACTAGAGGCAATGGCGCCCCCCAAGGCGGCCCGCTACTGCAGCGACAGATTTCCCTCTGGTATAAAGTAGTATGAAACTGTTAGTAGTATCTTTCCAAGCAGAACGTGGAACCTATCTGGTGGAACCTTTCGAAAGTGTTGCCGCTTGATTTTTAAAATGCCGCCAAAAGGTGTAGTGGCGTGGACGACAGCGGGCGACAGTGTGAATTATTTTCTGCAGTAAATGTCGTGTTTCGTTTCGCATAAAATCAAGCACCTATGAATTTTAGATGCCGAGATCTCTTGCTCAAGGGGATATCACTTCTCCGTGCCCCGTCCACAGACCCTCTGATGATGATGGTGGCAGGATGCCCCTAGGGATTGGCCAACCAAAAAATTCATCACGAGATAGCTTCGCGTTCAACCACTGTCGTCATCTTCACGTAGAGAAACCGCTGAAGAAGAAGAAGGAGAAGAAGACAAAGCGGCGAAGAGGAGGGTGTGTAAGTTGCTAATCCATCACGAGATAGCTTTGCGTTCAACCACCGTCGTCATTTTCCCGTAGGGGAACCGCTGAAGAAGACGAAGAAGAAGAAGAAGAAGAAGAAGAAAAGAAAAAGCTGCGAAGAGGAAGGGTGTACGTTGCTCTCAGCCGGTGCACCAACGTCAACAACCTTTACCTCACCAACGCTGACCGCGACTACCGATTCTACCACAGAGACGACAACATCAACATGAACATTATTGATGAGATTCGGCGCCTGGAGAACCACCGCCTACTCACTGTCGCACAACAGTATTTGCGTACCTTTGCCACCGGTGTGGACCCGGACGCGTAATTCCCCCTGGCGCTAATAAACACCAGATCACTCAACATAACGGCAACACTATGGAACCACACGGAACCCCCATGAAAAGCATCATGGGGTTAATCAATGTAATCAAAGGTGTCCATAGTAGCGAACAGAACGGGCCCTGCTCCCGACCATCAAATATGAATTTTGTGTACGCCTTGGCTGAGTGTGCACGGCGGGAGCTTAATACAAATCGCCCCAATTCACCATGTCAAGAGCGTTTTTGAGCATTGGCAAGTGCGTTTTAGATGTCTAAGTTGTGTAATTTGTCATCGACTATGTTTTGACGGTGTTTGAAGAAGGCTCCCGTTTGAAAATCGTGTCGTCTTGGCCGGTCCTATCGGCTCGGACAAGAGTGAACCCCAGTTAGGAGCGAACAAGCCCGTGTCTGTGCACCATTGGTTCACGGTGGCCTAGGAACTTTATTTTTCTTTCGTGCTAAGTTGTTGTCGCTGCTAGTGGGCATCAGATGTCGACCTTGTGACTACGACGCTGCGGCATCGACAAAGTGGACGCCAGGGGTGGGTGTGGCTTGGGTCACTACGCCGTGCCCAGGAATGGACTGGGGTGTTCGATTCAAGTTGGAACTCGGAGAAAACTCGGGAATGGTTTTTCACGGCCAGGACTTGTGACACTCGTGGCGGCCACTGCTTTGAGGTGGTGTATTGTTCGTGGTCGCCGTAGCAGGCATTTTTCCACCCCGACAGAAATTTTAACGAAAGAGGAATTTGAGCTTGTTTATATCTCTACAAAAGCACTGTGCATTGGCTGTGCACTCATCTGGTGACCTTCACAAGTTTGCGATGACTTCGAGGCGCTTTCGCTCGATGACCGTCGAGGAGCAAGTGTTCTGTGTTCTGCGGCGGTAATACGAGACGGGCAATGTCCACGGAAGCGTTAATTGCCACCGCACCATCGATAGCCACCAGTTGACAGTCAGCCCGTATGTGCGCAATATGATCAATGGAAACGTTCTTCCTAGACCTGGCTTTTCTTTGAGGGGGTTCGCCGGAATAGAATGCCGCAAGGACAACCGCGCCTATCCGTCTGCAGCAGAAGTGTGCGCTTCAGTTATTGTCGGCTCGCACAAGAATTTTGAACGGGGCACTGCATGGCCGTGCGCTTTATTTATGACCGTGCGTTGCGTGAAACACACTTTCCTGGAAAACGTAACTGGCAAGATAGCTTATACATATATACATACACAATCAACGGCGCTTACCTGTTATAAGAGATGACGTATTCACATTTGAAGGGGTATCGTTCAGCGTCAGCGCCGTATAGCAGGAACCAGAGCATAATAAGCAAGTTTAGGAGAGAGCTAAAAGTTGAAGTAACGGTGTGGCACCAGAGGCAGAGTAAGCGGGAGTGGTAATGGGGCCAAAGAAGAGAGAGGAGTCAAGGGATTGGGCTCAATAAAAAAAAAAAGAATCCATTGTCGAAAAGCTACGTCGAAGAAGAGGAATAAAGAGCAAAAGCAAATAAAGCAAACAAATCTGAAATGTTATCGTTCCTATGACTTGCTTCGTAGCACATGACCACTTGGGGAAAGGGCTCGCAATTGGGAGCTTTCAGGAGCCAATAGGCCCTCTTCACAAAATTCACCACTGTGCAATTGAAAAGCAAAAGTTGCAGAATAGTGCATGCCACGTGACATCTGAACGTGATGGCATGGAAGCAGGACAGGTGGACACCAGCCTCGCAGTATCCCTGATTCTAGGGAGTCCGTGGCGTATTCCATTCTGCTTGCTGACGTAGTTTATTCAGAAATAAAAGAGAAGACACTGACGCAATCGCGGTACAGCGAGAAAGAAGCCAGTCGAAGTAATTGCGGCCAGAAGGCAAAGAAATGAAAGCGAGGAATAGACGCAAATACAATGTATCCGTAAAGAAGTTCTTAGTAAGTATCGCCAAGCTTTCGCCTTCAGAGCCCGTAAGGAGGCTTAAGCGCCCCAGGGAAATTTTGTGTCGAAAACCAGACGGAGGGTTTGGATAACGTGACACCGAGCGGCAATTATTTTGACTGTGGTGGGTTCCCATCCGCCGCTTTCTTTTTTTGCAAAGCGGAATTTGTCACATGATTGCATTATCTGCCACCGAGGGCAGAAATGGGCCGAAACTGTTTTTAGGACAAAACTTTTCAAACAAAGAGCTCGTATGAACGCTATAAAAATTAATTACCTCTGTAGTGAAATACACATTCAAAAATAAAGGTGGAATAAAATAAACCAGTTTGATATGCTTGCCCCCAATAGCTACCAGTGCAACACTGGAGCGAGAGAACGCACTAAAAATGCGCCACGTCCTAATCGCGCCCCCTTGTACCACCCTGCCCTGGACCGATTGCAACACCTGAATAATCAGCCAAAAGCGTGAGTAGCATTTTTTAATCACTTGAATTCCTCCTCGAATTATTTTCATGTTACGTGGGCGTCGCTACAGCTTGTGTCTCCCATGTTCCGCGGAATCTCGGGCCTTCTGAAATAGCGCTCCAGAAGGTCTCGAACAAAATACAATACACAGAACAAAATACATTCACACTCCAAGTTTTTTAACAATGCGTAAAACACACCTAAATACGCGATCGACTGGTTGGGAAGGAAACAAATATTGTTCGCAAAAAGGACACCGATTTTCTTTTAACCATCTAGTTACCGCACTAATGATGCCTTCATCAGAGTAGAACCACTGTGCTTATACAACTTTTAAGCATGCAGACAAGGGAACTTTCCTTTGGGACATATCAGGACAGAATGCTACATGGTAATGAATCTCCCACCATTTTGCGCGGACACTTTCTCTACAGCCGTCAAAACAAGCAGATGCACCGGATAAATTCAAAGCTCTTTTTGATTTTATCCGGAGCACAAAACTGGACAGAGTTTTGTGATTTGAAAATTTTGGGTGCACCAAATGTCATCTTTTCGTTTTCACTTCCTTTTCCCTTCTTGTTTTTGTCTCCCGTTAGCGTATCAAGAAAGTGCGACGGCTCGGCTAACATCGCTGGCCTTCGTTCAAATTATTCTCTCCCTCTCTCTCTTGCGCACTTGCGCAGAGCGGCACTGTGTCTACACTGAAACCAAGTAGCAAATATGATTGAGTGGAAGTGCAGAACACTGAGAAACGGACCGCCATTCACCGGGGAGGGGGGATCAGCAACCAGGCTGGGGATTTCAAAGCAGTAGTGCAAGGTAAATGTAACTGGTAGCGAAGCTTCCGGCAAAGAGTGGTTTAGAACATATTGCCAGCGTCATCAACAGGGGCAGTAATGTGAGTGGCGATTGAAGCGCGACTAGGTGTGGAGGGAACAAACACTAATAAGAAAAAAAAACAAGTTTTATTCAACAATAACACAATACTTCTATATTACGAACGATATTTATTTCTGAATCACATATATTTAAGTACGGTGTGCAAAGAATTTATGAAGATATTATTCATTCTCGAAAACCTTTTCTATAGCGCCCTCTGAAGAATGGCACTGACCATTTCTCTGTGATACAGTCATTGTAGTGTTCGGAAAGGCGCGCCTAAAGTTCGTCTTCCATGCTAGGAAACACCACTCACGTGTTTTGGTGTTGCGCATTTGTTGCGTTCGTGTTTCTTTAATTATTTCGCGTGAACTAATTTTTGATGTTAGTGGAGTTGCGAGGTGCGTTGTGTCGCAGGTGAAGAAGTTTAGTACCGTGGCCGACGGGAACGGTGTCTTGGCGCGGAGCGCTTTCCTCGGTAGCCACGGAAACGATGTGCTATAAAAGGTTCCAACAGCAACTACCGTACGCCTGGCGTTTCACTGCACCGTTTTCCTCTCATTTCCACAAAATAAAGCAAAACTATAGTACTGTTAATACTTGCACGGGTGGTTGTGTAAGGGGACGTCGTGGTGCTTTAAAAAAACGGGTATAAAGCTGAATGTTATGTCTTAGTTATCGCTTGATTTCAGCTCATGTTCGGTTCGGAGCAAGTGGTGACAAATACGCTAGGACTTCTAAGCAGTATTCCAATAGGGCAAGTATTGTGCGCCACTCGGGTTCAAACGATTCACTTCGATATTTTATCTCAGTGTCTTGTCTATTGTGTTACAGCGCTTGTAGTGATGGTTGCTTCCCGCGCATGCATGTGCGATCAATCTTTCCATCGCAGTATTGCGATGTGCTGCTCTGTACTCCGCTGCTGCCACATCTTTACTGCTATGTGTTTTTACGTACTGCCGTCGCTTTCTTTTGCATTGTTTCATTTTATCTTTTTACTTATCTGTTGGGACACTTGCCTAATGCAACTATGAAATTGCACGCGTAAATCCTTGGTGAAGTTTTGTAGAAACACCTGTCTATTTGAAAAGACGCCGGTACAGCTGCGGTTCAGAGTGGTGTCCTCGCTGCACTTTCGGGAATCGGCATTCCTGCAGCCCGGTTTAACGCGTCAAGATGCAGAAGTGCGATAAAGTCAATTTCGGCACGTAAAGAAAATCATAATGCATGTAGTGCCCACGAACAGTTTGTACTGATTTAAATACGGGCTGAATTT